>JAMPIV010009867.1:0-350863 GCA_024509875.1 Oreohelix idahoensis
AAGGATAGCCTTGAACGTGTCTATAGTGACTACGTCTCCGCAAATTTCCATAATTATAGGACCCGAAATAACGAGGACTATCAGATCGCCTCCAGTTCTTAGAAGAAGACCCATTATGTGATGGGTTACCCTGATTCTGATCATAATTACAATTGCTCTTCTTATTGAAGTTGTGTTGAGCACCTTGGAATTTATTCATAAAATTAGGGTCATATGGTGCTGCAGAAACAACCGGCAATTCTTCTTTCACCCTAGCATTGCTAACAGTTGCATGGGGATGTGCAATTACATACTGGCAACAGTATTATTCCATGTCTTTTATGTCTTTAGGTTTACGCTCATAAATAAAAGCAAGGAAAGACTCATTGACAGATGACATAACTTTATCTCGAAGTAATAAGTCCATAAGGGCTTCGTATGTTTTTTCTGTTTTAGACAGCTCAATCCAACGTGTGAATGTAAGACGAATCTTAGTAATAAAGTCAGATAACTCTACTCCAGTTTCTGGTAGCATTGTCTTAAAACGAAGACGATAATCTTCTTCTTTTAATTGATATCTCTTAAGTAATGTTGCCCTGACAACATCATGATTAGTTCTAACAGTTTCTTCTACTGCCATTACAGTACTCAATGGTTCACCTGAAAGTAATCCCATCAGTTGTCCGACATATTCATCCTTATTTACCTTATGCGCTACGCATGTTAATTGGAACCTATCCAGGTAAAAGGTTATGTCGTCCTTTTGAGGATTGAAAGCAGGTAATTTGACCTTATAAGTATTCTCCTTTATCCTACCCGAAGTTGATTGAGAAGCACTCATATTCATTACCTTTAATTTCTCCAACTCCAAAGCTAATAGCTTTTCCTCATGTTTTTTTGTGCTTTCCTTTCCTCAGCAGCAGCCTGAAATTTTCTCTCTTCAGCAGCAGCTTGAAATTTTCTCTCTTCAGCAGCAGCCTGAGCTTAAAGTTTTCTCTCCTCAGCAGCAGCAGCAGCAGCAGCAGCTTCTCTGTCTAATCTTTTATTTTCAGCTTCAGTAGCAGCTTGAAGTTTTCTTTCTTCAGCTTTTCGTTGTTGCTGTATTCTTCTATCTTCACCTTCTCTGTCCAACTGCATTTGCATCCTTTTCTCTTCAGCCTTCTGTGCCTTGGCATATTGAGCAAGTGCAAACTCTTCCAATTTATCACCAGTTTTGCCAAGGGATTTCCCTTGCTCAATAAAGACATCTAATGTAGACATCCTGTCAATAATATGCGATTACACCTGAAAAATTGAACAAATTACCTTATCCCAACCTCAATGGGAGTCAAGTCTGTAATCCTAGACTTATATACTCACTTCACTTTATTCTATCCCGATCTCCGTGGGAGACAAGTCTTTTAATAAAAAACTTGTATAATCACCTTGTTTCTTTATAATAATATGATCATAAATAACCACTATCTGAAAAGTGCATCATTCATTTCATTCATTCATAACCCTCCACTCCCAAAGGAGCATAGGCCTTCAACAAACACATGCCAAGTCCTCCTGTCCCGTGCCATCATCTCAAGTTCTTTCCATGTTCTCCTCATCATTATCACCTCTGTTTCCAACTCTCTTCTCCATGTACTTCTTGGTCTTCCTCTGCCTCTCTTGCCCTGGGGGTTCCAGAACAAGGACTGCCTTGTAATGCTATCAACAGGTTTCCTCAGTGTGTGTCCTATCCATCGCCATCTTCTTCTTCTCATTTCTTGTTCCACTGGCACTTGTCTAGTTCTTGTCATCAGTTCCACGTTGGTAACCTTGTCATACCATTTTAATCCCTCTATTCTACGCAAGCACCCATTTATGAAAGTCTGTAGCTTTTTGGTTGTTGTCTTTGTTGTTCTCCATGTCTCTGAGCCATACAATAGGACTGACTTCACATTTGAGTTGAAGATTCTTAATTTTGTGTTGGATCCTATTTCTCTTGATCTCCATATATTTCCCAATGCAATGAAAGCTCCTCTTGCCTTTTGTATTCTTATTTTGATATCGCTGTCTGTCCCTCCAACTTTGTCTATATTACTGCCAAGATATGTGTATGATTCTACATCTTGTATTGGTGTTTCTTCATGTTCAACCCTGTTATCATTACCTGCATTTATTCGCATTATTTTTGTCTTTTCCCTGTGTATTTTCAGACCCAATTGCTGTGACCTCTCATCGAGTGTTTTCAATTTGTCCTGCATCTGATTACGGCTAAGGGACAGAAGAGCCAAGTCATCAGCAAAATCCAGATCATCCAACTGCTTAGTCAGAGTCCACTGGATTCCATTTCTGTTGTGTGTTGCCGATGATCTCATAACCCAATCTATTGCCAGCAAGAAAAGAAATGGAGACAAGAGGCATCCCTGTCGCACTCCTGTTCTTATCCCAAACGGTTCTGTAAGCTGTCCTTCGTGAAGAACTCTGCATGTGATGTCTTCATATGTTTTCTTTATTAAATTAATGATCTTCAGGGGAACTCCATAATGCCTCAACAATTTCCAAAGTGATTCTCTGTCTACACTGTCAAATGCCTTTTCGTAGTCCACAAATCCGATGTATAGTGGTGAATTCCATTCCAGAATTTGTTCAACTATTATTCTCAAAGTGGCTATCTGGTCTGTACATGATCTGTTTTGTCGAAAACCTGCTTGTTCATCTCTCAGTTTCTTGTCTATGGACTCCTTTAATCTCTCAAGGATAATCCTGTTTAATACTTTTCCTGGCACTGATAGTAACATTATTCCTCTATAATTTGTGCACTCTTGTAAATTTCCCTTCTTAGGCAACTTAACCAGATATCCTTCCTTCCATTCTGCTGGTATCTCTTCCTTTTCCCAGACTTTACCAAGTAATTTATATAACATCTCTGTAGCCGTGTCGATATCTGCTTTGATGGCCTCTGCTGGAATGCCATCAGGTCCAGACGCTTTTCCATCTCTTAGAAGCTTTATGGCTTTCTTTTTTTCTTCCTTCGTTGGTCTTTCACCGTTAATTTGTAGCTCTTCTTCTGCTGGCTGGATGTCCGGCGGATTTTCTGGAGCTGGTCTATTGAGAAGGTCCCCAAAATATTCTGTCCATCTCTTCATTTGCTCTTGTATATTGCTGAGCAGTTTCCCATTCTTGTCTTTTATGAGGCAACTTGTTTGCTTGTATTTCCCTGTTAGCTTCTTTGTGCTGCTATACAGTTCTCTCATATTTCCTTTGGCTGCAGCATCTTCTGCCTCTCTTGCCAACTCCTCAGTTTACTTCCTCTTGTCTCTTTTGATACTTCTTTTTACTTCTTTGTTTGCTTCTGTGTACGCTTCTTGAGAATTAGCTTTGGAACTTCTGGTTTTGCTTGTGTTTAAGTCTGCTTTCTTATTTTTTCTGTCTTTTATCTTATTGATGGTTTCTGTTGTTATCCATGCTTTTTGTTGTCTTTCCCTTTTCCCCAGTATTTCTTCACATGTCTCCTTCCATACAGTTTTGACCTGCTGCCAATAGTCTTCTGTATTCTCTACATCTTCCAGCTGTTGGAGCACTTGGAATTTGTTGGATACTGTGACCGCAAATTTGTCTCTTGTTTCTTGATTTCTTAGCTGTCCTACATTATACTGTTGTCTATAATTTTGCATTGTTGCATATCTCTTGAGTTTAATTTTTACTTTGGCTATCAGAAGATGGTGATCTGATGCCACATCTGCTCCTCTATATACCTTTACATCCTGCAATGATGATCTAAACTTCTTGTTTATGCATATATGATCAATCTGATTTTCTGTTCTATGGTCTGGTGATATCCATGTTGCCTTGTGTATTCTCTTATGTGGAAACATGCCTCCTCCTATAGCCAGTTGATTTGAAGCACAGAAGTTTGCGAATAGTTCTCCATTTTCATTCATTACTCCTAGCCCATGTTTTCCCATGACTTCTTCAAATCCGGTGTTGACTCTACCTATCTTTGCATTCATGTCACCCATCAAAATTGTGATGTCTCTTCTTTTTACTTTATCCATAATTTCCTGTAGTTTAGTATAAAATGCTTCTTTCACAGACTCTTCTTTGTCATTAGTTAGTGCATAACATTGGATGACATTTACATGAATTTTCTTTTTAGCTGTTTTGAAAGTAGCTGTTATTATTCTGGGTCCAACAGCTTCCCATTCAATGAGTGCTTTCTGTGCTTCTTTAGATAACATAAGAGCTACCCCTTCACTGTGGTGTGAACTTTCGTCTTCATGTCCTGAGGACTGCACCAATTCACCTGTGATGAGTTTCTTCTTGTCTACCCCCTTCCACTTTGTTTCACACATTCCCAGAACCTCGATTTTATATTCCCTCATTTCTGCTGCTACTTGCGCCACTTTCCCTTGTTCGTTTAATGTCCGAACATTCTAGGTGCCAAATCTGGAAGTTCTCTTAGAAGAAAGAAGGTTAGTCAGCAACACAGACTCCTTTCGGCTTTCTCTGTGTTGCATCATATGCCTGAAAAGTGCATCATATCAACAATAATAGTCCATGACCAAGTATATATATAGACTGTGTATGATGAACAAATAGACGAAAACAATACAAAGACAAGAATGTATAACAACCGAAAACGTTCGCAGAAGTCAAATGATAAATGGGACCCCAAGATGCAACCATAGTGAATGCAGTCAGCGACCCATAGCTTGACTGCGTGCATCAGGACCAGCGAACCAGAGCTGGCCAAGACCGTACTCCACCTCCACGTGGTGGTCCTGGAAACAGTCTGCAGCAGTGCAGTCTGGCTGAGCGAGTACGGATCGAAATGGGAAGGCAAACCCGGTCCCTAAAAAATGCCGTGCAGAAGTCGGATGTGTCGACCGAAAGGTGCAGATATCACAGCTTAGGCGCAAACAGACACAACGCAACCACCGTCCTTTTCAGGGCGAACGAGGAAGAAGAAGAAGAAAATGATAAATAAAGCTTAACTAAATCTAATGTAAAAAATTACAATGATAACTGCGAAAATCAAACAAATCACAACACTATTATAAACAAAAAGGGTGTATACAAATAAATGAAAGGAAGGAGAGGCGTACAGATACAAACAAAACAAATCGAAAATCAAAGAATGGAAAAAAATAACGAAAACGACACTAACACATCTCGTCACAGCTAAGAAAAAAAATGAAAAGTAGCAACACGCGTCGCTCGCAATTCCCGCTGTGGGAAATATGCGCCGTCCCTATAGAAAACGCTCTCGATAGAACCTCTGTTTACGTGGTATCTTCTAACGGAGTCACCTGCCCAACCAGCCCGCGAAACACACACTAACATACCATGTAAAAAAAGAACATGTAAACAAAGAATGCATTAATAAAGTGTGTTGAAAGAAGGCTCAGTTATTCATAATATAACGGTACCAAGTTTCAAAAATAACCGCCACTTATCTTAGATATAAACCTGGCCTTAGTCAACAATGATGTTTGACAATATACAGCAATGCGAGGAAGCTCCACCGTTGAAATTACAGTGATGAGAATTGTAACAACAGCTGAACTTGAATGTAAACACGAGTCGTGATCGTTTACAATGAAGGTCATCGACGAGTTTCAAACTGTTGGAGGTGTGTTGCTGTTATGTGTTGAACAGTATAAATGAGCTTGTCCAGTTTCCAATGTGTAGTTCATCATCAAATAATGTTCTCACTCAGTCCAATGAACAGCTTTAGACCCACTGATCTGGCCTACTACAAATGTTACCGTATATTTACGGCCACCACGAATGTTATGTCCTTTATTTTATGTGACCACTACAAATGTTATGGTGGGATTTACGTATGATATGTAAGAACGTAACAATCTCCTTGCTGTGTACTGTTGTAGTCCCTCCGACCTGGGCCAAGCAGCTTTGTTATGCATGAATAGCTCACCAGGCGTTGAGGCGCTGAAAGGGTGTCATGTTGACATTCGAACATCAGACATTTCTTGTATGTAAGGTACTCGAAGATTGTATGGTTGACAAGTGAGGTGGGTGTGTAGAGACACGAATGCGTATAGGATCTTTGAAATGTAAACAAGGCACCCACTCACTCACATGCAGTAGTCAGTAATTGTAGAAAACTGCTGGAACATTCAACCATTTAATTACGTGACACAGTGACATCAACAGGTACAGTCAAATAGATGAGAATCAAGACACATCATGTATATTGGATATGACTGGCAAAACATCTGGTAAATAAAGTTTGAACCACTCATCTATAAGGACGTTATCGACAATGGTCTGTCCTTTAAACACTGTTCATAGGTGGTAATAATTAATAACATCGAACATCATCAGTTCCGTATAGCTCATAGGTATGATGCTAATAACGCTGGCTTGACAACACATTCGTTTCCTACCGAAGCTCAGGGCCCCCTGACTGAACGCGTCACGTAGTCCTTAAACAAATATAGTTGCTTAATATGGAAGTCTGTGAACTTGATAATACAGTCAAGACTTTATCTGGCTTCACCTTTCAGGTACTTCTTCTTCTGCTCCAAGTTATAGGCCGTAATGACGGGCCTTATAATGGTTGATAAACAACTGTACATTTTTCCATAGGCATGTATTATCTTTCATGCTGAAACGTACCGCCATCCTGTGGGTTTCATATGGTTATTGTGCTTCTATTAAGTACTTCAACGAATAGACCTAACTGGCTACGTCAAGCACACATAATGGACTCTGGATCACAAGAACTGTGAGCGCTACTCACAGGTTCATACTAAATGTTCTGCAAGCTTTGCGTAATAATAAAGTAATTTTACCTTGGACAGAATTCCAAACACTACATAAATAACACCTGTCGTCATTCCAGACGAACAGAATAACTCTGGGGAAATCACTAATATGACAAGACTATCTTTTCCCCAGATAATGCAGAAGAAGAACAACGGACATCTTCGTCCGGCAGAAGACCAGCTCATAACTCCCAGACGGAAGTCTGTTCGGTGCGCGCTAAAAGCTAGCGCATGCGTAGACAGAACAGATTTGAGAACAGTTAACTATCCCGTCTTAAGAAAGAATAAACACAGGGAAGGTAACTCCTAATCAACCTGTGTCAGGGAGTTAACATAGAGTTCTGTACCTTCAACCATCAAAAATATTAAATAGATTTACATCTTCTGGAACCGACAAAAATGACGGTAACATAGACTATAATGTAGGACATCTAAGAAACAAGAGACAAATTTGCGGTCATAATATCCAACAATTTCCAAGTGCTCCAACAGCTGAAAGATGTAGAGAATACAGAAGACTATTGGCAGAGAATCAAAACTGTATGTAATGCGAGATGTGAAGAAATACTGGCGAAAAGGGAACGACAACTAAAAGCATGGATAACAACAGAACCCATCAATAAGATAAAAGACAGAAAAAATAAGAAAGCAGACTTAAACACAAGCAAAACCAGAAGTTCCAAAGCTAATTCTCAAGAAGCGTACACAAAAGCAAACAAAGAAGTAAAAAGAAGTATCAAAAGAGACAAGAAGAAGTATATTGAGGAGTTGGCAAGAGAGGCAGAAGATGCTGCAGCCAAAGGAAATATGAAAGAACTGTATAACAGCACAAAGAAGCTAACAGGGAAATTCAAGCAAACACGTTGCCTCAAAAAACACAAGAATGGAAAACTGCTCAGCAATATACAAGAGCAAATGAAGAGGTGGACTGAATATTTTGAAGATCTTCTCAATAGACCAGCTCCACAAAACCCCCCAGACATCCAACCAGCAGAAGAAGAGATACAAATTAACGGTGAAAGACCAATGAATAAATAAAGAAATAAAGAAAGCCATAAAGCTTCTAAGAGATGGGAAAGCGTCTGGACCTGATGGCACTCCAGCAGAGGCCATCAAAGCAGATATCGACACGGCTACAGAGATGTTATATAAATTACTTGGTAAAGTCTGGGAAAAGGAAGAGATACCAGCAGAATGGAAGGAAGGATATCTGGTTAAGTTTCATAAGAAAGGAAATTTACAAGAGTGCACAAATTATAGAGGAATAATGTTACTATCAGTGCCAGGAAAAGTATTAAACAGGATTGAGAGATTAAAAGAGTCCATAGACAAGAAACTGAGAGATGAACAAGCAGGTTTTCGACATAACAGATCCTGTACAGACCAGATAGCCACTTTGAGAATAATAGTTGAACAAAGTCTGGAATGGAATTCACCACTATACATCGGATTTGGGGGCTATGAAAAGGCATTTGACAGTGCAGACAGAGAATCACATTGGAAATTGGTGTGGCTTTATCGAGTTCCCATGAAGATCATTAACTTAATAAGGAAGACCTTTGAAGACATGACATGCAGAATTCTTCATGAAGAACAACTTACAGAACCGTTTAGGATTAGAACAGGAGTGAGACAGGGATGCCTCTTGTCTCAATTTTTTTCTTACTAGCAATAGACTGGGTTATGAGAACATCGACAACACACAACAGAAATGGAATCCAGTGGACTCTGACTAAGCAGTTGGATGATCTGGATTTTGCTGATGACTTGGCTCTTCCTTCCCACAACTGTAATCAGATGCAGGACAAAATGAAAACACTCGATTAGAGGTCACAGCAATTGGGTCTGAAAATACACAGGGAAAAGACAAAAATAATGAGAATAAATGTAGGTAGCGATAACAGTGTTGAAGAAACACCAATACAAGATGTAGAATCGTACACATATCTTAGCAGCAATATAGACAAAGTTGGAGGGACAGACAGTGATATCAAAATAAGAATACAAAAAGCAAGAGGAGCTTTCATTGCATTGGGAAATATATGGAGATCAAGAGAAATCGGATCCAACACGAAAATAAGAATCTTCAACTCAAATGTGAAGTCAGTCCTATTGTATGACTCTGAGAGATGGAGAACAACAAGCTACAGACTTTCATAAATGGGTGCTTGCGTAGAATAGATGGATTAAAATTGTATGACAAGGTTACCAACGTGGAACTGATGACAAGAACCAGACAAGTGCCAGTGGAACAAGAGATGAGAAGAAGACGAAGGCGTTGGATAGGACACACACTGAGGAAACCTGTGGATAGCATTACAAGGTGTCACACAGTGGCGTAACAAGAGTCTGCCTAAATAAAGAGACAAGACACTTAGTCTGAGAAAGATCTGAGAAATAGATTAAGTAGAGATTTTTAAGTGACTGTGGAGGATGAGACTTATAGCTTCAAGGGTGAGAACCTAGATTGACTCTCCCTCGCCACTTGTGACTTGTTTTTATAGCTACTGTCTCACCACCTCTTGCTCCGGTGGAGATAACATAAACTAATCTACCACAGACACAACTGCACAACTAAGAATTATAGGTGCATTGTAGAGAAAGACAACCTGATCCAGTGAATATTTTTAAATTTATTAAACATTTAACAAAAATAAATTCCACGTCAACAAACGAACAAATCGTGCAAAGTTCGCACAAGCTGAAAAAAGAACAAAATTAATTAATGCCAAATCTTTCAAAATTTTGCACACCCGCTTTCACACCTAAAGAAAAAAAGACAAATATGGTTAAAGCAAAACAAATAAGGGGGGGGGGGGTGGGGGTGTCTCTCTCTGTAAGAGACTCCACCCACTGAACCACTGTTAAATTAAACTAAGAAAAACCGTGGTGGTCCACAAACCATTGACTACACTCCACCACTTTTTCCTCTGTTCCGGTTGACCGGACTGAGAAGAAATTATAACCAAACAAAAACTAACTAACAGGTCTCAAGACGCTCCAGGCGGTCCTATCCTACTAAATTCACCACCGCTAAATTCAGCACACTAAAGTCTACCCTCTAAAGTCTGCACAGAGCACTCTCCATCTAATCAGAGGCTCACCTCCCAGGTGAATAAAAAAATCTAACGTTCCTGAAAAAACCCTCTAACACCACTCTCTCCCTCTCCTCCTTCTGGTCGCTATCGTCTGCTGCTTATTATGCTCAGATGCGTTACTCTTCGTCAGGTACCTCCTCCCGTTAGTAATTGAGAGGCATGATCTCCCTCTCTCCTCCCCAGAATAATTGATGAAGGAGTCCTTGACGACTCTATGACTAAGTGCCTCGGCTGAAATCGTGCCGATATCGATGGCACTCACTTGGATACACAAACGACAATTAACCAGGTTCGGGTTTTGGTCTAATGCTTTATTGTGGCAGTATGTAAACAATACAAGGCAAAGTAGCCTGTCGTGTATTGGGCCGTAGGAGCCAAGCGCTCCTAATTCCCGAAAAATTCCACTCGGAAGAATATGTTTTCCCAAAATCAGGAGACTCCCTGATACCTCACCGTCTTGAAGAAATAGCTAGGGGCGCCTGTTACTGTGCGCGTACCCCGGCTATCAAGTACCGGGATGTCTCTTGCTTCCCTTTCCTAAGAGAAGGCAAAGTCCGCTGTAATCGAAGGGTACCTACGAAGCCGTGAATTGCTGAAACAACAATAACCACAAATATACACCAATACTAAAACCCTAATACAGAATCATTAAAAACACACTATTATGTACGCCCCGTTTCTCTTTTTTTCCATAATAAAACCACCCCGCAGCTCTCCCCCTGTCTCCTCGCCTGCACTCTACAACGCTTGCTTCTTACGTTTAACACAGACGCTTGCTGGCCTGATTTGATCTGAGGCCAGTTCGCGACTCGGGCACATAGCCGTCACAACACGCCCTTTTGTGTACTACACTTATATCAGAGGCAGCCTATGCAAGGTTTAATGAAATAGGCCCAATTAAATTTATATCCAAAATGCAAACACCATTAGCATAACACTAGCATATCCTTCACCAACCGTATCATTCAGCAACTAACTTAAATACCCATGGCCACTTTAGTTAAACAAAACTCCCGAGTTCATACACTATAATCTCCCAAGTTATCATAACATAGTTGTTGCAGTACATTTCTTTGTGGAACAGGAAGACAAAGTTAATATATATGCTGATGAATACAATCAGCCTTGGTCGGGCTTACAGATGGCCGACAAGTGTGTAAATATGTATATCCATTTACGCGAATGTCACAAGAGTTCTGGTATACCTAAGTAGACTGGAATCACACACCACAGCAAACGTAGAAGTCAGGAAATGTTGTAACTAGTGGTAACGTTCTACAGTTTATTGACGAGACGGTCACGTAGACATCATAGCAAGACAATTCACAGCATACTCATGAAGCAACATGTAAGTAAATCCATAAAATCGGTTGCATAAACCACCACAGCAAATCATGGGGCATCAAGTACAAAATATCCATCAAATCGGTTGCCTAAACCACAGGCCTCAGCGCAGTACATTATTACAATAAAAATATCCTTCAGGAACAAACTTCCAATATCTTAGATATCTAGTAAGTACATCCATGGGGAAAAATAGGCTGCATAACAAAGCAGCTTGTAGTATCTCTTATTTCATAATAAATCATCGTACACATCCATTAGGAACAAAGGTTTGCATAAATATCTTCATCAATGATAATAATCGCGGCCGGTATACTCCCCGGCCTCAAAAGATATCTTCAATATCTATCTAAATTCTCCCCTTTACACAGAAACACCCTGGAACGCACTAGCGAGATCGGACAGCCCTCTCGAAGCCCTGCCAGGAACACACTGAACCCGAGATCACATTCTCCCCGTACGATTCAGTCAAAATTCCTCATGCGTGAACTAACCGCTTGAGAATACAGCTCAGCCTCCCCGTAACCTTCATAAACTAACACTAAGAACATTTGAGCACTATCTTACTTTTATCCTTTTTTCCTTAAAAAGACTGACACAAACTTAGCTTGAGCTATGTTCAAAAATTACAGAGCACACAGCCCCCAACTAACAAATCATCTCATCACTAAGAGCGTGCTTACTAGCGTGTGTACAAAAATCCAACCCGTACATACGAATCTTTAACACTTAACTCCCATTAACAAAAATATGACTTAACAGAGTACACCGACCCCCGGGAAAAAAGATATCATCATTTTTTTTTGGGGGGGGGGGGGGGGGGGGGGGGGGGGGGGGGGGGGGAAAGTACATGGAACAAAAAATTTGTGGTCGATGACATTCTAATATCTACAACAAATAATTACATTATGTTAAGTCATATAATTAACCTAACAATAAAGGGATGGAAGTGTGAGTAGAGTATGAAGAAAAAGTATGCAAATAGAATCAAATGCAGACATAGATGAAGTATGCAAGCATAAACAAAATATGAACCAATAAGTAGAAAGCAAAAAGAAAAGATGAAATAAAATGAAGAATGACCAGCAAAGAAAGAAAGTAATGTGTGTAAAGAAAGAAGGTACAGATAAATCTTGATAACAATTGAAATTAAACAATACATTGCATGTAAAATAAATACAATTATGACAAAACAGCATAGAACGAAAAGGCAATATATATATATATATATATATATATATATATATATATATATATATATATATATATATATATATATATATATATATATATATATATATATATATATATATATATATATATATATAAACATAAAAAGGAAGCCACAATCTAAATATAGCATAATAGGCAATTTAACCAGTTAATACACTTATACGGTACTAATAATGAATTATTATGGACATGGACTAAAAAAAAAATTTTACAATACCGTTATAAATAGTTACCACTAGCGCACAACTAAGCGCTGGGTAAAGAAAAAACATTACAATGTCAGAGAGAAAAAAAACCTTTTCTCTTGTCTTCATTTTTTGTCCTCTAAAAAATGTACAATACCGAAATGGGTTGTAATGATAAGTTAAGTAACAATAGTATCATCATTACAATCGTCACCCGCTCAACGTCTATCAAAACACAGTAGTATAAGAATAATATGAGAATGAAATGGTGCATTATCAGAACACAGTCATATAATAATAACTTACTTACTTACTTACTTAGTCGTTCCCCTTCTACCGTGAGGTGTAGAGGTTTGGAAGAGAGAGCGCCAGACTATCCTATCGGCTGTCTTCCTCCTGGCCTGGTTCCATTCTAGTCCTCGATCCTTCAAAGATTGTCTAATGTTGTCCTCCCAGCGGACTCTGGGTCGTCCTCGGGGTCTGGATCTTTGGCTCTTTGTTTCCCATGCTTGTCGTGGTATCCGATCTTCTCCCATTCTGCAGACATGGCCAAACCATCTTAATTGGGACTGTTCTACTTGGGTCTGCAGGGGGTAGGATTTAAGGCCTTGACGTATCGTCTGGTTGCGTACCATGTCTCTTCTTGTTACTTCAACCACCTTCCTCAGATACCTCATTTCTGAGGTTTGGATCTGGCTTTTATGGGTTGTAGTCATAATAACATGGCAATGAAATAGTGCATAACGATGAACCCACATACTATGTTAAAGAAGTTATACCATATCCTAATACAATACTATCTAATATACTATACTATACTATACTAATATACAATACTATCTACTATCCTAAAGAAGTTACATAGTAAGGAAAACTCCAGTGGTCTTGAAACATCCTATGAACATGAAGAGGTAAAATCATCCAGTACGGAGTCAACATGCCGACTGGCTTCACTTGAACAGCAAAACTTGCGCAAGGCGACAAATACACCAGGTTGTAAAGTAACAGCCTAATCAATCAACATAGCAGCTCTGATTCTCATCGAAAAGCCGTCGCTGTGAAAAAACACAAATGAAAATCACTTTTTTAATAACGGTAGGATTTTATGGAAGGCAACAGTTAACTTCAAATTTAACCTACCGCGTGTGGCTGTGTAAACTTCTGACCACTGTAAGATGTCAATCAAACCTTCCTCCGTTACACAAGAAAGGGTAACAGAGAAAGTAGCACAGACTAACCTGGAATCCTGAATTAAACAGGGTCATAAAAGTATCTGAGAAAATAGCAGCGTGTACTGATGTAGAGAAAAGTTGCGAATATACAAATGATACTAACGTCATGTTGAGTGTAATGATGAGTAAGAGTGTAATGATGGCTGACAATCTGAGATTTTGCGCAAGACAAAGGAAATGCAGTTGACAAATGCGTACATCCCAAAGGCTGAACTGAAGTCATAGCCTGTGTACTGGGCAAAGAAAAAAGCAAGAAGCATACAATAAAGATGCAAAAACAGACAGTAGTAAACTTGGACCTACGTCGAAGTTTAAAAGAAAAGCAGTAAGTACGACAAAAAGTCGTAAAAGACGAAGATACTGAGCTAACCGGCCCAGTAAGAAAAGTAAAGAAACTCATAAGGTATAGATATGTACTAACAATTAAGTTCGTACATGTAGCAAAGAAAACACTAGTCATTGCGGCAAAGAAGTTGCAATAAATGTGACTGGATGTAGATTCAGTCGTAGCTATAAAATTAGTGCGTGTGTCAGACAAAACCGAAGGATCTTCTTCTATAATGGTACTTAAAGAAGAATCAAAGTTAGAGTAACGACGTACTGAGGCATGTCGAACTGGGCTAAAAGAAGCACCAAAATTAGTATGATGAACAATCGTATCATCAATACTGCAAGATTTCACCAAATCAGCAGAATGTATCACGTCAGCAGAATGCACCTGGTGATAAGACCGTGGCATATCCTCTAAAGTGGAAGCAGTAAGGTTATGTTTCCGTTCCCAAGCAGCAATTTGTACCGGCGTACACACCTTTACACCATGTATCTGTCCGACAGTAAGGTCAGCGATAGGCGCTCTGAGCATACATGCGTGTATATAACCAGTGAAAAACGGTGTGGCAATGTGGACTATGGCAGTCGGAAAAGTCTCAAATGTCCCACCGAATGTCACACATTTCACAATTTTACCTGTTGCGCAAGATGGATGAACTAAAGACTGTCTAATCCCAACAGTTGTGCATCCAGAATCAAAGAGAAGTGAGACTGGATTATTATTTACAAATCCCTTATGTAGAGTAAGAGACCCTCTTACGTCATGCGCAGCTAAGGCAGGAAGAGTAGTCGGAAGAAGATGACCGCAACTCAAGGTAGTCACCGCTGTAGGTTGGAACAAAGTTGTGCACTCCGGGCACTGAGATGCTCTCTCGAAATCGAAAGCAGAGCAAGCAGTAGCATTAGAGACACTATCATTATTGTTACTTTGATTATTGATAACCTGGGGCTCCTGTTGAGCAGAGTAAGCATGGCGATGCGATCTATCATTTGGAGATCTACCGTTATATCGCGATCTATCGCGACTATTATCTCTATGCGGAGTATTGTTATTCGCTCTATTGAAACTATTGTTCTGATTTGAATCCCAGTTAGCATTTTTGCGATTACTATTTCCCCTTTGATCAAAATACCTATTAAATGGATTTTGTTGTCTGCGAGAAAAATTATTGTAAGGTTGATAATCTCTAGTGTAGTTACCACTTCCAAAATTTCCATAATTGTTGGAACCAAAATGCCGAGGGCCGTTAAATTGTCTCCAGTTTCTTGGAGAAGGAGAATTACTACGTGATGGACGCCTTGGTACTGTCCAAAATCACGATTATCTCTCCTACCAAAATTGCAATCAGCACTTTGAGATCTATGGCGCAAATTAGGACCATATGGTATTGCCGAAGCCACGGGTAAACCCTCTCTGACTTGAGAGTGGCTAACAGTCACATTTGGGTGTGCCGTGACGTATTGGCAACAGTATTGTTCCATATCTTTCAAGTTCGTAGGCTTTCGCTCATGTAGAGAGGAAAGAAATAAAGTGTTAACTGATGACATGACTTTGTCACGGAGCAATAAGTCCATAAGGGCTTCATATGTGTGTTCAGTTTTTGAAAGTTCAATCCAACGTGAAAACGTAAGACGTATATTTGCTATAAACTCTGAAAAATCTTCCCCAGTCTCCGGTAATAGAGTCTTAAAGCACAGACGATAACCGTCTTCATTAAGCTGATATTTCTTTAACAAGACAGCCCTGACAGTATCATAGTTATTTTTGTCGGGCCCCTCCAACCTACTTACAACATTCATAGCTTCACCCGAATGTAGTTGCATAAGTCGAGCACAATATTCCGACTTGTCTATTTTCTGAGATTCACATGTAAGTTCAAATCTATTTAGAGAAAATACGACATCGTCAGAAGTAGGTTTAAAAGCAGGCAAACTGAGCTTATACAAGGGAATTGACATAAGTCTTGGGCCTGACCATGAAGGAGTCACAGGAGGAAGATGAAACTTGGCACATTTAAAGTTCATCATATTTGCACTGAATGTGTGAAGTACGCGTTGTTTCTTCAACGGGTTTTTCCGCTACGGTGCACGGTGCAATGTACCTTATTGACCGGATCTGCTGCTCCAAAGATTTGACAAAACAATGGAAAAGAAGGAGGCCAGAGCTGTGATAAAATTTCTGATGTTTCAGGGAAAAACACCTACAGAAATACACAGGGAGATTGAACCAGTGTTTAGTAAGTCTTGTCCTTCATATACTTCGGTAAAAAACTGGTGTCAACAGTTTAAGTGCGGCCGCTCAAATGTTGCTGATCTGCCAAGATCTGGTAGACCAGCCTCAGAGTGCAACGATGAAAATGCAACAAGAGTGAAGAAAATCATTGACCAGGATCGAAAAATGACAATTGTGGAGATAGCTAGTAGAGTAAAACTAAATGAAGGAACAGTTTATAGAATTTTACACAACAGACTGAACATGAGAAAAGTGTGTGCACGCTGGGTTCCGCGACTGTTGACACGTGAACAGAAGCAAACGAGGGTAAATTGCTGTCAACAGTTGCTCAAAATGTGTCAGTCAAAAATGTTTTTGAGATCATGGTGACAGTAGATGAGACTTGGGTACACCATTATGACCCCGAATTCAAAATTGCCAGCATGCAATGGAAAACCCCGGGCTCCCCAACACCTGTCAAGCCGAGAGCGCAGAAATCTGCAGGAAAAGTGATGCTGACTGTTTTTTGGGACCGTAAATGTGTCCTTTTGAAAAATTATCTGCCTCATGGCAACACAGTTAATGAGCAGTACTATGCAGATCTTCTCACCAAACTAAGAAAGGTTGTGACCAGGAAACGAGGGATAACGCGCACTCAAATTCTTCTTTGCTTCAAGACAACACGCCCTCTCACAAAGCGCGGCTTGTGCAGCTAGCAGCCAACGATTTGAATATTGAAATTCTTCCACACCCACCATATTCTCCAGATTTGGCTCCATCAGAGTTTTTTCTATTCCCAAATCTTAAAAAACAGCTAAAAGAAAATCATTTTGACAGCGTTGAAGAGGTTATACTGGCATGTGATGACTGGTTTAGTTTGAAAAATAGGGTGTTCTACTCCCAAGGTCTTTTCAAGGTCAAGCATAGATGGCAGAAGTGTGTAAATTCAGACGGTTGCTATATTGAAAAGGAATAAACACTATATAAAATTTCAGCTCTCTGTGACATGTCCTTCATGGTCAGGCCCAAGACTTATGTCAATCCCCTTGTAAGAATGACTATTTGTCTTATGAGAAGTAGGTTGAGTGTCTGTAGAATTTTGTGCATTAACACCATTCATCACCTTTAATCTCTCCAGCTCCATAGACAACATCTTTTCCTCGTGCAGCCTCATATTTTCTTCAGCTTGCATCTGAAGTTTCCTCTCTTCCATTTGCATTTGCTGTTGAATTTTTTTTCTCTTCCATTTCCATTTGTTTGTGAAGTTTTTAGGCCTCTAATTTTTTTTCCTCCATTTCCATTTGCTTTTGAATTTTTCTTTCTTCAGCCTGCATTTGCAATTTTCTATCCTCAGCTTCTACTTTCTGTTTTTCAGTTTCCATCTGAAATTTTATTTCTTCTGCCTGCATCTGCAATCTCCTATCTTCAGCCTCCATCTGGTTTCTTCTCTTCGAACTTCTGAGCTTTGTCATATTCGACACGTGCGAATTCCCTCACTTCCTCAGTAGTCATACAAAGGGATTTCCTTTGTTTAATGAAATAATCTAAAGTAGACATTATGTCTAATTTTATAAGATATGTCTCTTATGTAAGTATACTGGAGAAACTCAAGTTTATCCCAACTTAGTGGGTGGCAAGTCCTTGCATAAGAACTTGTATAATTACCTTTTCAACTATTAATAATGTTATAAATTACTTACAAAATATGCATCATAATATTATCCGATTACAAGAAAAATAGACAACGTAAACAAGAGTGACAAAGACAAGATATAAGAAGAAATGACCACGTTCGCAGAATCAACTAATCAATAAAGCAAACTAAAGAAAAAATATTGCAAAAAATGCAATGACACTGCGAAATGAGTGACAAGACACACGACAGCACAGTGTATAAACACAACATTTGTATATAAATAAACGATAGAAAGGAGAGGGAGACACCTACAAACAAATAAATAAAAAAAACTGAGGCACAGAGAAAAAATACTACGACCACAACAATGAAACGTTTCGTCACACCTAAACAAAGATGTCACGGATTTCCAAACACAGTGAACTAAACTGCTTCAGCAAAAAACTCGCTGGAAAATTTCCACTGTGGCAAATCCGTAAGAATGTCCCAACAGAACGCTTACGTAGGCCCTGGGTCAACTGGGATATATCCTAACGTAAGTAACCACCCAACCAAACCCACATAAACAGGGAACATAGAACATTCAAAAGAAGAAATAATGCATATCATAGGAAGGCTTGTTAACATATAAAGTGGTACAGTTACGAACAAACATCGACTAATCTTGAAAGAAAGAAAACTCCCGGCCTTCCCGCCAAAACGATGGGCATCAGTTGTCACAAAATCTGAAGAACTGTAATGGTGGTGGGTACTGGAACTCCAACGTTGCAAGGTACAGGAACAGGTACTTTTCACTTCTTAGATTCTTGAAAATACTGTATGACGTGTACTTGAAACGCGTCTCTAGACATGCCGCTTACAGATGGTCCGGCATACGAAAAGGAGAACAGGAAACACTGTAAGTCTTGACTTGTGGCAAGGAAGGACTGGAAACACTGCAGATCTATCACTTGATCTCCTTGTAGTTAGTGGTTTGTCTGGGGAATACTGTTCAAGTACTATAGATGAGATAACCCCCATATCACTGGCTCACCACTTATGTTGCAGTACATTTCTTTGTGGCACAGGAAGACAGACAAAGTTAATATATATGCTGATGAATACAATCAGCCTTGGTCGGGCTTACAGATGGTCGACAAGTGTGTAAATATGTATATACATTTACGCGAATGTCACAAGAGTTCTGGTATACCTAAGTAGACTGGAATCACACACCACAGCAAACGTAGAAGTCAGGAAATGTTGTAACTAGTGGTAACGTTCTACAGTATAAAAATGGGAAGGAAGAGGATTGACGAGACGGTCACGTAGACATCATAGCAAGACAATTCACAGCATACTCATGAAGCAACATGTAAGTAAATCCATAAAATCGGTTGCATAAACCACCACAGCAAATCATGGGGCATCAAGTACAAAATATCCATCAAATCGGTTGCCAAATGAGGATGAAACCACAGGCCTCAGCGCAGTACATTATTACAATGGAAAAAATGCGAGATGGGGTGGCGTTTCAGGAAACAAACTTCCAATAGATCTTAGATATCTAGTAAGTACATCCATGGGGAAAAAATATCGGCTGCATAACAGATAAAGCAAGAGCTTGTAGTATCTCTTAGTTTCATAATAAATCATCGTACACATCCATTAGGAAATTAACAAAGGTTTGCATAAATATCTTCATCAATGATAATAATCGCGGCCGGTAGTACTCCAGAAAAATAAGAGAGAAGAAATGGGCCTCAAAATGGATATCTTCAATATCTATCCTAAATTCTAGAAAAAAGATGCCCCAGAAATTGTTCTTACACATGAGGAAGAAACAATGCCCTCTCTGGAACGCACTTAGCGAGATCGGACAACTCCTCTCGAAGATAACCCTGCCAGAAGAGAACACCACTGAAACTGAGGGGCAGCCGAGATGGGCAAAGCAGCAGGGCATGATGGTATAACACCATTCAAAAAGGGTGACAATCGACAATGTGGAAACCATTAGAGGCATATCCCTTCTCAGTGTCCCTGGTAAAATCTACTCTAGAATCCTAGAGCAGAGACTCCGACGCCTAGCTGAGCCACAATTGGATGAGGTCCAGTGCGGATTCCGAGCAAACCGAAGTACTCAAGACCTAATCTTCACACTCAGACAGTTGAGTGACACGGCCCTTGAGTATAAGAGTGAGATCCATCTTTGTTTCATAGATCTGGAAAAGGCGTTTGACAGAGTCCCCTGGAGCAAACTTTGGGACTGTTTGCGTGAACTAACCGCAGAAATTATTGAGGAGCAAACCATAGTCAGCTCAGCTTCCATGTAACCTTCCCAAACTAACACTAAGAACATTCTGGAAGATGAGACAGGTCTATATGGCATTTGCTGATTTTGCCCTGATTGCTAAATCAGAGGCACATCTCCAATCCAACCTGCAAGTCTGGAAGGAAGAGCTGGAGAAGAGAGGGATGGTCATAAGCAGCTCTAAAACAAAATCCATGGTGATATCACGAGAAGAAAGAAAACATCAGATTAAATTGGGAGAACAGGTCCTGGAGCAGGTCGACCACTTTAAATATCTCGGAGCTATTATAGACCGAAAGGGAGGTATCAAAGAGAGTTGGCCACTCGAAAAGCAGCGGCTGGGAGACTTTTTCAGGCCATAAATCCAAGCAAGAAAGAGGTTGGTAAGAAAACGAAGATGGCTGTATACCGCTCCACCTATGTCCCAGTCTTGACATATGGATGCGAGTCGTGGGCAATGACTACAACCCACAAAAGCCAGATCCAAACCTGAAATGAGGTATCTGAGGAAAGTGGTTGAAGTAACAAGAAGAGACATGGTCCGCAACCAGACGATCCGTCAAGGCCTAAAATCCCATCCGCTGCAGACCCAAATAGAACAGTCCCAACTAAGATGGTTTGGCCATGTCTGCAGAATGGGAGAAGATCGGCTACCACGACAAGCATGGGAAACAAAGAGCCAGGGATCCAGACCTCCAGGACGACCCAGAGTTCGCTGGGAGGACAACATTAGACAATCTTTGAAGGACCGAGGACTAGAATGGAACCAGGCCAGGAAGAAGACAGCTGATAGATGGTCTGGCGCTCTCTCTTCCAAACCTCTACACCTCACGGTAGAAGGGGAACGACTAAGTATAGTAAGGTATATATATATATATATTATATATATATATATATATATATATATATATATATATATATATATATATATATATATATATATATATATGGTATTCGGCCAAACCACACACATATATATATATATATATATATATATATATATATATATATATATATATATATATATATATATATATACCTATATCTTCTTCTTCTTTGATCCTTAGCCGCCGACCGTCAAAGCAGTCAGTGGCCATCACGCCTAGTGACGTCTTGTAGGGCAACAACAAATTGATTCCACTTTGCTCGGTCGGTGGCCATCCTTCGTACAGTGCCCCAACTCTGGTTCATTCCCTGCATCTCAGCCTCCACAGGTTGTTTTTGGTCGGCCTCTCTTTCGTTTTCCTTCAGGGATCCAAAGCATAGCTGTTCTTGTGATGGCATCGGGGTCTCTTCTGAGGACATGACCAACTTAGCTCCAGCGTCTGCCAGCTATGATGGTGTGCATGTCCTCTTGCTTGCTACGAGTAAGCAGATCTTGGTTAGTGATGGTATTCGGCCAAAAGATTCGGTGAATTTTCCTTAGGCATGTTGTGTGAAAGGAAAACAATTTCGACATTTCCTTCTCTGTAACTCTCCAGCATTCCGCACCATAGAGAAGCACAGAAAGCACACAGCTCTGATATAATCTTAATTTTGTGCTTGTGCTGTATTGGGAGGACTTCCAGATGTTGTTTAGGCTAAAGAAGGCTGTTCTTGCCTTATTCATTCTGATGTTGATGTCTTTGCCTGCCCCGCCGTCTGGTGTTACTATGCTTCCTAGGTATGTGAAGGTATCTGTCTGTACCAATTGCTGATTCCTTACTGATATGGGCTCAGGGTTGCTCACATTGAGCGTCATGACCTCAGACTTCTTTAAATTGATGTTCAAGACGACCTGCTGGCTAAACTTGTTAAGTCTATCCGTTTTTTCCTGGATGTGTTGATGTGAATGTGCTAGTAGTGCAATGTCATCTGCATATTCCAGATCTTCCAATGTAGAAAATGTTGTCCATCTTATTCCTCTTGGACTGCCCTCTGTTGTCTGGCGCATCACCCAGTCTATGACTGTTAAAAATAGAGTGGTTGACAAGGGGCATCCATGTCGTACTCCTGTCTTCACCTCAAAGGTTAGGTTGCTCTGCCCAACACTACACGTAAAGTTGGCATAGAGGCTTTTTATAATTGACACTATGCAGCTTGGAATTCCATAAGCCCTCAGTATTTTCCATAAACTGTCCCTATGTATGCTGTCAAAAGCCTTTTCAAAATCAACGAAATTAATGTAAAGCTGTCTTTGCCATTCTGAGCACTGCTCTATAATGTTCCTGAGAGTGAATATATGATCTACACATCTTCTACTCTTTCTAAATCCTGCTTGTTCCTTCCTCAGTTTGTGGTCTACTGCCTTTGAAATTCTCTGTATAATTATCCTGCCTAGTATTTTGCTGGGAACTGAGAGAAGAGTGATTCCTCTCCAATTATTGCAGTCTGCAAGATCTCCCTTCTTGGGCAACTTGACAATTATTCCTTTGTTCCACTCTGATGGTGTTGTCCCCGTTTTCCAGACTTGTGCAAATAGTGGTTCTAATAGTTCTGCTGCTAGCTCAGGGTCTGTCTTAAATAGCTCTGCATTTAAGTTATCAGAGTTTCTCTGAAGTGCTCTGCCCATCTTGTTTCCTGTCCCTCTGCTGTCGTGATGAGATTACCTTGCTTATCTCTTACTAATGTAATATTGTTTGCACCTCGTTTTCCGCTGATGAATTTAGTTATTTTGTATACTGTGCTTTGTTCATTTCTCAGTGCTGCCTCCTCTGCCTGTCTTGCAAGATCGTCTAGGAAATTCCTTTTGTTGGCTCGGGTTTGGCGTTTAACTTCCTTGTCCAGCTGACTGTACTGTTCGCTATATAGTTGCTTTAACCTGGGAGACTTCGCTTCTGTTTTCTTTCTTTTCATTTCCTTTCTCATCGTTATGGTGTTTAATATTTCTGGTGTTATCCAGTCTTGCTTCTTCCTTTCCTGGAATCCCAAGCATGATTTGCTGCTTTCTTTGTATATTGTTGAAATGGTGTTGAAATTCTGGTCTATATCATCAGTCAATGTCTTTTCCTGACTTTTGGCAAATTGATATCGTTTCTTTATGTCGGCCGCAAAAGCTTTTCCGGTAAGGGAGTCCTTCAATTTGCTGATGTCAAACATTTTCTGTGTAGTTACAGTTGGTGCAGCACTTCTTAGTTTCACTTTCAGTTTTGCAACTACTAAATGGTGATCACTTCCCACATCTGCACCTCTTCTTACCTTCACATCTTGTAATGCATGTCTCCATCTACCGTTAACCATGATGTGGTCTATCTGGTTTCTGTCCCGACCGTTTGGTGATTCCCATGTTAATTTGTGAATTTCTTTATGTGGGAAGAGTGTTCCTCCAATGACCAGGTTGTTAATGCTACAGAAACTTTTTAGTTTATCCCCATTTTCATTTGCTGTTCCGCTGCCGCATTTCCCCATTGTTCTTTCATTATATGTATTGTGTGTACCAACTTTCGCATTGAGGTCTCCCATTACTATAACAAGATCATATCTAGGTGTATCTTCCATTTCTTTCTGCAGTTGTTGATAGAATTCATCCTTGACCTCCTCATCGCTATCGTTCGTTGGTGCGTAGCATTGTATTATTGTTGTGTTGGTGAATCTCCCTCTCAATCTTAATCTTATCAGTCTGTTGTTGATGGGTTTCCATTCCAGTAATGTCCTTTCTATTTCTTTCTGTAGAATAATGGCTACGCCTTCATTGTGCTGTCCATCCTCTCTTCCAGAGTAAAGTACTGTTTCTCATGTTGCTGTTTTAACTTTTCCTGCCCCTGTCCATCTGCTCTCGTTTATCCCTAGAATGTGTAACCTATAGTTTCCAAGCTGCCATACCGCTACAAGGTATAGGTACCAGGTAATATATGATATATATATATATATATATTATATATAAATATATATATATATATATATATATATATATATATATATATATATATATATAGTAATAATAACACCAAACTTTTCACAGAGAACCTCGTTGGCTATACTTCGTATAATTACCACTGAAACTTACAATACACTGGCAGAGGTCAGGTAATTGATGGCAAACTACAACAAAAATAAAATTAAATCCCAGAAGAAATATTACTCGCTAAAATCCGTTAGCTAACATTCCTACACACCACTTATTTAGTCTACGTACATAACCAGACTTTAGAATATTCCCACTATACGGGCAGACTGAATAATATGTCGGTAACTCTTCAAGGCCACGAAATTCCAGTACTGAGACTAGACTTACAGAGCCGGGCCTGTTTACAGTAGCAATTCTCTGATGCAAGACAGACGCGATGAGTCATAGATCTAGAATTGTCTCCCACAAACTGCATCTACCCCCACTTTGACGTAATCTCATGACTGCTTCCTAAATTAAAATCGAAAACAATCGTAAGAGCTTCCCTTTAAACATCATAACATTATCTTAACATCTGAGGAACCGTTACACAACGTAACACTATAAATCTACGAACGACGAAGAGTTATTTCCTCCCCTGGAACGGGGGGAGGGAGGGGGGGGGGGGAATCAAAGAATAAATTCCTCACGAAGCCCGCTGCCCGTTAAAAACGTTACGCAAAGTTACGAACCTTTATCTGACTGTCTATCAAGAATGACTCACTAGCCCACGCTACCACACGGGTAGGGGTTTACACCCATCCATGAAAAGATAAGGGTTGGTGTGGTGTTCCTGCAATTATTAGAACCATGACAAGAAATGAAAACATTAAAAAATCAGAAAACCTGATAAGAATAGAAGAGAAAAGAAACAACCATATAATAATAAAAAGAACGGGCGGGGTGAAAATAAAAATGACAGTCCATTCGCCACAAAAGGCAGCTCTTGTTCTGGAACCCCCGGGGCAAGAGAGGCAGAGGTAGACCAAGAAGCACACAGAGAAGACAGCTGGAGACAGAGGTGAAAATGATGAGGAGAACGTGGGCAGAACTTGAGATGATGGCAAGTGACAGGAGGACTTGGCATGTGTTTGTTGAAGGCCTATGCTCCTTTAGGAGTGGAGAGTTATGAATGAATAAATGAAAGTATAAAAATTAATATTTTTAAGTGATCTACGCTTTTCAGGCTTTCCCACAACAATGAAAGGTAATTTATGCGATATTTTTGCACCTTATAACCCGGTGACAATATGTTCACTCAGATAGCGTCTTCCAATTAAGGTCAGTCTTATCGCAAGTTTCGTGCCTGGTAGACTGATCACGCTTGTTTATAATTAGAATGTACATCATTTCTTTCATCTTCCCCTCCCTGCTTCATATGGAATTGGGGACTACTTATGCTTTTAGTTCTTTTTAAGAAACTTGCGATAAAGCAGTCACCAACCCTTGCAGTGGTGGTTTATGAAATCATCATTCGATACGCTGATGTTGCCAGCCTCAAATGATGTGGACATCCACTAGCGATTTTCAAATATTAATGTTCACATGTCAATATATACATATTAGTTCACATGTTAGTAATTAAAAAATATAAAATGTAAAATGCACAACTTACGCCAATCCTGACTCACAGAGTTTGTGCTCAGATGAATAAAAGGCACTGGCAGATGCCTTAATTTGCACGTGTTCTTTGGGGTCGTTAATTTTAATATTAATTCCCACTATGACTCCGTGTGTTTCAGTTTCCTCAGATTCCGGTTCCTTATTAAAGTGGTAGAGTTTTTCCTGGGCTGTGTAAGTCCTTCCAAAATACTCCAATAAAAGTCCGGCCTGATAAATGGAATTCTGAATTTAACTTCCGACAGTCTGGTTGTGTTGTCTTGGCAAGCGATGTCTCACAGTGAATTAGACTTGCAAAAATTGTCAGATTATATTGCAAGTCTGCCTCCGCATTTGTTTGTTACGAGGCTAATCAGAAAGCCAATCGTTTTCAAAAATGTCTGTCGTGTGGGGAAATTCAAATATTCCGACATGGAATAATTTATGTGTATAATGCAGAGGTCACCTCTCCCATATATGGTAATAAAACATCCGATTGCTTGCTGTTAAAGACTTTATATTCATAAAGGGTCAGATAGATATTTAAAGCTCTCATATGTACGCCTGAGATTTTCAGACGTGCACCTGAGTGCAGCAATGATATTATTTTGAAATGTTATTTGTGTATGACCGTGCACCAGTATTAAACTAGGCATGGCGAGGTATGAAGTAGAGATTTGTTTGGATACAATCAGTGTCCTTGAGGCAGATCCAGAGATGCATCGTCCTGCGCAGACGTTATTTTTGTCGTGGTCTCATCCCAAGTCTAGGGGAGACATGGCCATGAAGTTAATTATGATCATCTAAGATATGATGATGGTATTCTTGAGCGAGGTATGCCAAGAATCTTTTCTAGCCAATCATTAACCAGAACCGGCTCGTTGAAGTATCTAGCCTCAGATACGTATTCTCCAGTACCGTTACTGCAGAGCTTCAGCCTGACCAGCTTTGTCGGTGGTTAGTGCGTTCAGTCAACGCTAGGAGATATTTTGGATCGTTATTATAAATATATGCTCAATGCTATTAACATGGTCACTTTTGTAAACGCATGCTTCCTACCAACTCGTTGCCGTAGAGCTTCCGCTAACCTTGATGTGACAGCTGCTAGTGCGGTCGGTCAACGTCCGTATTGACTTGTATTTACCATGTATATCCTGCTATAACCATGCTGATGAAAATGTTCGTAATACTGATGTCAAAGTCTGGCCATAATAAATATGTCTCGTCACTTACTTCTGCAACGAGTCCAGCATATCTTGGTTGCCAGTTGGTCACACCGTTTGACCCATTCATGATCGTTACCTCGTCTCATTGCCATTAGTCGTACCATCATACACGACAAAGCAACGGTCCACATAACATTCGCATTATCACGTCATCATCTAGAAGTACGTCGGCTACTCAAACAGGCCCGACATACCAATGTAGTTAATACCATTGACAATATAAAAGACGTAGCAGTAACACTTGCCCTGCAAACTCACCAACACATCTTTAAACTCGTACAACAATGTGTTTCAGATGTAACAACTTATTACTTTCGTATAAAGTAATGTCTACGTGATAGTCGGACAGGAAACGATTATGTCATTTATGTCTGTCCATAAGATGTCTCACATACGAGTAATCTTGTTATCTCTCGCTTGAGCACGCAAAATCCGCCTCTTTACCACATTGGCAACAGACGCACCCTAGCCTTGTCAGCGATTAAACAAATACGCTTGGGCGATTTTAGTGTTAATCGGTCGCGGCTAAGGTTTGGTACACGAGAATTTACCAACATGACTGTTTTTTCAATATTGCATCACCTGTCTACTATCTCAGCAGGGATGGGCAGGTAAACAGACAAGATGAATTATTACTAAAAGGAGCGTAAGAATGAAAGTACAAAATATTTGCTACATATCAGAGAAAGAAAAAGTGCAGACCATGGAAAAGCACGCAATTAGTCAGTACAACAATTTAAAATGAGTACTGCCGGAGTGAAAGAGAGATCGAGAAGGGGTTGCCCCAAATACATCGCGCGACAGTTTTATGTTCAATTATTACTGACGCGCACGCATACACACATACGCACTCACACAATACACACACACACACTCATGGCACTTAAAAACGGAGTGTTAAAAATGTGACATTTTATCTTCAGTGTTTATTTATAAAAGCGTGCTTTGGCCTGGGCGAATTAAGTTTTACAACTGAAGAAAAGTAGATCTTCCTGATGAAAAAAAAAAAACAACTCTTATTTCCCTTCCCTTGCTCGGAAGCCCGATTACCATTAGCACCCACGGCGGTCATCCTATTTCTAAAGCACCTAACAACAACAAAACTAGTTGGTGTACTTGCCAGAAACCAACGGCAATTTGACTCACTGATCTCATACTGGATAATCCAGCTCTAGAGTCATTGTTGAATATTATAGATGACCAATTAACAATAATGTTGTATTTGACCTTGCAAATGACCCTGATATAGCTGTTTTTTTCCCCCCACAGGTGCTTTCTTCTTTGCTCCCAAGATGAGGCGAGAGAACTACATAACTATGTTCGACCCCTTTCAGTTGAAGTATGGCAAGAAGGTTGGCGCCATCTTGTTTATCCCTCACTTTCTGGGTGACTTGTTTTGGTCGGCAGCTGTGCTGGCCGCATTAGGTAAGATTAGATTCTTTCCAAGTCTGAAATCACTCAACCAATACCTTTCTGCTCCCTAAGGAGGAAACACCTTCAGCAAACACATGCCAAATCTTCCTGTTGAGTGCCACCAGCTCAAGTTCTTTCCATGTCTTCCTCTACGTTTCTAGGTTTATTCTCCGTGTGTTTATTTTTTGGTCTACCTCAGCCTCTCTTACCCTGGGGTTTCCAGAACAAGTACTGCATTGTATTGCTATCAGAATAGCTCCTCATGTGTCTTATCCATCGCCAGTGTTTTCTATTCTTGTAACAGCGTCTTATGACAGGCCATCACTGTCTGTGTATCCTGATCTCACAGCCCTGATGACCTTCCTCTAGTTTACCATCAGTCCGTGATGAAACAACTTCCCCTGTTGGCCCGGGTTCTTGACCTTTGTGATCATATAGTGCGTTGTTTTTGTTGTTGACAGTGGTGTATGAATCATATGATAGTTTCTAACACGTTGTAGCGAGAAATCCAAAACACGACATCGAAACGAAGGCAATCACCATAAGATGCAGTTTTTTTTGGGTCAAATAAGGTTATTAGTTCTTTAATCTGGTTTTCATCGATTACAGGGTTCTGGGTTCACTATCTGACGTTTCCTTCTAATCATTCGTTCATTTTACGTATGGAGGAGTTCACCCTCGGGAACCCTTTTAACTAGGACTTCATCCCCGACCCCTTGTTGTCCTTGATAGTTATGCTGGGGCCTCTCTTCTATCTATCGTTCTGTTTTAAAAACTCGACTCACCGTTTTAATGTTGGTTAGTTTTCTTTAGTATACGATGTTGTAAACCGTCTCTCTTAACAAGGCAATTAGAACTGTTCAATTTACCATCTTGCCTTTCAGTTTTTCAATTTCTTCACCTTTTCTTCCATGGATGCGATGTTCCGCCCTTCTGTTCCATTCTTCGTCTTGTTGCTATGTGTCTTCGTCATCGTTGATCGTATGACGTCGTTGGTCTCTCGCTTTCCCTTCTTTTTCTGTAACTCGCATAGAGAGTATTCCTTTCCTTACATAGTCGGTCCATTATTCTCCAATTTACTTCATTTAGGCCAACGGGCTGATCACCCGTTTGCCAGTCACTTCGATTACGGAAACAACAGCAAATGGATTGATTTGCCGTTGCCCTAAAGACGCCAATAGGCGTGATGGGAAACAATGGCAAAGAAAACCTATCTGCTGTTGCCCTAAGACGCCACTAGGCGTAATGGCCACTGACTGCTTTGACGGTCGGTGGCTAAGGACGGAAGAAGAAGAAGACGTCATTTAGACCCGTATGTCACTGCTCCTGTGACATTCTGAAAGTTCTAACAGAAACAATCAACTGAAATCTATCTTCTTCATACTGGAAACGTTTCTCTGCCCCTTGTTTCTGTGCTTTAATTATAGAAAACCATATGCAGACAGTTATAACTGTAAGTAATCTGATCTTCAGACAAGTCTCCCTAGTAGACACGTTTTTGGGCTCTCCAACATCCTTGACATTCTTGAAAGGCGCGGACAAATTTCACCGTTTGTCTTCATTTTAGAAAAGAAATGGAATCGGAGAATCTAATAGGCAAAGGTTACAAAAAACGAGCAGAAACAAACAAAACAATCATAAAACATAAGAATCATGCCCACAGAGAGTTCAAGAAAGAACCGGACACACGAGAAGATGGATAACATCAGGTATGGGAGAACATGAAAGCTCAAAATAATGCACTTTGTAGAGCAGAACAGATGGGTGGGAAGAAGAAGGACAGCACCCAAGGGTAGGGACAGATTTTTCAAGGAACTAGTCCAGTTTGATAAAGACCTGCTTGAACAACCAAGGTCAGGAAATTTGAGCACTGGAAAAAAGAAACTGGAAGATACATCTAAGAAAATTCTAATCAGACAGTAATAAAGACGAGCATCTCAACATTATGACAGTCCTTATAGTAAACTAGACACTGCATTTCAACACCAAGGCCACAATAATGCAAGAAATAGCAAGCATTGCTGGTATTTTTGTGTGTATGATGTCTTGAGGGAAGCTTTGTTGGTCGACATTTTGACACACGTTTTGGTGATTCTGTAAAACTGCTGTATACGCTTTCGAGTAAAATTTTTACCACGGTATCAGCAGAAAAAAAAAAAAAAAAAAACCCAGCAGAAATGATTGTTGTTATTTCGCAATGTCATTATCTCCATACGTTCTATGCGTTCCCCGTTGTGCGCCATAACAGTTTCACGCAGCTACCAGAAGTTGTTTTATTGTACAGCCTTGAGTGCTGTATTCCCAACGCTTGGTACGCGAACCCGGAAGGAAGGAGAGGGGGTGGGAAGGGGGGGGGGGGGGGGGGAAGGAGTTCAAAGGGAACGCTGCCGAATTCTTTTTAAATTTTACTTAATCTTATTCGTTATTTTTGTGTGTGTGTTCAGTAACAGAAAAAAAATTCATAAAAGTGTAATATGTAAGAGTTGTAATATGTAAGAGTTGTAATATATAAGGTCTGTCCGGAAAGTAATGAGACTGATTTTCTTGGGCCAATCAGAAGGGCCGGGTGGCGGAGTCTCCAGGCGTGACGGTTGGTGGGAGATGTTAGGTAAACGATAGATTTCTCGTCAGTTGTCTCTGAGCTTTTACAGAGTGCGGATCGCTTGCGAAGGGGACAGCTGTTTGAGCGTCGTGTAACGGTCAAAATGCAGAGGAATGTCGAGCAGCGATACGCGATAAAGTTTTGTGTAAAACTTGAAAAATCCACGACCGAGACGATTGCTATGATACAGAAAGCCTACAGGAAGGATGCTTTATCGAAAGCACAAGTGTTTCGGTGGCACAAAACGTTCAAAGAAGGAAGAGAGAGCATCGAGGATGAACAACGCACAGGGCGCCCATCAACGTCTCACACTTCGGACAATGCGGATAAGGTGAAAGCGGTTTTGGACTCTGACCGACGTCTGAGTCTTAGATTGATAACAGATCAAGTGGGACTTCCAAAATCCATTGTGCATGAAATCGTCACGAAAGAAATGCAGATGCGGAATGTTTGTGCCAAATTGGTTCCTAAGGTTTTGACCGACGAACAGAAGAAAAACCGTGTGTCGATTTTTCGTGAGCTTTTGGACCGTGTGAGGAGTGAACCTGATTTTTTGGAAAAAGTGATAACCGGTGATAAAACGTGGGTCTTTGAGTACGATCCGGAGACGAAAAGGCAGAGCTCTGAGTGGCACACTACCGAGTCTCCTCGATCAAAGAAGGTTCGAATGAGCAAATCGAAGATGAAATCGATGCTCATTGTCTTTTTTGACTCTAAAGGTGTTGTCCATAAGGAGTTTGTACCACCTGGAAAAACGGTCAACGCTGCATTTTACGTGGAAGTGCTTAAACGGCTGAAGAACAGAGTCGCGCGCGTCCGCCCGGAGATGGCCAACACCTGGGTTATTCACCACGACAATGCGCAGGCTCATGCGTCCCTGTTAGTGAGAGAGTTTCTGGCGAAACAAACCGTATCAACGCTGTCTCAACCTCCCTACAGCCCGGACTTGGCCCCGGCTGACATCTTTTTGTTTCCCCGGCTCAAATCCAGCTTGAAAGGACACCATTTTGGGACTGTTAAAAACGTGCAAGCTGCCACGACGAGTGCTTTGAAAGAAATCCTCGTTCAAGACTTCCAGACGAGCTACGACGCGTGGCAGAACCGCTGGCAACGGTGTATTGATGCTCAAGGATGTTATGTCGAAGAATTTTAAGTGTATGTAAGCATGTCTTGAAATAAACAAATTTTATGGAATCAGTCTCATTACTTTCCGGACAGACCTTGTATACTGAAGCACATTAAAAACGCACCACTATTATATATACTGATGCCGAGAAGCTGGAAAAAAAAGTGTGGGAATGGATTTTCCCCGTGTTTGTCATGAGGTAGAGAGCGAATGGTTGCTGGAATGGAAATTCAACCCACGGGTTTGTGTACAGACTACATGAAAACAATGAAAGTTACACGTGCTACACGATTCCCAACAGCTATGACCCTGAAAATGTATACGCGTTGTGGCAGTATACTCGGTATAAAAAGGCCGTTGAGACAAAACACCCAGTACATGTGCTTGAAATGCCACGACTATCTGAAAACGACCACCAACGAGCCATTGGTATGCTGGAAACCGGAATGAGCTCGCGGGCCATTGCCAGAAGGACGAATTGCCACCACAGCACTATTGTACGTCTCAATGAACGTTACGGAACCACTGGCAGTGCCCGGGATAGACTTCGGAGTGGCCAACTACGAGTTACTACCCCTGCGCAAGATCGTCATATTGTGCTGAGTCAACTAAGGAATCGTTCTCTCCCGGCAAGTCAAACAGCAAGAGCAATAGTGGGTAGACGTGGGCAAGTCTCTCGAATGACAGTCATACGACGACTCAGAGATACAGGCCTTACTGCAAGACGACCTTATGTTGGGCCAAACGTGACTCACAGACATCGTCAGCAGCGCCTGCAATGGGCAGAGCAACATGTCAGATGGACTAGACTGCAGTGGAATGCTGTCCTATTCACAGACGAGAGCAGATTCAACATATCCTTTGCTGATGGACGTATGCGGATTTGGCGACGGTGTGGAGAGAAAACCAGAAATTGTTCTATAAGACCCTAAAGAACACGAGGAAGGAAAAACAATGCCCTCTCAAATTTATAAAGGACAAGCAAGGCAAATTGCTTACTGCCCCGAAGGAAGTAATGGAAAGATGGAAAGAATATTTCTCAGAACTCCTGGATGGTGAGCATGGTGAAGCATCAGAAATGATAAACACTAGCACAGATGAGAAAACCAATGATGGTGAAGATGACATAAATATGGAAGAACTGAAGGCAGCACTGGAGAAAATCAAAATGGGCAAAGCAGCTGGGCATGATGGTATAACACCAGAAATGGTTAAGTTCATGGGAGCATCAGGCGACCTATTACTCTTAAGGGTTTTACAGGCAGCGTGGTACAACAAGACCATACCAAAGGATTTGGAGATTGCCATCATAACACCAATTTTCAAAAAGGGTGACAATCGACAGTGTGGAAACCATAGAGGCATATCCCTTCTTAGTGTCCCTGGTAAAATCTACTCTAGAATCCTAGAGCAGAGACTCCGACGTCTAGCTGAGCCACAATTGGATGAGGTCCAGTGCGGATTCCGAGCAAACCGAAGTACTCAAGACCTAATCTTCACACTCAGGCAGCTGAGTGAAAAAGCCCTTGAGTACAAGAGTGAGATCCATCTTTTTTTCATAGATCTGGAAAAGGCGTTTGACAGGGTCCCCTGGAGCAAACTTTGGGACTGTTTGGCAAGGAAGAACATTCCTGCACCTCTGATTCATGCTATACAGAGCTTCTACTAGTCTTGCAGAAATTATGTGAGGACAGCAAACCATAAGTCAGAAGAGTTCAGGACCACCACTGGTGTAAGACAAGGCGATATCCTATCACCTTACCTCTTCATACTCCTTATGGACGATGTCATCAAGGCATGTAAGGAGAGAACAAGAAAGTATTCAGTGGGGTACTGGAAGATGAGACAGGTCTATATTTCGGAGCTGGCATTTGCTGATGATGTTGCCCTGATTGCTAAATCAGAGGCACATCTCCAATCCAACCTGCAAGCCTGGAAGGAAGAGCTGGAGAAGAGAGGGATGGTCATAAGCAGCTGTAAAACAAAATCCATGGTGATATCACGAGAAGAAAGAAGACATCAGATTAAGCTGGGAGAATAGGTCCTGGAGCAGGTCGACCACTTTAAATACCTCGGAGCTATTATAGACCGAAAGGGAGGCATCAAAGAAGAGTTGGCCACTCGAAAAGCAGCAGCTGGGAGACTTTTTCAGGCCATAAATCGAGGATTCCTCAGCAAGAGAGAGGTTGGTAAGAAAACGAAGATGGCTGTATATCGCTCCACCTATGTCCCAGTCTTGACATATGGATGCAAGTCATGGGCAATGACTACAACCCATAAAAGCCAGATCCAAACTTCAGAAATGAGGTATCTGAGGAAGGTGGTTGAAGTAACAAGAAGAGACATGGTACGCAAACAGACGATACGTCAAGGCCTTAAATCCTACCCCCTGCAGACCCAAGTAGAACAGTCCCAATTAAGATTGTTTGGCCATGTCTGCAGAATGGGAGAAGATCGGATACCACGATAAGCATGGGAAACAAAGAGCCAAGGATCCAGACCCCGAGGACGACCCAGAGTCCGCTGGGAGGACAACATTAGACAATCTTTGAAGGACCGATGACTAGAATGGAACCAGGCCAGGAGGAAAACAGCCGATAGGATAGTCTGGCGCTCTCTCTTGCAAACCTCTACACCTTACGGTAGAAGGGGAACGACTAAGTAAGTAAGTGGAGAGCGCTTTGCAGATTGCTGTGTTCGTCAGCACAACCGATTTGGAGGTGGCAGTATTCACATTTGGGGAGGATTCAGTTTTCACCATCGCTTGCCTCTTCACGTCTTCCGTGGAAATGTTAATGCTGTGACATATCGAGATGAGGTTCTGGATGCATTGGTTGCTCCTGCGTTCACAAATTATCCAGACTTGCAACTTCTCCAGCAGGATAACGCACGTGCGCACACCGCATGCATTACGCAGCAATATCTACAGCAGCAGAACATTGTGACGATTGATTGGCCTGCCCTATCACCAGACATGTCCCCTATAGAACATCTGTGGGACAAGCTTGGACGAAGAGTCTGCAGGCAAGGTTCTGCAGCTAATCTGCAACAGCTCGAAGCTGCTCTTACACGTGAATGGGACTTGATTCCCCGGAATTTCCTTCAGAGACTTGTGCGTTCCATGTGGAGCCGCTGCCAAGCTTGTTTTCAAGCACACGGTGGACATACCAGATACTGAGGATAGTGTGAATGAATTTTTTTATTGGTTGCATTTTTGGTTTTCTTCCTTGACTGCACAGAATGCAATGAATTTCATAACAATCAAATGTACAAATTAATGACCAGCATGGATTCATAGGAAAATGAATAAAGATTCCAAATATTTAAACTTGTAAACACTTATATTTACATTTCACACTCTGTTCCTGGATTATACAGGTGGTGCCCCTGTTCCTGGATTATACAGGTGGTGCCCCTGTTCCTGGATTATACAGGTGGTGCCCCTGTTCCTGGATTATACACGTGGTGCGTTTTTAATGTGCTTCAGTATATAAGAGTTGTACCCCGGTAAAACTAAACTCTCATTAGGGGTAGGCAACAATTGTAAGTCTAAGAAACACCGAAATAAATATATTAGACGTTCCAAAAACGTGTTGTACAGGGTGACTGAATAGTTACTTCATATATTTACATTCTTAGATAGCGCAGACTATGCTGGATTGGCCATGTCTGCCGCATGAAAGATGGTGGCATCCCGAGAGATATCTTCTATGGACAACTGGTGGATGGCAAAACAACAGCTTGATAACCGCAGCTCAGGTTCAAAGATGTGTGCAGGAGAGACATGAAGGCACCCGACATAAGTCCAGCAATGGATGAAGCTGCCGATCGCACCATGCGGCGATGCTCTCATCAGCGCCACCTCAGACTGGGTGAAAAGAAGCTTTCACGGCAAGCAGAAGTGAGGAGAAAGCGTCGAAAAGGAACACCAGGAAAAATGCAGCTGAGGGCTGTGACCTCAGGGGTGCATTCCCATAGTCAGTTATGACTGAAGGGGTTATTATTATTGTTAATATTATACTTACATTTTTAAACCCTGACTTGAATTCCTTGGATATACATGAAAAAATATCAAAACAATGAAAAATAACTGCGTTATCAAATAATTTTTTTTTTTTTTACCCACAGAAACAACATACAATAAAATAAAGTCTAAAATGGGCAGTAAACTGACGTTATAAAAGATGTATAAAATTGATGCCTGCTATGAAATCATGGACAAAACAAACAGGATCTCACGAGGAGTTGTAATAATAAAGTGACATAGCATTTTATGTACTAAAGTGACATTTAATTTTCTTCAATGTGATAGTTGGTTCATATAAATTAGTCAAATGTTTGTGGTGAAATGATTGTTTAAAAATAGGAAATGATTTTTCAGTCACGCAGTAGTTGGATGCGATGAAATTAACAACAATAGATAGCGAAGAAGCAGCGTTTAGATTCATGGTTGACAGTTTTATAAAACATGGCTAGCAAGATCTCTATTTTAAATACAGGATGTTCCCCTTAATTTCTCCACATCATCATTGTCATCACCATCATTGTCATCACCATCATTGTCATCATCATCATTGTCATCATTGTCATCACCATCATTTTCATCACCACCATTGTCATCACCATCATTGTCATCACCACCATTATCATCACCATCATTGTCATCACCATCATTGTCATCACCACCATTGTCATCACCATCATTGTCATCACCATCATTGTCATCACCATCATTGTCATCACCATCATTGTCATCACCACCATTGTCATCATCATCATTGTCATCACCATCATTGTCATCTCACCATCATTGTCATCATCATAATTGTCATCACCATCATTGTCATCATCATCACTGTCATCACCATCATTGTCATCACCATCATTGTCATCACCATCATTGTCGTCACCATCATTGTCGTCACCATCATTGTCATCACCACCATTGTCGTCACCACCATTGTCGTCACCATCATTGTCATCATCATCATTGTCATCACCACCATTGTCATCACCACCATTGTCATCACCATCATTGTCATCATCATCATTGTCATCACCATCATTGTCATCACCATCATTGTCATCATCATCATTGTCATCATCATCATTGTCATCACCACCATTGTCATCACCATCATTGTCATCACCATCATTGTCATCACCATCATCACCACCATTGTCATCACCATCATTGTCATCACCACCATTGTCATCATCATCATTGTCATTGTCGTGAAACGAAATGTAACCCACTACTCTGTTAATCACTATGTCGAGATACAGATTTGCTTCAACCAATCAACTTGCACCGTTCACCAGTCTCTGAGACAGAATAAATTATACTGTTCACGCAGTTCACGCAAGATGGCGGATTTAAACTGAATAAAATTAGGCTGTATAAGCAAAAGACGAAACCGGAGGAAACCAATCAACTTGCTCCGCCAGGAACCAACCGAAAGCTTTCCCCATGTATTTACTTGCCTATATAATCAGGCGGATTTTATGCTAACCACGCAACCCCGAACTTGACGCCAGAGATACTGACTGAAGAGGAAGAACTTGTCACTTTGATTTAGTGCTTACCTGAGGGCATCGACCTGCAACCTACTTCACTAAGTCGCATCAAAACCTGGCCAGTTTAAAATCTTAGGAGGGTAAATATATTTGCGATAACCTTTAGAAAACTAGGCCTTCAGCAGGTATATAATGTTGGTATTTGTTGTGTGTCATTATACTACCTACACCTGTATATATTTAATATATTTTGGGTTCACTATGAATGTATATGATTGATATAGACAAAGACTAATAAGACTCATACCTCAATCTATTGTCTCCTATAACTCAATCTATTGTCTCACACGACTTCAGTCTATTATCTCAGATAAGACCAACTGCAAATATAACCAAAACAGTCCTTGTTAGGACTCAATCTATTATCTAACTCCAACTGCAATATAACCAAAACAGTCCTTGTTAGGACTCAATCTATTGTCTCCTATAACTCAATCTATTGTCTCAGATAAGACCAACTGCAATATAACCAAAACAGTCCTTGTCAGGACTCAATCTATTGTCGCAACTAACTCCAATCTATTGTCTCCTATAACTCCGACCTGATATATCACCAAACAGTCCTCGTCGCATATACTCCTATCATAAGAACATAACAATATTGTTAGGATATATGTTACCAGCTAGTATAGATGGCGTGGTATAGTATAGGGGGAAGGACATTGTTGTATCACACCTAGGTGTACATATTATTGGATTTATTCATGTATTGATTTATATTATGGGATGTATTCATGTATTAAATGTATTCATGTATTGAATCTATATTATTGAATGTATCCATGTATTAGTTTATCAGAAAGAATGTTTTGCAAATAGACACCTGTCTTGTCTCGCTATTGCGAAATCATACTGAGCCATGTTGTCATTCATCCCACATGCAGACACTGAGACACGCTCATTTCACTCACACTAGAAATAGGTGGGCTTGAGGACAGAAATTAGCCCCTATTTTTTGCTTTGTTACAGGTTTATTTGTGTCCTAAAAACCTGAGGTCGTATGTTCGAGTCAATCCCGCTGCCTGGAACTTCTCAGGAGCATAGAGATTGTACAGAAGCTACATCTTTAGTCCCCCTCAGTCTTGGGTGGGCTAAAGTAACGAGCCTCAGCAGGAGTTGCGTGAACCACACTACGGAGAACAGAACTGTTTTAAGAGATGAGTACACATTCGTACCATTTCTGTCAGCATTGTGAGCATAGAAACTGTCAGTGATGAGAAAGTGAAATTAGCATAGCAAGAGACAAAAATAACAACATAGCTGATAAGTGTTATATCCTTAATTAACAGCACAGCTGATATAATTTTTGTTCCTATAATTGGAAAACTTGGTGTAATATTTATTTACATATAAATATATATATATATATATAAATAAATATTTGTAAATCATATGTAAACTTACAAATTCATTACATTCCATTTTTCAACATTCACCCTTCAGCACAAGAGTAGATAGTGTATATACTAAATAAAAAAAAAAAAAGGAAATTGTATTTGAACGACTTGTCAATTTTATCAGTGTTAAGTAAAATCTGTTTCCTTGTTTATTAATATCACAGTTAGTTACACAGCGGAGGTGGCACTTTATGTCGGTCTCCTCTCTACTATTGTTTCGAGATCAGAACATTCACAGCCGTAACTAATTTGTGATACCAGTAGTTCTCTCCGACACTGGGACTTCACCATTTTCTGCAGAAATTCTATTTCTGTAATTTTCAGTACTATACTGATCCTACAGCCAAATAAAACCTCTCGCCACACTGGGGGCTCGTTCCTGGGATATTTCTGTATATCTTGAGCCATACTTAGTCTATTCATCTATCTACACTCTATCTTGTGCCACCCATAGATAACATAAGAATATATTTTTGAAAAAAAAAAAAAAAAAAATTCTATAATAGGATTTTTTATATTTTCTTAGTAGGAGTACCATTTAGTACTCAGTAAATAGTTGATGCTCACAAAGTTGCACGGAAATTGTTTGTTCCTTTAAAGTAATTAAGTCTAATTACAATAACTTGGTTATAGTAAATATACATACCCTATCTAAGTAACGCCATGGCTGATCTAGTGAAGTTCAAGACTGCGATCATGCAGATGGGTAAGGAATTAAATATGACAGGTGATGCTCTCACTCAGTATGTCACAACAGAAGTGGACAAACATATGGATAGGGAAGAAAGAAAGTTGCAATTAGAGACTGAAGCAAGGAAATTAGAGGCTGATAGAGAAGCAAAGAAATTAGAGGCTGAAGAAAGGCGGTTGCAAGCGGAAGCTGAGAGAGAAGCCAAAAGACTGGAAGCTGAGAGAGAAGCCAAAAGACTGGAAGCTGAGAGAGAAGACAGAAGACTGGAAGCTCAGAGAGAAGACAAAAGACTGGAAGCTGAAAGAGAAACTAAAAGGTTAGATGCTGAGGAAAGGAAATTACAAGCAGAGAGAGACCATCAGTTGAGATTAAAAGAGCTTGAAATTCAGGCAAATACTGGCAATAATGGTGGTAGCTCACCTCACTCTGAGAGTAGCTCCAGCCAGAGCACCTCAAGTGGGGCCATGAATTTTCATCTGGACCCATTTGTTGAGAAAGAAGATGCCATCGAGTCGTACCTGGATAGATACGAAAGACTAGCCACTACCTATGGCTTAGTGAAAGAAAAATGGAGTCTTAAACTATCTCAGGGATTGAGAGGTGTGGCCTACGATGTGTATTTGAAGCTCTCAAGAGATGACCAGGAAGATTATGAAATCCTGAAACAGGCACTGCTTGTGAGATATGAAAAGAACTCAGAATCATATAGAAAGAAATTCCGAACCGCTAAACTTCTTCCCAGAGAAAACTATCACCAATTCTCTGCTAGACTGGAAACCTATTTGGAAAAATGGAGTAGTTTAGGAAAGTGTCAGGATCTGAAAGAAATGATAATGATGGAGCAGGTGAAAGAGTCCATGCCTCAAGAAATGAGGAAGTTTATCATGGAACAAGGAGCAGAGAGATTGGGAGATATTGTAACTGTTGCTGAGAGATATCAAGCAGCTCAGGCAGAAGTATTAGGAAATAAGAAGAAGCAGAGTGAAAACTTCCAATCATCACAAAACTATACCAAATATGAACAAAATGACCATACCACAAGGAACAAACAAAGATTTGACCAAAAGGACAAAAACCCTCTAAGATCGGATAAGACACCTTACCGGAAGGAAGGAAAGTGGTGTAAAACTTGTCTAATGAGTAACCACAATACTGCGGACTGCAGAAGGAAGAACCCTCCTTATTACGCTGCGTGTCTCACAACAGGGAACAAGGGAAGGAAGGAACTGGCAGTTAGTCAGAATGACCTCCACCATCCCCCTGTCTGTGAGGAAGTGACATGTAATGGCACTAAAATTCAGTGCTTATATGATTCCGGATTGGAATTCGACTCAGTCGTGAGTGCAGCCCTAGTGCATCCTGATCAACTTACCACAGAAACAGTGGACATACAAGGGGCAATGCAGGGAACCGGCACCATGACACTTCCCATAGCAAGGATCAATGTGAGAACTCGCTATGTGGAAGGAGTGATAAGAGCAGCAGTAAGTGATGATCCTATATACCCGCTGGTAATAGGATGTAAATATGTCTTTTTGGGTGACCCAATAAAACATGTTGTCATGGCAGCAAACCATACCAGGTCGAGCACCAAAAAGGAGGAGGGAGATCCAACAAGCATTCATCGTACAAAGATGAAAAAGGCTCAAACAGCAGACAGCACATTGAAGCCTTGTTTTGGCAAATTGCCAAAGGCCCATAACCCTCCAGAGAAAGGAGACTACTATATGGAAAATGGCCTACTCTACAGACAAGCTGGAAAAGGACCTAAAAGGCATGGACAGCTGGTAGTGCCAAAATTCTATAGGGAGGAAATTATGGAGCAAGAGCATGCTACATCAGGCAGTGGCCACAGAGGAAAAGGGGCCACTGGTCAAAATATAGCATTGCGATATTACTGGCCAGGAATAATTGAAGACATAAGTCGGTATATGAAATCCTGTTCAGAATGTAACCAGGTAACCTCATTTAGAAGCGTAGACCAGTTACAGGACCTAGGGAAGCATTGTTGCGGACGTAGGCCCACAAAGAAAATACACCAGAGAAAACAACAGGTAGAAGCAGTGATAACGAGAAAACGAAATCACAACAAGTCTACTGTTACACCAGTAACCATGGCAACTCTCCGTATTGTACAGAGAGGGGACGAGAGACATCCCACCCCGACTAGATATTTGTCGGAACACCATGGCCTGGATCATTTGGAAAGTCAGCAACCAGTATTAAAAAAGCTGCAGAAACAAACCCGAACCATAGGAGGTAGGAACCAGGGCTGTACCAAACAGTTGATGGAGACAGGCCCCACTTCGGTATACTGCCCCTTACAATAGAAATAGGTGTGGGTCCGGCAACGTTGTTGTATTGCCGTCCCCATACACAGTCCACTGGAAGCATTGCTGCGGACATGGACTGAAGAATAGCAAGCACAGGCACTCGAGGATGAGATTGACTATCTCTTAAAAGGGAAAATTATTTCAAAGTCTGAATCTCCCTATAGCTCAAGTGTGGTGCTATTGAGAAAACCGAGTGGTGAACACAGGTTATGTATTGACTACCGGAAGCTTAATGCGATCACAGAATCTCAGGTGGACCCATTACCTGACACCAACCAGCTGTTCTCTACACTGAGTAAGGCTAGGTATTTATCAAAGGTAGATCTAAGCAAGGGATACTACCAAATACCAGTGAAACCAGAAGTTAGGAAAATGCTGGCATTTAGTACATCAGACGGACACTACGAGTTTAATGTACTACCCTTTGGGCTGAAAAATGCTCCCAGTATCTTTTCAAGAATGATGAGGAAATTGTTGGAACCTCTACAAAATCCCCATATCACTAACTTTATGGATGACATTCTTGTTGCTACAAACACATTTGAAGAGCATATAGTAGCGCTCTCCATGTTGTTTGACAGACTGAGAGAAACTGGATTGACTGCACGTCGAACCAAGTGCTATATCGGTTGTAAGGAGTTGGAATTCTTAGGTCACACCATTTCTACAGGTCATATGTCACCTGACCCAAAGAATATAGAGAAGTTAAAGAAGGCACCCAGACCTCAAACGAAAAAAGATGTGAGATCATTCGTGTCTTTATGTGGGTTCTATCAGAAGTACATACCCCACTTTAACTCTCTGTGTGCACCATTAACTAACTTAACTAAGAAAGGACAGACTGACAAAATCCAATGGAATGCTGATTGTGAAAAAGCTTACACAGAGCTAAAAGAAAAACTCACCAACAAACCCATCCTTACACTACCCGATATCACACAGGAATTTGTATTAAGGACGGACGCTAGCAGTATAGGGATTGGTGCAACTCTCTTGCAGAAATCAAAAGCCCAGCCGGAGGAACTTTTACCACTCGCCTACGCCAGTAGGAAGCTGAATGCAGCTGCGTTGAACTACTCGACCATAGAGAAAGAATGTTTAGCTCTAATTTGGTCCATCAACAAATTTTCACCTTATCTGTATGGGACACACTTCATTGTCCAAAGCGATCACCAACCTTTAACATTCTTGGCTGCATCTAAAAAGCTAAATTCGAGATTGTTAAGGTTGAGTCTGCTTCTGGCGCCTTATTCCTTTACCGTGAATTACATTCCGGGAAGAGACAATGTAGGAGCTGATTTTTTAAGTCGACACCCTAGTACTCTGGAAGGACAGACGCAAAAGGATTAACCACAGCAGGGGTTTACACGTCAGCTATGACAAGTCACAGCTAGGAAAGGAGGGGGCTATGTCGTGAAACGAAATGTAACCCACTACTTTGTTAATCACTATGTCGAGATACAGATTTGCTTCAACCAATCAACTTGCACCGTTCACCAGTCTCTGAGACAGAATAAATTATACTGTTCACGCAGTTCACGCAAGATGGCGGATTTAAACTGAATAAAATTAGGCTGTATAAGCAAAAGACGAAACCGGAGGAAACCAATCAACTTGCTCCGCCAGGAACCAACCGAAAGCTTTCCTCAAGTATTTACTTGCCTATATAATCAGGCGGATTTTATGCTAACCACGCAACCCCGAACTTGACGCCAGAGATACTGACTGAAGAGGAAGAACTTGTCACTTTGATTTAGTGCTTACCTGAGGGCATCGACCTGCAACCTACTTCACTAAGTCGCATCAAAACCTGGCCAGTTTAAAATCTTAGGAGGGTAAATATATTTGCGATAACCTTTAGAAAACTAGGCCTTCAGCAGGTATATAATGTTGGTATTTGTTGTGTGTCATTATACTACCTACACCTGTATATATTTAATATATTTTGGGTTCACTATGAATGTATATGATTGATATAGACAAAGACTAATAAGACTCATACCTCAATCTATTGTCTCCTATAACTCAATCTATTGTCTCACACGACTTCAGTCTATTATCTCAGATAAGACCAACTGCAAATATAACCAAAACAGTCCTTGTTAGGACTCAATCTATTATCTAACTCCAACTGCAATATAACCAAAACAGTCCTTGTTAGGACTCAATCTATTGTCTCCTATATCTCAATCTATTGTCTCAGATAAGACCAACTGCAATATAACCAAAACAGTCCTTGTCAGGACTCAATCTATTGTCGCAACTAACTCCAATCTATTGTCTCCTATAACTCCAACCTGATATATCACCAAACAGTCCTCGTCGCATATACTCCTATCATAAGAACATAACAATATTGTTAGGATATATGTTACCAGCTAGTATAGAGGGCGTGGTATAGTATAGGGGGAAGGACATTGTTGTATCACACCTAGGTGTACATATTATTGGATTTATTCATGTATTGATTTATATTATGGGATGTATTCATGTATTAAATGTATTCATGTATTGAATCTATATTACTGAATGTATCCATGTATTAGTTTATCAGAAAGAATGTTTTGCAAATAGACACCTGTCTTGTCTCGCTATTGCTAAATCATACTGAGCCATGTTGTCATTCATCCCACATGCAGACACTGAGACACGCTCATTTCACTCACACTAGAAATAGGTGGGCTTGAGGACAGAAATTAGCCCCTATTTTTTGCTTTGTTACAGGTTTATTTGTGTCCTAAAAACCTGAGGTCGTATGTTCGAGTCAATCCCGCTGCCTGGAACTTCTCAGGAGCATAGAGATTGTACAGAAGCTACATCTTTAGTCCCCCTCAGTCTTGGGTGGGCTAAAGTAACGAGCCTCAGCAGGAGTTGCGTGAACCACACTACGGAGAACAGAACTGTTTTAAGAGATGAGTACACATTCGTACCATTTCTGTCAGCATTGTGAGCATAGAAACTGTCAGTGATGAGAAAGTGAAATTAGCATAGCAAGAGACAAAAATAACAACATAGCTGATAAGTGTTATATCCTTAATTAACAGCACAGCTGATATAATTTTTGTTCCTATAATTGGAAAACTTGGTGTAATATTTATTTACATATAAATATATATATATAAATATAAATATTTGTAAATCATATGTAAACTTACAAATTCATTACATTCCATTTTTCAACATTCACCCTTCAGCACAAGAGTAGATAGTGTATATACTAAATAAAAAAATAAAAAAAAAAGGAAATTGTATTTGAACGACTTGTCAATTTTATCAGTGTTAAGTAAAATCTGTTTCCTTGTTTATTAATATCACAGTTAGTTACACAGCGGAGGTGGCACTTTATGTCGGTCTCCTCTCTACTATTGTTTCGAGATCAGAACATTCACAGCTGTAACTAATTTGTGATACCAGTAGTTCTCTCCGACACTGGGACTTCACCATTTTCTGCAGAAATTCTATTTCTGTAATTTTCAGTACTATACTGATCCTACAGCCAAATAAAACCTCTCGCCACAGTCATCACCACCATTTTCATCACCATCATTGTCATCACCACCATTGTCATCATCATCATTGTCATCACCATCATCACCACCATTGTCATCACCATCATTGTCATCACCACCATTGTCATCACCACCATTGTCATCACCATCATTGTCATCACCATCATCACCACCATTGTCATCACCATCATTGTCATCACCACCATTGTCATCACCACCATTGTCATCACCACCATTGTCATCACCATAATTGTCATCATCATCATTGTCATCACCACCATTGTCATCATCATCATTGTCATCACCATCATTGTCATCACCACCATTGTCATCACCACCATTGTCATCATCATCATTGTCATCACCATCATTGTCATCATCATCATCATCATCCTTTTCCTTTGCGTTCTTTAAGGATCATGGAGCCACCACTGCTTTGGGTACCCTTACAGGAAGCCTGAACCAAGCAGTCACGTGACTGTTGCAGCCGTGGTTTCTGTGGTAGTTTATTTTACATGGTCAGCTTGCCAACCCCATGGACAATCTCATATCAGTCGCCTAATACGACATGTCTGAGGGTTTATTTTATCGACTTGAGCTCATAATAACACTGACAAACAACATTTTTCTTTCTTATATAAGAATAAGTGTTCTTAGGTCAGTTTCTTGCGCTGATTTCAAATCTGAAATCCGTTTATCTCTATCACATCGGGTTCTTAAGATATTTGTGAATAAATATATTTTTGGGAAACCGTTATTTGCTCCATTTCATTTTTACAATATAACTTATTAAAAATTAATAAAAAGCAACATAATTCTACTTTTTATACGGCCAAAAGATGCATGACATATGTTACGCGATTTTTCAAATAGTTACTGTATTTTGAAATAATTCTGAGCAAAATATGGCTTCTAGAAGTTGTAGAAATTCGGCTGATCTGTTCTGTTACGTGTGCGGATGTTTTACCGATCGTGTTGACCAGAAAAACTTTACACCATTACTAAAGAAAGCATATGAACTTTATTTCGATTCAAAAGTTGATGATGCAAATAAATCTTGAAAGCCAAATGCAGTTTGTTCGATACATTGGCAGGTTGGTTACGAAAATCGCCGACGCATAAGTCGATGTCTTTTGGAGTGCCAGTAATATGGCGTGAACATACAAATCACATTACTGATTGTTACTTCTGCTTGACAAATATCCATGGTTTCACTTTTAAAACTAGAAAGTCTGTGGTTTATCCAAATATTGAATCGGTTTCGAAACCAGTGCCTCATGATCCAATCACGTGTCCGATCCAAGTACCACCAGAACAATATCCACTGGACGTGAATGAACCATCAGAAAGTGATAGTTTACATGCTTTAGAAACTAATTCTGACTCAGATTACATACCGGTGAATGATGGTGTTTACTTAATTAACCATTCAGAACTTTCAGATCTAATACGTGATCTCGCTCTTATCAAAGGACAAGCGGAATTACTCGGTTCGCGACTCAAAGAATGGAATCTTTTAGCGCAGAATACTCCGATATCTAAATTTCGTCATAGATACAGAGAACTTGTTCAATACTTTGAGATGGATGATGACATTTGCTATTGCAAAGATGTAAACGGTCATGAGCACATAGTCAACGAATGGCGATTTTTCATCGATTCTTCCAAGACTAGTCTAAAAGCCGTGTTATTGCATAACAGAAATTTATTTTCATCAATTCCAGTCGCCTACTCTGTTCATATGAAATAAACTTATGACAATATGGCTATACGTTTGGAAAAAATAAAGTACAATGACTACCAATGGCGGATTTGTGGAGACCTAAAGGTCATTGCAATTCTCACGGGCATGCAGACTGGGTATACTAAATTTTGTTGCTTCCGATGTGAATGGGACAGCCGCAACAGACAGGAACATTATGCAAGAAAGGTGGGGCCTATCCGGGATCGTATGCAGCTCGAGCATAAAAATGTAATACACGAGCCATTAGTTAACAAAGACAGCTTCATTTTACCACTGTTACATATAAAGTTGGGGCTTATGAAGAATTTTGTAAAAGCGTTAGATAAAACGAGCAAAGCTTTCACTTATCTTCGAGAAAAGTTTCCGCAAGTTAGCGATGTAAAGATAAAGGAAGGTATCTTTGTAGGACCTCAGATTAGGAAAGTTATTGCAGACAAACAATTCGAGAACTTGTTACATGGTAGTGAACTTCGCGCATGGATGGCATTCAAATCGATCGTCGATAACTTTCTGGGAAATCACAAATCTGTCGACTATGTTGCATATTGTTAAGCAGTGCATAGATGCATACAGAATTATGGGCTGTAACATGTCCCTCAAAATCCATTTGCTCGATTCGCATCTTGACTTTTTCCCTGACAACCTTGGCGAAGTCAGCGATGAATATGGAGAACGATTCCATCAAGATATCGCCGTAATGGAGTCACGTTATCAAGGACGGTGGAGTGTGACCATGCTTGCCGATTATTGTTGGATGCTCCATCGCGATGTACCACATGCCATTCACCGACGAAAGTTGACTGCAAAGAAATTCAAGCCTACATAACTGTTATACTTCTTGTACGAATGATGTTGTAATACTGTATGCGTTGTTAAAAAACTTCAATTGCGTATTTCTAGAGATCCCGACCTGATAGAGAAAGACGGTTTGCAGATTTAAAAACAGCGCATTAAAATTGACCAGAAAAACATAGAAATGTTAGAGAAAGAAAAAAAAAGTGTTTTTTTGTTAGTCAGTGTAATTACATTATGGTTATGTCAGAATGCTCCAAAAGAACTTCAAAGAGAAGTGGCTGAACTGGTGTGCCACGTATAAAGACATGACCCATCCCAACAAACATGTTAACATCTACGTATGGAGCAGCGCACGTTCTTCTAACACAGAACAGAACACACCAGACTTAACAAGCCCTTAAGCAAATTAAACCCCTTTAAAAATGAGACACCTACTCACCACAAAAATATTTATAGAATATGTGATTCCTATATATACACATACCAACGGGCTGATCACCCGTTTGCCAGTCACTTCGATCACGGAAACAACAGCAAATGGATTGATTTGCCGTTGCCCTAAAGACGCCAATAGGCGTGATGGGAAAAGAAGAGATATATACACATTGAGATTATCGCCGATGCTACGGTGTTCGTGCACTGTGCTGAGACCCTCCTTGTGTGATCTAAGGGAGGAGATCGGAGCACTGATGGAGTTGTGCGTGTGCAATGAAGATAGTCCTTAAAATTGAACCAAACCAAACCACTAACGTGTGCCTAGATGCCACAGCTGTACCCCATCCATATGAGACAGTTCAGCATGTACTGCTCAATTGCCCAGAACTCTCCATAGACAAAAATAAAGCTATTATCAGGCTCAGTAACAATCACAGACACTCATTACAGCACCCCTCAATTGCCAAAGAACACATACACATTCTTCAGCTTAGCACTGGCTGTGAAAAAGCGACGAGCTTAGCAGCCCTAGTTAAAGAACAACGACATTATCATCATCATTATCATCATCATCATTATCAATATCATCATCATCGCCATCATCATCATTATCAACATCATCATCATCATCATCACCAACAATAACAACGTTTGTATTATACTATCCCCATGTCCACAAATTCGATCTCTATGAAATCTTTAGCATTTTTCACAACCTTATCTTTAATGTGCTTATTTTCATTGAACGTCAATTATTTTCGTTATCATCAGGTGCTACCATCTCAATCATCTTAGACATGAATGCTTCACTAGCTATAGTCGTGTCTGCAGCTGTAGCCATTATCTACACTGTCTTTGGGGGCCTCTACTCTGTGGCCTACACGGACGTCATACAGCTTTTCTTTATCGCCATTGGACTGGTAATGAATTAATTACCTGTTTGTACACTTTAGTATTCATTTGATTTGAGCACATATTAATATTGCCCCGTGTTGTTCGGAAAGGAGGGGGGGGGGGGGGGGGAAGAGAAGGGGTGGTCTCATAAAGAAAGACAAGTACTACTGTTTCCTCAGGCATGTCGTAATAGACGATTAACTCATGAAGTTGTGCATGGGACTGGTAACCTCATCCTATGAAACAAACTGCGACATAACCACCACTGGAAAAGTACATAAGTATTTTTGTGCAGGCTTCCTGCATGGGGACCAATTTCAGTGGTGGGTGGTTCCATTGCTCCGGGGGGGGGGGGGGGGGACACATAAAGGAAAAGAAGAGGAAGAAAAAGACATTTTCGTGTTCGTACCACCCCCAAGAAAATGATCTCAACGAGATGACCTCGGGCGGTCTCTGAAGGGACAAAAATAGAATAGGATTACAGCTTTCTTTGGTATGCCGTAAAGGGGTGACTAACATGAGGTTGTGCATTTGGATGGCAACCTCATCATGTAAAAAATTGCAACAGTAACCACTGCTTCCAGAACCGTAAGGGTACCAGTTGTAGTAGTGGTTCCATGCTCGGTAAGGAAGGACAAGGGAAATGGCTTGACATGCATACATATAGACATACATATCAGAATCTTTATTATCCACACACAAAAAATACATTAACATGTAGTTGATATAGTATAAAACACCATATCATATCGGATAATCATTTAGGGTCCGAAAGTGTGCTAAACCCCGCCCAGGAAACAATCGCCAAACGCTCATAATCTGTTGAATTCAATTCGTACACAGTTTACAAGCTGACATCAAAAGTCTCCAGCCTTCAGTTACCGTCACTGTCTTTCGGGACATGAGCAACAACCAAACATTCACGATTCTTCTTCTTCTTCTTCTTCTTCTTCTTCTTCTTCTTCTTCTTCTTCTTCTTCTTCTTCTTCTTCTTCTTCTGCGTTCGTCCTGAAAAGGACGTTGGTTGCGTTGTGTCGCCGTTTACAGCAAAGCTGCGAAATCTGCGCCTTTCGACCCGACAGATCCGACTTCGGTACGGTATTTTTTTAGGACCGGGTTTGCCTTCCCACTTCGATCACTACTCACTCAGCCAGACTGCAATGATACAGCCTGTTTCCAGGACCACCACTTGGATGTGGAGTAGGGTCTTAGTCAGCTCTGGTTCGCTGACCCTGACGCAAGCAGTCAGCTATGGGTCGCTGACTGCATTCCTCACTTTTGACGCGTCTTATGTCCCACATTCACGATTCTACTGCAGTGCTCCTCAACCAGTGTGAGCGTCTGCCTCGTGTGCCGTGACACCACGCAGAATTTCACGTATAAAAGTTTACAAATAATAATTTGAGTTATCATCACCCACAACATCCATTGGAGTTCTTGTTCTTCTTCGTTTGCCCTCAGACTTCTACATTAATGACTCTAATAAAGGCAGTAGGCAGCTCAAGATTTCTGACATCTCGTTCGCTCTCAGACTTCTATATTAATGACTCTAATAAAGGCAGTAGGCAGCTCAAGGTTCCTGACATCTCCAAACAGTTTTTCATTTACAGATGTTAATTGTTGCTATACCAGTAGCTTTGGATTGCCCCGTCGAGGCAAAGGGTCCGGCACTCTTCCAACCTAACGGGTCACCTTGAATCGAGCACCACCCCGTTGAGTCATATGTGCATCAGTCATCTCAAGGCGGTTTGCGTTGCACTATGTTGTGCGCCTTGCGGTCCAGTGCAACCGACATCAGCATGCAATTATTTGGCATTGCTTCCATATCTTTTGAGTTTTCGTAACTCCCCTGTAAAGCAGCAGTAATGTTTCACTATAGGACTGGTCTCTGTATGATTGGTCTGTACAAAAATGTAGAAAACTTGTAAACTTCAAAATTTAAGTAACTATCTATGGAAGTGATGTTCAACACTTCAAAATGCAGGGCTGATTGCAAAAATCAAGCCAAGTCTAAAGAAAAAGAAGCTGCTAAAGCACCAGTATCTCTAACCTCAGCAATTGGAAAACTCGCTGAGATAATGGAAGATCACATGCTCTGCTGGTGGCTGGAAAGCAACAAATTCATCAATGATAGTCAGGCAGACTTCAGAAAAGTTTGCACGACAAACTCTTTTATTTTGTGCACACACACACAAAACTAAAAAACAAAAACAAACCTGGATGCATTCCAAGAGGGTAAACACACCATAGATGTATTATCGATCTTCAGCAAGCATGCGACACAGTGCCGAGACAGATACTGTTCGTCAAAATGACAAAAATAGTCATACACGGAACAAATGTACCTCTGTATTTAAGCAATGCATACATACACAGATGGCTCTGTCATCAAGGCCACCATAAATGTTTGGCTTGAAGCTTACATGAAATACCCAAATGGCAAACCACTAGAAATCTGTGAACCGTGTAGAGAATTCAGTGCTAATCACTAAGCAAAAATTACAGCAATAAAAACCCCATTCCAGCAATATTCAGCCAATTTAAATAAGAAATCTATAAGACCTCAGATATCATAATATTTAACGATTCAAAATAAACACTTCATGCTTTAGAAGAATACCTCCAAACTGAAAATAATTAAATATAATAGCTGGCTGAAACCATTGACAGCCTGCTAGAAACATTCAACATTTTCCAGCGGACACCGGGTTACACAGACATACCAGGCAATGAAAGAGCAGACAGACTAGCAAAACTAGGAGCAAGCATGGTTCAGCTTGTGTACTCAAGCCAATACACAGACAACTAAATTAATACTCCAAAACGAACGTCTAACAGGAATGGATGAACTGATGGGCAAAAGAGTCTAAAGACGCGCGATGTATAAAGAAGCCATTCATGCCAACAAAAATGGGGAGCCGCGGTAGCGCAGTGGTTAGTGCACTGGCTTTCTAGATCGGTGATCCATAGTTCGATCCCCAGTTGAGGTGGGATTCTTTAGGTCCCAAACGGCTGCGGGGTCGACCCAGCCTCTTGAATTGGCTACCAGAGTAACTCTGGGAAGTTTAAGGCTTCCGGCGTGATGCTGACCACATTGCCCCTAGTGTGCCGATGGTCAAGAAAATATGGACCTAACACCATATTCCCAATATACCTCAATGGGCGTGTAACGGCATCCTTTACCTTTTCTTTTTTTCAACAAAAATGGCAGCATCAATGACCTACGATGTGTGAAGTAGAGCTCAATCTTTCAAATTAGAACACAACATACCAGACTCAACAAGACTTAAACAAATTAAGCTTATCTCATGAGTCTAATTTCCGTAACTTTACCAATACCTATACAGATGACCTGCTCTATACGAAACAGTTCAGCGTGTGCTGTTTACTAGCCCAGGACTCTCCACAAAAAGTAGAAAGCTTCTGCCGTGCTCTTTGCAAATTTTCCAACTTGGCGTTTTCTGCGAAATAAAGACGAGCTCAGCAGCCCTAGTTAAACAGCAACATCAACAACAGAAATCACCGATCCATCACAAAAAATTAGGGGGCGTTGTCTCATGATTGCAGTGAGTTTGTTATTTACCCTATCCACCAACTTATATAACTGGTTAACCCTCTACTCATACAGCTGGACTTAGTATAGTGAATGCTCTAACACGTTACTCCCCTACGTCAGTGTCTGATGTGGGAGTACCTTTACATTTACCTGTTTAGCCACATTAGTATTATAGTGTGCCGTGAAATTTAGAAGGACACTTAAGTGTGCCGTGAAGTAAAAAAGGTTGCGGAGCACTGTTCTACTGAACACACAATCTGACACACCTGTCAGCGCCGTGGTAAAGTGTCTTTCAGGAACGCACACAATAGTAAGGGTCGGTGGATCTTTCCATTCACGATGAGGGGTGACAGTACCCGGTCGCCATTGATAACGAAGCTACAGTTTCTTTGCGGTGGCTTCATAAACTAATATATATTCTTTACAAATAAAACTGTCCATTTTAAAGACTTGTTTAATTTTCATCTTTCACTGATATCCTTAATTTCTGTAGCCATCTTTTCGGGTGTTGTTATAGTCGCTGTTACAAATTTCCACTTATGAACGTGAGAGCTTCAAGTTGACACACCTCTCAAAGCCGTGGAAAAGTCTCTTTTCTGCTACAAATCTACATACATACATACCAAAATGTTACCACATACATACAAAAATCCTTATTCTGCATAAAATACATTGACATGTACTGACATGATATAATAAAACACAACATGCCATATAGAAGAATCATTAGAATTAACAAAAATGTAGAAGACGTCTTAAGTAGTTCAATGTGGATGTTTTTACATCGAATGTTTTTTGTTTCACATATATAACAATCTTTAAGCTTTATAAAAGACACTGGCATGTAATGATTTGATACAAGATAGCAAAAGGAGTATTATTAAAATGTAAAGAATTTCTATGGAATACGTTTCAACTAGATCAACATGGGTGTTTTTTACATGGAAGTTTTATCAGAATCTTTGTTTGCTATAAAATACATTGACGGAAAGTGGAGTGAGATACTAAATATAACATCAAATATAATTAAGGTTTTGGTATATTAAACAGAGCACAATTGAGAATAAACTGAATAAAAGTGTGGAAAATATCTCCAGCAATTTAAAATGGGTGTATTTTACATCGAAGTTTCCATATTCTGTAAGACCCTATAATTGCTATAATGCTGACATAATTACATAAAATTGTGGCTTCACATTTCCGTAGCCCCGGAGACATGAATACACTTAAACACTTTGCATGCACATGTCTCAAACTACCAATATCAGTACGATAACATGGGTACGATAGCCTAGTTCGTTAATTTCCGCACTCAGTAGATAGTAAATATTAAATTTATGTTCGTAACATACGTCTAAATGGGCATCATAAAGTATTGCTGCTTCTACTATAAAAGCTGTTTTGCTCTGTCGATTGATTATTGTTAAATCAGGTTTTACGACACGTGATTTAAATGAGTTATTATTGCCTCCAAAAAGAGATGGTTTTAACTATCATTTCTTCGTTTATTGTTATGTCACTGTTATTACTATTTGAATGTTTCAGTTTCTCATAAACCATGCCTAAAACCTTATTGTGTCTATGCTGATATAAGGTTTGAAGTTTGATACATCCATTTAAGGGGGCATATACACCCAGAAAAAGACAAAAAAGGTTATTTTTGATTTTCATATAATAATTGTGTTTTAAATATTTATAAGCCTTTTTACTTTGATATTCTTTTTGAATTATGTGTTTATCTGTAATAGTTTATGAGTTATCAATGTTCAAAGAGAATCAGATAAGTGTTTTAACATTTTAAAAACTAAACTTTAACGAAAACAGGGCTTGCGATTCACAGTTCCGGTGATATTTTCTACAATTTTAAAGCTATAGCCTTCAAATTTTGCACACTTATAGCCCATGTTATCCTTTATGGCATGAACCTCCACTTTTTTTCTTACATGGTATAGAAACAGAGATATTGCTATACAAAGTTCTAAATTTGTGCTATTTAAAAGGGTCATATTGCAAGAGCCATATCTACAAAACTCATTGGGGTAGACATTTTTGGGTGGTTCACGATATAGGTAGGGATGTTTTGCACATCATCTGCTGGTTTGGCATTCTTTGCACCTTTTATGTGAGTGAAATTCATTCCCAGGTGCACTGGGGGTTTTCCTTTCTTTTTTTTTTCATCACTTCATGTTAATTAATTATTTTCACATAAAACATTAAAATTTATAAAGTAAACTTTGTTCATCATAAAATATAATATCTCTTGTAACATGTGGCCAAATTTTATGTCAACAAGTTTGTTAGTTATTTTCCTGTTAATTTTTTAAAAAGATAACCCATTTCTGGGTGGGTGTTCCCCCTAAAAATACATGTGACACTGTTTCTTATCGGTGGTTACATATTATGCACTTTTTCGCATATGACTGTGAGTGATATAAATACACAAGACTTTCGCATTCAAGCAACTGTAATCTCGATCTCACAGCAAATGAAAGTAGTTTATCACTTATTTTAACATTAGATAGAAAGCTGGACGATAATGAGTGGTTAACACACTTCATTTCACGCACTATTCTTCCCTGTGACGATTTACATTTTTAGTTCACTTAGAATTTGGTTTACTTTATGTGGTTTAAATCTAGAGTAAAAAGCGTTTGCTGACTTGTATGTTAGACTCACATCTTCATCTATGTTTAAATGTACAATGTAATGGCCACTGCCGCCCACTTTCATACTCACTCCTTCACGCTCGCATTATTCATTCAGTTCTACCCAAAATGATCTTGGATCTTTTAACTAGATGGTTCGTTTCATTTAGCTCGTAGCTTGCAAAGTTATTCCTATCTTCGTCTACTTGGTCTGTTACGCTTTTTCATATGTTTGTCAAACGAGTTTGTTGCTCCGGTTTTTACAAGACTATTGTCACAATTTAGCATATCAGAATCTTTATTCTCCATAAAATACATTAATATGTACAGACATGATATAGTAGATACAACATGGCATATAGGAGAATCATTAGAATTTACATACATACATACATACATACATACATACATACATACATACATACATACATACATACATACATACATACATACATACATACATACATACATACATACATACATACATACATACATACATACATACATACATACATACATACATACATACATACATACATACATACATACATACATACATACATACATACATACATACATACATACATACATACATACATACATACATACATACATACATACATACATACATACATACATACTCATACAGTACGCCATTTGTCTCACTCCATTTCTGTGTCTCCGGAAACAGCTTATATTAACCGTTTTCAACACAAAATCAGAGTTCTGACCTTTCCAACCTTGTCTACATGAATATTTGGTACCGGAAAATTGTGAGGGTGGACTTCACATGACATTCTCTGTTTTTGTTACACAGAGCCAAGTCTAATGTCAGGGTTGTATGTCACGTCATTTGCACAAATAAAAGTACACTTATATAATAATATTACTGTATTAGACCGCTGGCTTCTTTATTCACAAACCCAATTACTCTTTTATCACAAAACTCTCTCTCTCTCTCTCTCTCTCTCTCTCTCTCTCTCTTACTCTTTCTCCCCTCTCTTTCTCCCTTTCTATCTTTGAAGTTTTTGTATTACAAGGGGCCTCTTGTGAGGCAAGTAAAGAACATAACTGCTGCTCTCTCAAGCATGTCTTACATAGCGACAAATATTAGGTTGTGCATGGAGGCTGGCAACCTCATCATGAATAACATATTGCTATAGAAAACTTCAACAAACATGGACAAGTCAATTAAAGAAAATAAAACACAGCCATCCAAGACAGAGGAAGGTCCTCTAGCAGGGAGGCGTATGATGCAACACAGAGAAAGCCGAAAGGAGTCTGTGTTACTGACTAACCTTCTTTCTTCTAGGAGAACTTCCAGATTTGGCACCTGGAATGTTCGGACATTAAACGAACAAGGGAAAGTGGCACAAGTAGCAGCAGAAATGAAGGAATATAAAATCGAGGTTCTGGGACTGTGTGAAACAAAGTGGAAGAGAGTAGACAGGAAGAAACTCATCACAGGTGAATTGGTGCTGTCCTCAGGACATGAAGACGAAAGTTCACACCACAGTGAAGGGGTAGCTCTTATGTTATCTAAAGACGCACAAAAAGCACTCATTGAATGGGAAGCCGCTGGACCCAGAATAATAACAGCTACTTTTAAAACAGCTAAAAAGAAGATAAATGTAAATGTCATCCAATGTTATACACCAACTATTGACAAAGAAGAATCTGTGAAAGAAGCATTTTATACTAGACTACAGGAAATTATGGAAAAAGTAAAAAGAAGAGACATCACAATTTTGATGGATGACCTTCTCAATAGACCAGCTCCACAAAACCCCCCGGACATCCAGCCAGCAGAAGAAGAGCTAAAAATTAACGGTGAAAGACCAACGAAGGAAGAAATAAAGAAAACCATAAAGCTTCTAAGAGATGGAAAAGCGTCTGGACCTGAAGGCATTCCAGGAGAGGCCATCAAAGCAGATATCGGCACGGCTACAGAGATGTTATATACATTACTTGGTAAAGTCTGGGAAAAGGAAGAGATACCAGCAGAATGGAAGGAAGGATATCTGGTTAAAGTTGCCTAAGAAAGGAAATTTAAAAGAGTGCACAAATTATAGAGGAATAATGTTGCTATCAGTGCCAGGAAAAGTATTAAATAGGATTATCCTTGAGAGATTAAAAAGTACATAAACAAGAAACTGAGAGATGAACAAGCAGGTTTTCGACAAAACAGATCATGTACATACCAGATAGCCACTTTGAGAATAATAGTTGAACAAAGTCTGAAATGGAATTCACCACTATACATCGGATTTGTGGACTACGAAAAGGCATTTGACAGTGTAGACAGAGAATCACTTTGGAAATTGATGAGGCATTATGGAGTTCCCCTGAAGATCATTAATTTAATAAAGAAAACATGTGAAGACAAGACATGCAGAGTTCTTCATGAAGGACAGCTTACAGAACCGTTTGGGATTTATGTTGTTGTTGTTGTTGTCGATATCCCATAGCTGCTGAGCATATCTACTCTTGGCAGCCCAATGCCATTCTTAAAAAAGTGCAGGTTTTCTGCAGTTGTTTTAATGTTCCATATAGTGAGTTGGTGACTGTCAGAGGTGTCTGTAAAAGTTTTTTCCTGGCGTTTGTGAGTGATGGACACTCCATGAGGAGGTGTCTGGTTGTTTCATAGGGATGAGAGCAGTGTCTACACATGGGTAGGTGCTGAGGGTTGATACGGTTTAGATGGCTATTGACTCTGGCGTGTCCTGTTCGGAACTGAAAGATAAGACTTTGATTTCTCCTGCTGAGTCTGTTTATGTTTTCGTTGTCTTTTGGGCAGGTCATTTCATTAAAGACATTTCGGCCCATCTGTTCAGCCAGATTTCCCTTGTGTTGTTTCTGAGAATCTGTTTGACTGTTCTCATGCTGCAGGGTCTGTCCTTTTGTTGTTTAGAGGCTCCTGCTTTTGCAAGTCTATCAGCTGTCTCATTTCCAGTTAGATCACTGTGTCCAGGGATCCACTGTAGGGTTACACTGATGGAGTAGGCTGTGATCAAGTTGTGAACCGCTCTTCCTATAAGAAAAATGTCTTTGTTTTCATATGGAGTCTGTTTAAGTGCTTCCAGAACAGACATGGAGTCACTGAAAATCACTATATCTGATGGCTTTCGTTCCATAAGGTCAAACTGTTGGTGTAGTAATTCAATGGCTGTCTTGATGGCCTCAGCCTCCGCTTCATAATTTTAACAATTCTCACCACAGGAGTCACAGACCTCATAAGAGGATCCATCCAGGTACCATATGCAGACGCCGTATTCTGCAAAAGAGGTGGTCTTGACAGCTGAACCATCTGTGTAGGCCTGGATTGCTGACGTTGGGTAGCTGTTTATGGTCTCCAAGGCACACGTCTTCAAGATTGTGGGTAGTGTTTCCTTGTTGGCCGTTTTATCTATCAGCTGTGTTTTGATAGTTGGTTGATGGAAGTTTTCCCAAGGGGGCGGTTCAAAGTATTTTTTTCCCAATTCTCTCTATTGCGGGAGATGGTGTTTATCATTTTCCTCTTTGGTTATGTCCAGGAGAGATAGTTGTTTCAGTCTTCGTGTTTGTTTCCAAGTGTCAATAAGTACTTTGTTTGGGTGGTCTTTCTCTTGTCTCCTGTATCTCTCTACAGCTTCAGTCGGTGCTTTTTTACGCCTGATATCCAGCGGCTCTATATTGGCATCTATCTCACATACGGCTGTGGGTGTTGATCTCATCCCTCCGCAAATTAACCTGAGAGCTTGGTTCTGCACACGGTCCAGAGCTGAGATGGTATTAGAACTCACAATGGTCTGGAGGGGGAGGTTATAGTCTATAACCATTTGGGATAAGAACAGGAGTGCGACAGGGATGCCTCTTGTCTCCCTTTCTTTTCTTATTAGCAATAAACTGGGTTATGAGAACATCAACAACACACAACAGAAATGGAATCCAGTGGACTCTGACTAAGCAGTTGGATGATGTGGATTTTGCTGATGACTTGGCTCTTCTGTCCCATAACCATAATCAGATGCAGGACAAATTGAAAATACTCGATGAGAGGTCACAGCAATTGGGTCTGAAAATACACAGGAAAAAGACAAAGATAACGAGAATAAATGCAGGTAATGAAAACAGGGTTGAACTTGAAGAAGCACCAATATAAGATGTAGAGTCGTACACATATCTTGGCAGCAATATAGACAAAGTTGGAGGGACAGACAGTGATATCAAAATAAGAATACAAAAAGCAAGAAGAGCTTTCATAGCATTGGGAAATATATGGAGATCGAGAGAAATCGGATCCAACACGAAAATAAGAATCTTCAACTCAAATGTGAAGTCAGTCCTATTGTATGGCTCTGAGACATGGAGAACAACAAAGACAACAACAAAAAAGCTACAGACTTTCATAAATGGGTGCTTGCGTAGAATAGAGGGATTAAAATGGTATGACAAGGTTACCAACGTGGAACTGATGACAAGAACTAGACAAGGGCCAGTGGAGCAAGAGATGAGAAGAAGACGATGGCGATGGATAGGACACACATTGAGGAAACCTGTTGATAGCATTACAAGACAGTCCTTGTTCTGGAACCACCAGGGCAAGAGAGGCAGAGGTAGACCAAGAAGCACACGGAGAAGAGAGCTGGAAACAGAGATGAAAATGATAAGGAGAACGTGGAAAGAACTTGAGATGATGGCACGTGACAGGAGGACTTGGCATGTGTTTGTTGAAGGCCTATGCTCCTTTGGGAGTGGAGGGTTATGAATGAATATGAATGAATGAATAGAAACCATCTCTGCTAGAGCATGTGAATGCTTTGTGCTGGCTTCCTGCGAGGGGATCAGGGTAGCTTTATGCTCCAAAGGGAGCTAAACGCAATGTAAAAATGATGAATTCCTCTTCTCCCTCTGCGTTCAGTTTGTAGCCATGCTAAATCTGCAGACCTGTCGCCAGATTTATTGTTGCTACAGTCTCCGAGTCAGCGCCGCAGCCCCATAGCTTCTGCTGGAGCTCAGCACCCCCTGGCCAGGTCACACGTCGTGGGTCATCATGGGTTGGGCAGTTTTGGAGAATGTGTTCGGTTGTATGGATTTTAGTTCCACATGGACATTCATTTGTTTGAGATATCGTGAGGCGATAGAGATTGCCCAGTAATCTGCAATGTCCAGTTATCAGGCTGAACAGATGGTCTGTTGGTGTCTGTTAAGTTGGTGGATTGGGTCATCTCTGCTGTATGTATCCCCTTCCTCCTTCCACTGACTTTTGTACTTGTTGTGAATGATGGTTTTAGCTTCTCGATAGGGCAATGGGTGGCTGAATTGTTCCATTTTACTGCCGCTTCTAGATAGCGCATCTGCTTTCTCATTTTCAGTGATTCCACAATGGGAGGTATACCCACTGAAGGGCAATGGTTGAAGTCCGTTGGATAATGTTAAGCTCAGATCTGATCTCGTACGTTGTGTTTTCATTTCTGGTGTTCTGAATTGATTCCAGTAATGATCTACAGTCAGTGAAGATTACTATCTTAGCTGGTGGCCGTTGTTCTGATCTGGTTAAGATTTTCAGAGCTTGTAGTAGTGCTTTTGGCCTGAAATTGGAGGAGATCTTTCCGGTTGGGAAGGCCTTACGGATGATCTTTCCGTTTATGAATCTTCCTCCACCATTCTTTACTGCCCCCTCTGCGGATCCATCTGTGTATATGTGTGTTCACTCTTTCAGGTCGTACTTTTCTTCAGTCATCTCCTGAGCCAATGATTTTAGTTGTGGTGTGGTCTGGCGGCCTTTCTTTCTTATTTCAGTGACTTCTGTGATGATAGATATATTTTCATGGCAGTAGTTTGGCTCCTCATAATCAATTTCCATTCGGTAGGTTATTGTGGGAGGAGGTCTTCATGACATTGATGCAGATGTTTGGAGATGTTTAAGAAGAAGCTGGTTCTCTTCAGCCTGTTTTTTGTCAAGCTATGGAATTGGCATGTATTGGATGACTTGGCATTTCGTAATAAGCTGGACCAAGTAATAAGCAGCTAATTAGACACTATGATTACAAGCCTGCATTTGTCACATGCAACCACAGGCGGAAGCCCAATAACTTATTCAGATCACGTTTTACATTCCTTGGAATTTAGGAACAAGCACTTGTCCAGTATCTTATTATGAGCACGATATGAAATGCGGTAAATCTTAAAAGGATCAACTGCACTTACACTGTCTGATTTACACAATTAGCGTTTGTAAGGCCAAGGCATTGCGTTGATAAGGCTCGCAATAAATGATTAAATTTTTATTTTTTTATATGTCACCGGAGTTCCATTCATAAACGACCATATACACGTATATGTGATGACCCATAGATTTTACCAGGAACCAAGAGCGACAGAGTAATCGAAAAACTGAGGTAGAAAAAAGAAATATATGTCACAATTGATTCATTACTTTCAAGGTCCTGTGGAACACAGTTCTTTAACAAGCTCGCGACAAATCTTCTTATCTTGTGCCATCCTTTAAAGGCCTTTCCATGTTTGCCTTGCCTCCAGCTCTCTTCTCAGTGTGTTTTTTAAAATCTACCTTAATTTCTTTTACTCTGAGAATCCCAGAGCAAGGTGTCACGGATTTGACTCCTCTGCTTTGCAGTAGTGGTCCAACAGTGGCCAAAACTCAAGAGTATCTAATATGGGTCTTCAAAGATGTCTACCTTTGCGCAAGAATACTCATCGCAGAGTTGTAGATAGAAAGATAATGGTGCTTCTATCTCAGTGGAAATTCAAAAGATATTTCAGAAGTCAAGAACAATGCTGCGTTGGGCAAGGCAATTGTTAACTTATATCTGATCCACTGCCTTTTATGAAGAATTAAGCAATTATTAATTTCAGATCGTTCAAGCCGCCACCCTGATTTACTCAGTGGAATTCTTCTTATTATGGTATAGCTCTGTTTAGAGTGTATTTCGTACATTGACTGAGACAAACATGCAGTACATTCAAAATGATTAAATTGACGTTAAATTTGTATATTTACAAATAAACAATTTAATAATCAACTACGTTTAACAGTTAAAAAAAAATTGAATAATCTTTAACAGAAAATGCTCATCATAGGTAGGTTGTTTTATTTAAGAAGACACTTAGCAGCTTTTAGGTGTAACTTAGCTGCAAATGGTAGCTTCTGCTCCCGCTGGGTTTTTGGGTTCTGTGCGGATAGGTCACTGGAGTCCTCGCGTCTTTGGTGAAGATTAAAGGCGCAGCACGTTCCAAGTAAGATCATGGAGTAAGTGCAAAGCTGTTCCCGCGTCTCTAAGACCCTCTGATGCTGGTGTCTAGTTCGACGTCAGGTCACTTCTACCCTTATTTTGTTCCAGAGATCAGTAACCTCACTGATACCACCAACTAGTATGGTAAAAGAAGAGAAACGAATACCCTCTGAGTATTGAGTTTCCCAAAACATACTTATGTGTCCCCATCTTCCTATTCCACCATACCATCTACTTCAGAATTTACCCTCGATGAAAATTAACCTTAATCTCTCGAGAGAAAACTTTCTTTAAATTGAATAGCTTTATATTTGAAAAGGTTAATAGTATAGATAGAATATGTTTACATTTACATCTACGCAGGTTGAAAAATGTTCACAATATAGATTGAATATGTTTTCATTTACATCTGCTCTGGTTGAAAAGCTTGAAAACTTTCATTAATTTTAAAGTGAATATGTTTACATAGACATTTACACTGGTTTGAAACTGTAAATATTATAATTATAATGTACATCATTTCTTTCATCTGTCCCTCCCTGCTACATATGGAACTTGGGAGTACCTATGCTTTTTAGTTCTCTTTAAGAAACTAGCAATAAAGCAGTCACCAGCCCTTGCAGTGGATGTTCATGAAATCATCATTCTATATGATAAGGTTGTCAGCCTCAAATGACTTGGACATCCACTAGCAATTTTCACATATTAATATTCACATGTCAATATATACATGTTAGTTCACATGTTAGTAATGAAAAATTTAGAATGTAAAATGTACAATTTACACTAATCTTGGCTCACAGACTGTTTACTCAGAGGAATAACGTTAAGGCACTAGCAGATGCCTTTTTACACGTTTTGGGGTGTTGTTATGTTCATAATGAAATCACACTATGACTCAGTGTTTTCAGTTTCCTCAGATCCGGTTTTCCTTATTAAAATGGTTTTCCTGGGCTCTTTAAGTCCTTCAAGATGTTCCACAAAGTCCGATCTGATATATATGAAATCTGATTCTAACTCTGGCAGTCTGATGGTCTTCTTGGCACGAGTGAATTTTCATAGTGTCTTAAAACTGCAAAAAGGTCAGGTTATATTGCAGTCTTTCCCCGCATTTGTTTGTTACGATGCTAAGCAGGGCTCCAATCGCTTCAAACTTGCGTGTTTAGGTGGGGTAATTCAAAATATTTCCATGTAGGAAAAATTATGCGCGTAATGCGGAGGTCACCTCTACCATATATGACAATAAAACATCCGATTGCCTTCTCTGCAAATGCCTACAATTACATCTTAATTTCCTCACGGTGTGCAGGAAACGATTATGTCATTCCTGTGCGCTGACAAATAAGTTATCATCCCGTAGTGGCTATCAACCTTTCAGCATATTACCATCTTGGCGAAGAACTCACCCTGGCCTTATCAGCGATTAAACAAATGCGCTGGGCGATTTTAATGTTAATCCGTAGTCTGATGTCGGCGACACCTGAGATTAACCAACATGGTTGTCGGTCAATATTGCATCACCTGTCTACTCACTCAGCAGGGATGGTCAGGTAAACAGACAAGACGAATTATTATTGAAAGGAGTGAAAGAATGTTTGAAAATGCAAAATATCTGCTACATAGCAGAGAAAGAAAGAGGTGCCGACCACTGAAAAGCACGCAATTAGTCAGAACAACAAATGTAACTGATTACTGCCGCAGTGAAGCAGAGATCGACCCAAAATAATGTTACACAAGGACTGCCTTGTGAAAACTTGTCACCTGGCTCACTCAATGTGTGTATTCGGTGCCTAGGTCTTTTTCCAATCTTCTTTGCGCAGTTATTTGTCTGGTTCTTTCCATCAGCTCAGCATTACTGATCTTGTAGTACCATTTTAATTCTTCTATTCTTCGCAAGCAGTCATTTATGAAAGTTTGTTCTTTCTATATTGTTCTTTTTATTGTTTTTCCAGTATCAGAGCTATACAATAGAATTGCTTCGACACTTTATCTTATTCCACTGGCTTCCTATCTCGGTGGTGCATTGTTCGATCCACAATTGAGGTGGATTTTTTTTTAATTAGACCGCAAAATGCTCCGGGGTCGACCCAGCCTCATGAATTTGGTACCAGAGCAACTCTGGAAAGGTTAAGGCGGCTGACGTGATGCTGACCACATCACCCAAAGTGTGCCGATGGTCAAGAAAATATGGGCCTAACACCATATTCGAAATTTGCCTCAGTGGGAGTGTAACGGGATCCTTGATCGTATTCTTTGTGTTGGATTTAATTTCTGTTAATTACCATATATTTCCCAACGCAATGAACGCGCCTCCTGCCTTTTGTATTCTTATTTGATATCACTATCTGGTCCTCCAAATTTACCCATGACGCTCCAAAGCTATGCTCATATCTGTAGTGATGTTTTCCCAAGTGCAATGGGACATTTATTCTCATAGTCTTTGTCTGTTTCCTGTACATCGTCAGACAAAATTAGTGAGACTTCCCAGCAAGAATTTTCAGTTCGTTTTGTGTCTATTTCTGGTTAAGGGATAGAAAAGATGTCACTAACAGCATCTAGATTATTGAGTTCTGTGTGATAGAATCCACTTAATTCTATTTCTGTTGGTTAATGTTTTATCGTGATATTGAGAATTAGCTAGGTGTGAAATGTCTCAGCATCTCTTATGTCCATGCTCCAGTACTTCCAGTATTCCCATCAGCTTTTCAGGAAATTACTTAACGGTGCGCATTGCACTATGCTTTGAGTGAAAGTTATCTGGAATTATCCCACTAAAAGTCCAACAATCTGTTTCATTCTGGTTCTACTGAACTCTTCGCAAGTAACTGGTCAAGAAATGACTGAAAAGTTTAATAATTCGTTGTCATAATAAAACAGAAATGTACCTTTTCGCGTTTTTCGTAACTTTAACATTCTGTTAAAACTAAAGACAAAGGCACGAGATAAAAAAATAGAAGTAATTAATTAAGGTCGGCGAGTTCACATTTCACTCATCAATTGAGAGCCAAAAGATACCATTCTTCCTTTTATCTTGAGACGTGGTCAGTTTTTTTGTGATTTTTAGAATTTGCCATGACAATCAACAAAGCGAAAGGCCAATCGTTTGATTATTTATATATATTCCTGCCAGAATTAGTCTTTGATCACGGACAACTTTATTTACCGCTCACGCGAGAAAGGGACCTAGCCGTTCTTTAAAGTATATATTCAGGACACAGGCCACCCTTGCAAAAATGTTAAATATAACTGTAAATTTACAACAACTACAAAATGTTGTGATTAAAGAGCTAATAAGTATTTGGCCAAATTACACTCTATTTACCTTTCCTACGTCTCCTTCTTCTAAATGCGCTACATAGCTGATTATGTATTAAGGAACATACAAAAGGAATGCAGAAATATGTAATATTTGTTTCATTTAATCTTCGACATGTAATGATCTTTATGCCTTATGGTAAGCTTCTGTGTCCGCGATGAGAAAGTCATAAGGCATGGAGTATAATTAGACTATTTTGTACGCTTTATTTGCTCCATCAGACATCCAACATAGGAATAACAAAAGCAAAATCATTATTTTTCAGCTGACACCAACAAAGTAAACTGAGAAAAAAAAATCTCAGTCTCCTTGTTAAAAACAAAACAACTAATTCACTATGAAGTACTTGGTAGCATTTAATATATTTGGTTTCGAAATTTACTATGGGTCTGGCAACTTCATTATGTAAAATGAATTGCCACAGAAACAACTGCTTCAAGAGCATGTGACTGCTTGCTGCAGGTCTTTTGTAAGGGAGATCAGCTGCATTAGTGAACCCTTGCTCCATAAGGAGCACGAAGGAAGATGATAATGATGATAATATGAATTGTGTCAACTATGTACAACCACAAATTATGTCAACTATGTACAACCACAAATTATGTCAACTATGTACAACCACAAATTATGTTTGATCATGTTTTCTTATTTAGGTGATTGCTTTCCCATTCTCTTTGACTCATCCGGCAGTTGACCTTTCACGTGTGACTGACTCTTGGGTTGGAGAAGTTCCAACCCACACCATCGGCTCCTACGTGGACGTACTTCTTTTGTGTATCATGGGCGGTATCCCATGGCAGGTAAACAAAATATATAAGAAGTTCCGAGCTTTCATTCTATAGGTAGGAATACAGCACGGCTGACCGTCAAATCTAACTTTACACATAAGATCTCAGTAACTTTCAATTTAACCCTAGCTGTTATGAAGAATATAAATGTTCGACCTTTAGAATGTTATTCTTATTCAGAGTCGACATCATTACACTCCATGCAAATCCAACGGTCTCCCTCATAAATGTCGAATAGTTTGATTGCTCATTGTTCCTGATACGCGCCTGACTCATCCTTCCATTCGTTAATCCCTGCTTGTTTTACATCAAATTTCAGTGTCTGCGTCATGCTGATTCATCGATTGTAGTTTCAATCACAATACAAATGACAGTGTCTGGATCATCATGCAACACTTATTGGGCCATTTAAAAATTTACTGGAAATGTTAAAGACATGCAAAATTCCCTGGTAGGGGCCATATGTAAAGATCAAGTTGCCTGTCCAATATTAAACTTGTAGGTACAGTCCCAAAAACACGAAAAAGGGGTAGACCATTGTAATTGCTATTGTTGAGCAGAATCGAACCATTGCACTCCGGGCAAACCCATAGGTACTCACTCTCCGGCAGCAAATATCAAAGTGTATTAATGCTAACTGTTCCTGCTGCGTGATGGTTCTATACATGCTGCATGCATCCTGTTCTACGAGTATATCCATCCCTGCTAATTTACGTTTGATGAAAATTTCCAGCAGCCTTAACCTTGTTGATTCACCGACTGCAGTGTCGCTCTCTAACAGGTGATCATTAATTTTAGGAAAAAAAACTGATAGGGGTCAACCAAAAATATGCTAGGCAGAAAATATTCAGAAATGGGCATGAAAATAGTCTGCAGGCACAAGGCAGAAAAATACGGAAACAAATAATAAATAAATAAGTATTGATAATTAACAGGCACTCGTAGGACATAACGGAAGACACCAGACAAGAAATATAAGTGATAGTCTTACCGGGAATCGAACTGAGGATCATCCAAACAGTTCCATCCAACACAACTATGGTACATAGATCCAGACAATTTAAAGACGCAATCACTAATCTAACTTTCCTATCAGCAAGTATAGACCAAAGAAAGGCCGAAATACTTCCAGTAATGTGTAGTGGAATATAAAGAACACAGAATAGACGGGTAGGTTAAAGTCACCGACGAGTGAACTCTTAAATAAATAAAAAGGAGACCTGAATCCTGTGAATAATAAATAAATAAGTAAATAAATAAATATAGGTTATTACCAGGCGCTCGTATGACATAAAGGAGGATACCAAACAACAGAAAAGACATAATATCACAGGAGATGTGACCTATAGATCGCGATGACGCAAATTAAGTTAAATTGAGCAGAGAGATGCAAACTACACGCTCAGAGCGATACGCAAAAGGGTTTGTTTGGTAACAAGACGACGTAACAACAAGAGACAAGAGAGGTAGAGAAGGGAGACGAAAAACAAAAAATGGAGGATCAAGAAAAAAAAAGACGGAGTCCTTGAATAACATGGCAGATGGCCGAACTGATAATGGTCAGATTCAAGATGTGGCTGAATATCTTGGGCGAATTCTATGAAGTTGATTTGGATTTCAAGGAGAATTTGCCATTCGGGTAGAATTTGGTTCTGGAATATAGCTAAGAAACTTGACGAAGAAATAAGTGTTCACATGAATGCTACCAATGTCTTTGGATGGAAGTGTAGTTAGTTCAAGAATTAACTTACCGAAAATGTTGCTTAATTACGCTGGGGAAAGACTTTTGTCTAACTTACACATAACGTATTCTCCAGACCGAAAGGTCTTTTATATTTGGACATGCGCCCTAATATAACCGGCTAGGTTGAACGGTACGTGCCTCGCCAAAACGAGGCAATTTAAAAAAAAAAACTAACTAAATTATGATGAAATGAGAACAGCAAATCTTGCACGTACCTTTAACGTATAACTGCATAAGTCTTAAAGAAATCTAAAGCTTAGAAGCCCCGAATAATCTTATTAGAAATACCACCAAAGTGGAAAAGAAGATGACATTCTTCCACTGAGTAATATATTCCTCAACTAAATCTACTTAAACTAACTGTCTCCTAAGAATGTATTAACTGTGTCTTTGTAGAAGTAACTAAGTTCATTGCCTTGTTGTGACTTGTCAACGTTGAGTGAAAGTAACAAAGAACAATATTATGATTCTGTCGATAGAATCAATAAAGCTGAGAACCTCTTTATAGATAATGACTTCCAGTGTATTAATCAAGTTCGTTCTTTTGAGAATTGGTTGCTGCAAGGTTTCCTGACTTGGATGTTGATATTCAAGTTGATTCATCGTTAAGGGGAATAATTAAGACTGCAGATCCTGAGAGAAAGAATCCTCAGATATTTTTACCCACTATAAAAAATTTACTACCACTAAGTACGAAGATACTTCCCGATTCACGTGCCTTGTAGACGAAAATAAAAGGAACCTGTGACAATAAGTGATAAGCTTACCGGGAATCGAACCGAGGCAATTTAATTGAAAATAGTGCCCCAACGACTATCTAAATTAGAGTACAAAGGAATGAAGGAAGGAAGGAAGGAAGGAAGGAAGGAAGGAAGAAAGAATTCTGTTGCTGTGTTGATATATAGGTGGTGTAAGAGAGGATGATAAATGTTATTATTATTTCCCGCTGATATAGGGGATCAGCATGTGTCGGGCTTACGGGCGGCCGACTGATGTGTGAGAGAGTGAGTGTCAACAAACGCGAATGTCATGTAGTACAGATAGAGTTAAATAGCAATCACTCACACCATAGCTCTAGGAGTCAGGAAACGCTGTAACTCCTAGTAACGTTCTACACTGTTTATTAACACCACAGCAAACGATGACATCATAAATAATACACTGTCACAGGTTAAAAGTCACGGCAAATCATGGTACATCAAGTGAGCACTAATCCAAGGTAATTGAGCGTACAATCCAAAGGTATATAATCATCAATAATTGCTCATAACGGATCATCGATCATCAGTAAGTAAATCCTTAGATACAGTCACTGGTACAAAAATATCCATTCACAAAGGCTGTAGAGCACAGCAGCTCATAATCATAAACATCATGGCCAAAAAATATCGATTCAAGACAGGGGAACTGCATATGTCGCAGTTTACAATAATATGTGTATGGCCTGAATCAACATACTCCAAGGCCTGAAATAATACATAATCCATGGCCTGAAAATCTTCACTAACGTACATACTGCAGTATATAAATAAGCCGTACAACCATGGCTTTAGAAAAAACATTAGGAAGAATCCGATATCCCTTTCATGCAAAAAATCTTATCCCGGGACACACTGACGAAAAATGGTCAACATCCATCTTCGGAGCTCTGCCCGTACTAACCCTCTCGAAAATGTTCCCCCTCAAAAACCGCCTAGTCTAAATTCATACAGGCGCAAATTCCCAGCACGAGATGTGAGTAGCGTTCATACCCCTTCTAACACTTTCTGTATCTCGAACATTCGAGCAGATTCCCTATCATATTTTTAAAAAAACAAACTAACAGCTAGTCAGCTTACAAGCGTGATAACCAAAAAATCCGACCTGTACATACAAGTCTTTTACCGCTTAACTCACCTTAATTAAAATATGACTTAACAAATACCCCCCCCCCCCCCCCCCCCCCCCCCCCCCCCCCCCCCCCCCAAAAAAAACAAAAAAAACAAAAAAAAATTACTGTTTGCCCAATTTGAATTATGCACTAGATTTTTAGCAGGAACTACTGTTATGGGTGTCCCAGGAGGAAAGGTCAAACTTTGGGAGGTTATAGTTTCGGTCTTTCTTAAAAAAAAATTTCACATGAACATGTGTTCCATTGCGAACGGTTTTCTAGATAGAGCTGTTTAAATTTGTCGCGCAGTACTTTCCTTTCCTCCTTCCATGATGCGCACGCAACTGTCGGAAATACGTGATACAGTGTTAAGCGTGAGTTGGCTGTTGTGGTTGTTGACAGTGATATTGTAGAAGTGTTGTTAAAAATGCCGCACATCTTCACAAATGTCCAATTTGCAGATATGCTTCATTTTTATGGTTTCTGCGATGGTAGTGCCACTGCTGCGGTTGAAGAATACCGTCGATGGTTTCCTAAAGGCAGAATTCCGGATCCAAGACTGGTGTACAAAGTTTTAAATACATTGCATGAATGTGGTATGCTTCCAATCGTTCATGTTTCATATGAACGAGCAGGTCAACAAAATGTGGATGAACAGGACAACATTCTTCAAATGGTAGAGCGTAGCCGTACTAACTAGCACACGAAGAATGTCTACACGTGTCGGTGTTTGACGAACAAGAGTATGGCGAACATTACACGAAGACAGCTTATATCCATTTCACTTACATTGGGTGCAAATTTCCACCAAGAGGTTAGTGCCATTGCTTCTATTAATACTATTTACTGATGAAGCTACTTTCCCCGTAACGGAATCAACAACACACGTAATGTTCATAGATGGTTACACGAAACCCAACTGTGGAAACAAATTTTCAACGTCGTTTCTCAATCAATGTGTGGTGCGTTATCATCGATGACATGTTGATTGGTCCCGTTAGTTTAGAAGATCATATGACAGGACAAAATTACCCAGAATTTCTGCGAAATGAATTATTGGAAAAATTGGATGATGTTCCTTTGGCTAGACGGATTACTATGTACTTTCAGCCTCTCCATATTATACCCAACAAGTGATGCAAGATCTAAATGAAACTTTCCCTAATCGGTGATTCGGTCATTAACTGGCCACCAAGATTTTCAGACGTAACCCTGTTAGATTTTTGTTTCTGGGGTTGGATGAAGGATGAAGTTTACAGAAAAAAGTGGATACACGAGTCGAATTACTCGCTCGCATATAGGATGCTATTGGCCGCATAAAGGAACGTACAGATCAACTCAGACGAACAACACGTCATCTTCTCACACGAGTTGCAAAGTGCATTGATGTTGACGGTGAAAATTTCGAAAATTCATTATAAACTTAACATGCTTGTAACAAACGTGTCATTTAAACAATAAATACCTCTTTATTATCAATACTTTTGCAGCTGTACATTCAAAATTTCTATCTTGGAAACAGGTTCGGAACGCGACACATGTTCATATGAACTTTTTTTTCTTCTTAGAAAGACCGATATTATGACCTTCCAAATTATTGCCCTTTCCTCCTGGGACACCTTGTATATTCTAGTCTTTCTGCTGTGTGTTGATATGTAAAGATTTCCACCGCCTAACATGAAAACAAAGAATCCACACTTTATTTTATTTTGAAATAGGGTTTACAAAAATGTGTTTCTCCTGTTTTCACAGAGCTTCTTCCAAAGAACTTTAGCCTGTCGGACTGTGTCTATCGCAAGAACATCCACTTTGATCGCTAGTTTCTTCAGTTTAAGCCTGGCTATTCCACCGATTATAATGGGCTTTGCTGGTGCTGCCGCTGGTAGGTACTGATGTGCTGTTTGACAGCCTTTATCCATGACTCCACGAGATAATAGACGCAGTAACTTTGTTAGCTTTTTTACAGAAATGGGTGAGAGCGGACTAGCATCATGTTATCTTCATTTATTTCTGCCCATCCACTGTCTTTGCCTACCCTGTTCAACCTAATTGTCGGGATTTAGTGCAATTTTATTTCAGGTTTATGAGATATTCAAATACATATTTTCCTTGGCAATTGAATACTGTTTGTGATGTCAATTTACATTCGAATTTGTTGTTAGCTAGTAGTAATCATTAGAGCAAAACCGTCTGGCTGTTCAGTACTAATGTGCAATCTTTTTTTATTCTGATAACACGGCATGTAAGAATTTTACTTTCAAATTTCAAACCTTCACCTATATCCTTCTCCTCTGCATTCCTTATACTCTATCAGTATCATATGGCAACAAATTAATAAATGAATACAGACATATGGAAAAGAACTAAGCAACAACAATACAGTTGAAGATTACAGAGATGCTGGATTGGAATAAACCTTGGAAATAAATCAGCACAACCAGTTGGGACATTCACCAAAACCTACTTTGGATGGGAAGACTGAAGAGGCCAAAGAGAAACTTGAAAAGAAGGGTAGGAAGAAAAAAAACTACTAAGGCAACCGGAACTGCACGGGCAGAATTAAAGAGAACTGCCTAGCAGACGTTAGTGGTGGACAGTTTTTGCAGCCATATCTTCCATGAAGAACGAACAAGACGAATGACTGTGATGAAAAAGTAGTAATCGTAATAATAGAATAGTAGTAGGACGAGCAGCAGTAGTAATGGCATAGTATGGATTATCAGCACACAGTTACAGCCAAAGTTTTGATAACATTACGAAGAGTTTGCACGAGTTTGAAAGGTTTTAATTTTATCATTCAGCAGAAGTTGGTAAATGGTTAAGAATTTATTAGCAGGTTGAAGTTGATTTCATCTTCACTTAATAATACTTATCTTAGACTGGAACGCAACTGACTACAAAGGACCAATACCTATCCCAGACGATATGAGAAGCTTCATTTTGCCCCTAACTTTGACCTACTTAACGCCACTTCCGGTCAGCATAATTGGAATTGGGGCTATTTCCGCTGCTGTGATGTCATCAGCTGACTCCTGCATACTTTCAACCAGTTCTGTGTTTGCTAAGAACATATATGCCGACATTTTAAGACCGCAGGTGAGGGAACTTTCTCGAATTTATTTTATGATTTTGTGACAAAAATAGGTAAAAGTTGTCCCATAATAGGTACTGCCGTAGAGGAGTCAAGACTTAGAGACTTTACCACACTAGGCCAAGCTTTATAAGGTGACCAGTTCCCTTCTGTTATGAAAAGAAGTGTCCATATTAGCTGTGATATAATATCTCCATCATCATCATCATCACTATTTTCGACTACGCTCTGTACACAGCTCTCTGGCAATTTGTTTTACATGATAAGGTTGCCAGCCCCATGCCTTGCACGACATACCTGAGGATGGAGTAGTTTGTGTGTGTGTGTGTGTCCCTTTAAAGACTCCCGGGAATTACACCGGGAACATATGTATTTAGATGAAGACAATTTTCTATTATAGGTCCACACAGAAGCCAAAAAGTGTATAAATACAAATGTGTTCTTTCTTTATTCTAGGCATCAGAGAAAGAATTAATCTGGGTTCTAAGAATCTCCATCTTGGTGGTTGGTTGCCTCGGTACAGTTATTGCGGTATTTGCCAACACCATATACGGTTTGTACGTCCTGTGTTCAGATCTCATGTATGTGGTTTTATTCCCTCAACTGACGCTCGTTCTGTGGATGCCACATTCCAACGCCTATGGCTGTCTAGTGGGTTTCTTCCTATCTTTGATACTACGACTCCTAAGCGGGGAACCTGTTGTAGGACTACCTCCAGCCATCAAGTACCCATTTTTTGACGAGGAAACGCAAACACAGCTTTTTCCTTTCCGAACATTTGCTATGTTGACAGGAACCATCGCCATTTTCTCCATTTCATTAGCAACGAATGCTATATTTAGTAAAGGAATTCTGCCCCAGAAATATGATTTTCTGAAATGCTATCGGCAACGAACCATAAAAATACGTCATGGTGAAAGCGATATGCAGGCAGAGTCTGGCAAAGAGCAGGCAGTCATGCTGGACAACATAAAGAATAACATCAATTCATAACATTTAATAAACTTCAACGGATGACCATGTCAAGTATGTTCATGCTGAAATATTGACTATAGTAGCATTTTATGAAACACATAATGTCGTATTTATCATTATCATCATTACGGATCATGAAGCCACAGCTCTAGGAAATCTCTTTGTAGGAAACCTGCACCAAGCATTCAAAAGCTCCAGCTGTGGTAGTTTCTGTGGCAAGTCGTTTGACATAATGAGTTTGCCAGCCTCGTGCACAACTTCATATTAGTTGCCTTGTTTGACATAATGAGTTTGCCAGTCTCATGCACAACTTTATATTAGTTGCCTTGTTTGACATAATGAGTTTGCCAGCCGCATGCACAACTTTATATTAGTTGCCTTGTTTGACATAATGAGTTTGCCAGCGTCATGCACAACTTCATATTAGTTTCCTTGTTTGACATAATGAGTTTGCCAGTCTCATGCACAACTTTATATTAGTGGTCTAGTATGACATGCCTGACGGAGGAGTGGTCCTGTTCTTTCTTTGTCTCTTCAGATCCCCGAGAACTACACAAGGCTAATGTCGTACTAAGAAGTAGCCTACGAAATGCATTTCATACTTAAGATTTCGCTGTAATCCAAAATATAGGGAGCCGCAGTAGTATAGTGGTTAGTGCACTGGCTTCCTAGCTCAGTGGTCTATGGTTCGATCCCCAGATGAGGTGGGATTTTTTTAGGCCGCAAACGGCTCCTGGGTCGACCCAGCCCAAACTGGGTACCAGAGCAACTTCTGGGAAGGTTAAGGCGGCCGGCGTGATGCTGATCATATCACCCCTAGTGTGCCGATGGTCAAGAAAATATGGGCCTAACACCATATTCCCAATATGCCTCAATGGCCGTGTAACCAGATCCTTTACCTACCTTTTACCAAAATATTGCATATGAATAACTTTACTATCTTCTTAGGTCGGCCATAATTTTCTTCAGGTGTCACCCAAAAAACTCTCTAAACTTTGAAGGCATAGTGTGACTAGAATCGCTGCTATAATTGAAAGGATAAGGTTAAATTTATTTCAGCAATGTCTATGAACGCACTTACGCCTGACATATACGGTCTGGACATATCTGTCCATTTTTGTGCCTGTCTAGTCAAAACTTTTAGATTTCCAAGATTGAAATTTTAGAGAATAAATCAGGTCTTAATCAAAAATGTTTCCTGTAGTTTTATATGTTTTGTCTGTGCATGAAAATATAATGAGGTGATAGAGAATATGACAGGATTATTAGCCCGCAGACTACAATTTAAACAGTTTTTAGTATCTGATGGTACAGTTTAATAACAAATAGTTTCTTTAGCAAACAATCACTAATGTTCATTAATGAGATTTATAATAAAAGCGTTCCCCTAAATTGCAATAATGCAGTAGTAATTTGAAATTTATGAAACAAAATTTTCATGCACAAAGGAAAACAGACAACTGTGAAAGAAGTTCACATTTAAATACCCAAACACGTCAATGACAGCTAAGTAGTTATTCCAATACCAAAACCAAAAAAATGATACTAATTCATACAGACCAATTTCATTAACTTCCCACATAGGTGGAATATTAGGAACCATAGTAAATAACAGATTAAAGCTTTATTTGGAAAAATATTAAATATACAGCCAGACTCAATCAGGATTTAGAAGGCATAGATGCGCTATGGATCAGATAATCAAAATGGAACATGAAATCAAAGTAGGATTTCAAAAGAAAGAGAAAAAAAAACAGTGACAATATTCCTAGATATAGCTAAAGACTATGATGAATGCTGGAATGGGGAAAATCTAACAATATTATATAATAATCTTCAAAAACTAATAAATAAAGTATATAAATGGATTAAGAAATGGGGATTTCACTTAAATGCAAATACGACAATAGGAATGATCTTCAGTAAAGGTTGGATTGTTAAAAATGAGATAGTTGACATACACTTACAGGGGCAACAAATTAGTACAGTCCAAACCCCACGATACCTAGTACTGACACTAGACCAATAACTGAAATGGATCTTCTTCTTCTTCGTTCGTCCTGAGAAGGACGTTGGTTGCGTTGTGTCCGTTTACAGAGAAGCTGCGATATTTGCGCCTTTGGGCCGAAAAATCCGACTTCAGCACGGCATTTTTGGGACCAGGTTAACCGTCCCTCTTCGATCCTTACTCACTCAGCCAGACTGCAGTAATGCAGCCTGTTTCCAGGACCACCACTTGGAGGTGGAGTAGGGCCTTGGTCAGCTCTGGTTCGCTGACCCTGACGCAAGCCGTCTAGCTATGGGTCGCTGACTGCATTTCTCACTGTTGACGCGTCTTAGAGTCTTGTAGAGGACTCATTAACATGCTAATATATGTGAAATGTCATTGATGGGGTGCAAGCACTAAGGCGATGGTCATGTTTTATAAATCTTTCAGTAGGTTAGGATTATTACATGGATTATGGAAGCATAGTATGTGACTCTGCATCACATAGCCGCAAGATTTAATTAGATAGAATTGAGCACCAAGTATTATGTACAATTGTGGGTGCGATTAGATCAACATCGAGGAGTGCGCTGGAGGTGACCTTACTAGTCCTCCCTTTGGAACTTCGGAGAAAGGGACTAAGACTAAATTACATGATCAAAATTATGTTGGGCAAGACTCGTCCAGCTTTTCCAGCATTTGCTAGGTATCAATTAACAACTCAGAACAGGCTCATGAATACCGATAGATTCCCGACAGGTTGGGAATGCATGGAGGAACTAGTACAATTGGATGCCCTAAATGCACTAATTAATAACAGTAGTATGTAGGAACTGGTGGTACCACTCTGGGAGCACAAGAAGCCAAATACAGACATGAAATATATTCAACAAAAATCAAAGGACAGTATTACAGTGGAGGGATGATCATTAGAAGCTTTAAAACAAAAACCAGACAATACGCCAAGGCCTAAAAATCCAACCCATGCAAACACAAGTAGAACAGTCCCAAGTAAGATGGTTTGGCCATGTCTGCAGAATGGGAGAAGATCGGCTACCACGACAAGCATGGGAAACTAAGAGACAGGGATCCAGACCTCCAGGACGACCCAGAGTCCGATGGGAGGACAACATTAGACAATCTTTGAAGGACCAAGGACTAGAGTGGAACCAGGCCAGGAGGAAGACAGCCGATAGAATAGTATGGCGCTCTCACTTCCAAAGCTCTACACCTCACGGTAGAAGAGGAACGACTAAGTAAGTAAGTAAGTATTACAGTGTACACAGATGGATCTAACAGAGAAGATAACAAATTAGGGATAGGAATATATGTTCCCATGTGGCTAATGGTGAAAGTTATAGTATAACAGATCTTACATCTATTGTCACAGCAGACATGGTTGCAATTCTGAAAGCTCTAGAAATCTTCTTGAACAACCCTCCTCATAAATTGACAACATTAACAGACTTACGTTCAGATGTTCAAGCTATAAGAAACTTACGAGAATACAGTAAAGACATAGCAGAAGAGATATTACTGGCAATTACTTACTTATACTCCAGAGGATGTTCTGTTCTAATAGCTTGCATACCTTCCCATGTTGGCATAGAATAAAATGAAAAGGCGGATAAAGAAGCTAAGAAAAGTAGAACTAACAGAAACCAAGTAAATGTGGGGATGAGTTAAACAGAGATCAAAAGCATAATTAAAAGAAAAATAAATGACGAATGGACAGTAGAGTGAGATGGAAGCCTTCTGGGTAGATAGGCACATAAATTGTTCAAGACTCCAACAAGAACATGTCAGGTATCTATAGAACAAAAAGTTCCTAGCAATAAGACATTTCTTAGACTACAACAAGGAATGGGCTTTCTTAGAATAGAAGATCCTTACTGTGCAGAGTGTCTAGAAAAAAATAATATACAGCATTTCGTACTAAAGTAGGAGGTATGAACAACAGAGAAAAACCAATATTAGATTATTTACAGCCATGCAATTCATCTGTCACTGTGGAACAGGTGTGGAGAATAGATAGGCCTAGAGAATTGCACAATTTAGTAATACCGTATATAACATGAACTAAAATTAATATACGATATAAGGATCAATGATGGTGTGAGGATAAAGGGTAGACTGATGGGGTGCTCATGTGGATGATGGCAGGTAATTGGTAAATTGAGTGTCATCCGGGATATCCCTAGCCTTTCTCATCCCTATTCACCGTGTTAACAACAAGGCAGTTATGAGAGCCTTTACTTTTTTGTTTGTTTGTTGTTTCTTTTTGTTTTATATTTTAATTTTAATTGTTTTTTTTTTGTTTTTGTTTTTTTTTTTGTAAGGGGGAAGGCACATATACATACATTCACACATTTTAAAGTTTTGATTTACTGTATTAGGACTGTGTGGAGGGGGGAAGAAGATGCTATATTTGTTTTATTATCTTGAATTTACTACACTATATATGCTAATTATAACCCATCAAGGGTGAACTGGATGCTTTGTCTTTAAAAAAAATGTTTACATTTACATGAAAAGTTGTCTGATAAAATGTAAAAGCAGAATAAAAATATTAACAGATGAATATATACATTTATGTTTATTGTATGTGTAAATATATATTTTTTCCCAATATTGACATACACGTTAAGGCCGCTTATGTTGTTATTTCTGTATTTTGCATATGTAATTACATATGTTTCCTAAGGCTAAGTGTTATATATGTGAATTTATGTTGCAATTGACATTACTTACATATGTAAATGTATTGATCCTAAAGCTGACAGATAAATAAGTCGCATTATTTTACTATTATTATGACTTACGCATGTAAAATAGTATATACCAATTTGTATTTTTATTTATTCTCTCAAAACTAGTACTTGCAATAACCCGTCAAGAGTGTTTTTGGTTTCTTTCCATTATACAGTGTAATCAAACTGTTCATGAACACCGTAATTTGAACGCTTTTCTTTGCTGGTTGTAACTATTTTCGGGAGAGTATATATAATGGAAACAATACAATTTTTCAACACGGTTGCATTCCACAGCCGTGACCAACGTACACACGGCGAGAATTATGTTATTTTAGATTAAATTTAAAAGTTCTTTGATAACAACATTTCGTGTGAAAGGCGTGGATTGTTTTCAAAGAGTGTACCCTGATAATAAGTGGTTTTAACAAAAACTTTCAAGTTTTCATGATTTGTACATCGGGTGAGGGCAACATAGAGCTGGCCGTGTCCGAAAATATAATTCACTTTGGTATGTTATTGGCTCATGCACACCAATTTTTACCCATTTTTTCTTTGTCGAGCGCAACTAATTTCGTGAAAGAATACAAAAAAAAAAAAAAACAAAACAAAACCCAATGTATTTGTTTTATTTAACGTAGTGTAAGTAAATATACCTCTACACCTCACGGCAGAAGGGGAACGACTAAGTAAGTAAGTAAGTAAATAAATTAAGGGGCTGCTGTAAAACTGGTAAGGAATATATATAAGTATATAAACCAATAAAACGGTATTGAATCAATTCTACATATTAACGGTTCACATGAAACAAGGAACGTTTCGGGTTTTACCCTTCGTCAGCCACAGTTACAAACAGATGACAAGGACTAGAATTACATATAGGTACTACAAAAACATACGATGATGAGAAACATACACCAAATGAGCGATACAAGCAGATGGAAAAAGTAAATAACAACAGTGATGAGCAAAAAAAGAACAATAATATTGCAAGAAAATCGTAAAACCTGAAAGAAATACTGAAACAAGAAAGTAAATAATCAACAAAACGAAAAAAAAGAGAATGAACAAAACTTTGGAACAAGTAAAAGGTCACTTAGCTAGATCCGTAAATGCTTGGATTTGAACACTGAGGTCGTTTGTCCAAGAAATCGTCTAAGGAAGTGACGTATAAGATAACGACAATTTAAAAAGATACAAAAGGATACGAAACGAACCAAAACAAAAACATAGGAAGATAGATCGAAAAAACAACGAGTAAAGAAGAATGAAAATGAGAGAAAAGCCATCAGAATTTATGCAAAATGATGTTGGACATTAAGGCCTTTCGGAGATAAACAGACCATTTGAAAAATAAGACGATTCTCCAACTAAAAGCGACTCCGGTCATCACCAACATATGAAAGGAGGGCAGTGACATGAATATAGGAATTACCCGAATGGTCAGGCCTATTGAAATGAAGGGCCGCCGGTAAATGTTTGCCATGATAGATGTCATTTAAGTGCTCACGAAACCTGTCTGCCAAACGTCTGCCAGTTTCACCAATGTAGGTAATGCCACACTTCTTGCAGATGATAGCATAAATCAGGTTTCTGGATTCGCACGTAAAAGACTCTCTAATGAGAGGTGTTTTATATAACACCCACACCGCGCAAGTTGCACACCGTGCGTTGCGCTCTTTTGTTCTGGCGCGGGTTACTATTTTGAGTGAGAGCGACCGTCGTAGCATACATCGGTAATTATGTTAGTTGGAATGGGATTATGATCATGAGGATGATCACGATAATGGATAATTGAGAAGAGAAAGGGTTATGACTTGTTTTTTTTTAAACTTAAAGAAACCAAAACAAAACAATGTTATTAAGCACAATGGCTTGAGGCAACAGTTGTCCTTTAGCTATATCAGGGCGTGACTGTTTTATGCTAAATTAGATTTTTTCAGATATTGCTTGATGTAGATAATTTACGTGCTCTGATCACTATTGTGTCCCACTTATCTCCCATTATGAAATGTTAAATATACAAGTAGTACCTATTCCTGTAATGCTGGTGCTTATTTTCCTTCGATGTAATACTTCAGCGCTTAAGCATGTAATGCACAAATAGTTATGTCTTTGTTATTTTCAGATTATGTATATATACACCCAGAGAGAGAGAGAGAGAGAAAGAGAGAGAGAGAGAAAGACAGAGAGAGAGACAGAGAGAGAGAGAGATTAGAATCCTCAACTTAAATGTCAAGTTAGTCTCATTGTTTGGCCCTGAAACATGGAGAACAACACGAACAACAATCAAGAAGTTGAACAATAACTGTTTTCTCTAAGACAAGCTCAGATCTTCAGGTCTTCACCTTTACTAAATCGCTGTATTATGAACAGAATCAAAGATGGGCCATGATGAAGGAAAACCTATCTAGCTTTGTTGATAATTCTTACATTGAACTAATAGATTACGGACACCCTGTTTAAATGTATACGTTCTTAAATAATATTCTCTTATATGTTGTATTTGGATATTCCAGGCTAAACTACTGCTGATTTTGGCTATCTAACTAACAATCAGTAGACTTTATAACACCTGCTAACCTATTTGATTAGATAGTAATTAAAAGTTAACATACCAGTTTTCATATAAATTATATATTTCTTGTAATACAATGTTACCAGTGTTTCTTGCTATCATCTTTCACTCACAATCCTTTGGAGATATCACTTAACAAGTCTGGAAGCTGTGAAAATATTGGATGTAAGAGTAGAAACATATTTTTATGTAAGCAGCAAAGGACCCAAGAAGCTCGGAACTTTGAAAATCAAAAGGGGCCCCACTACAGTGTGTTCCGGGGAAGATTGATCTTTCGAACCATACCTTAATATTATTATTTCTTTGTCCCTATTAGAAATCAAAGTGACCTGTATTTATCCCATTTTTGATTACCTCTAGTAGTGATTTCTCTTTTCACATTCAAGATATGGATATCGTGTATATTATTAAATACGTAGAAGCATTACTCTGACTGTGTTGTGTAGTCATTGAATACGATATCCACGGTGAATTTTGTCTCAACGACAAGTGGTACAAACCACACATATCCTGAAGCTTCCTACCTTGTACACAATACAGTCTGTGATATGAATATATATACCTCCTAGAAAAGTGGCTATGCCACATGCAATAAGGACACTATAAACAAATCAATGCACTTTATTGATTACTGATGTAGAGTAAAAATTAGCAATTTGGTATATCAATATCTTACAAGATTTCACAAAATTTACAAAAGTATATTGTAACTGTTAGGTCGTTTTCATCATGTTATTGACCTGGTTGTCTTTGTTTGTGTTTTCACTATGTTGTACTTAACTTGTTTGATGCATTACAGTAGCTGAATCCACTCGGCCGTTAAAAACAACTGGACTTTGAAGACGCTATGCTTATGCCACGAACAGTGTTGGTCCACTGTTAAACAGTTCACAATTTTCACAATTATGTCACGTTTTTCACCACAGCTGAACCTGCAAAATATGACCAGGTTATAGTATCTCTGGTTTATTACCAAGATGCCCCTTTGATACTGACTTGCCACTGTTAATCAGACTCCCCATCTCGACAACACTGTCTTGAAGCTGTGGTCAAGTCAGTCAAAAGGAGGTACGTTGTACAACAATACAGTACATTTAAAAATGTTAACATCAATTAAAAACATTTTCCAAACCCAGTCATGATTACACCCCTTTGGCTTCGCGTTATGCCATAGTTAGCAACATTGTTTCCCTTACAATACTTGCACAGCATGTACTGACATAAAAGACAAGAAAGAAAAATAGAGAAGACGAACTCTTTGAGCAATGCACCAAAAAGCTATGTCCTAAAAAGAAATGTAAGCTTTTATTGCTAACGTTGGTCAGTCCTAATACGGACTTCTAGCTGAGCCAATGTTGTCCAGGATTATGGTTACATAGTAAGCCATCTTCCGTCGGGGAAAAGGCAATATATAGACATGAGGATTATGTTAAGTATAACATTAATTTTGAATATTCATCAATTTTAAATGTAAATTAATTCACTAAGATATTTTGTAAGCTTTACGATCTATACAGACATACCCACAGACACAGTGGTACTTCGAAGTCTGCAGCTGTTTGAAGCTTCGATCTACAAATCGCTCACAATAGAGGTCAGTTGTGGCTTCTTTTCTGTTATCTTTGTTGTGAAATGGGTTAAGACTTCCAACTATATGAGTCAGCCCACTGGATATATTCTCAGCTCTGTCAGACAATGAAGTGATTTCGGGAAGTAAGGAGCTGTGTCTGAGAGAGGGCTTATATACCCGATCTCAGGTCTAACCCTTGCTTTTTCAGAGGTCTGCACCTGAGTTCATTTTTTCTCTTGTAAACTTTCATGGGATTTCAATGCGGCGGTTCGAATTTACCGACAAAGTTTCATCGTCAAATACCAAAGATAATGATTTTCCACTGCTATAATTACATGCATTTGTAGTTGCAGTTCAAATATAAAAAGCAGTATTTTGCTCGAGGCATTAACCATAAAGTTATAGCAGAATTTCCGTTGTGCAATTCAAAATTTATCATAAAGACACTGGTTAACGTGGCAATTACCCAGAGTGTTGTGCCCGTGTTATGACATTGGCTAAAAAGGAAAATTTACAAGAGTGCACACATTATAGAGGAAAAATGTTACTATCAGTGCCAGGAAAAATATTAAACAGAATAATCATTCTTGAGAGATTAAAAGAGTCCATAGACAAGCAACTAAGAGATGAACAAGCAGGTTTTCGACAAAACAGATCATGTACAGACCAGGTAGCCACTTTAAGAATAATGGTTGAACAAAGTCTGGAATGGATTTCACCGCTATACATTGGATGTGTAAACTATGAAAAGGCATTTGACAGTGTAGACAGAGAATCACTTTGGAAATTGATGAGGCATTATGGAGTTCCTTTGAAGATTATTACCTTAATAAAGAAGACATGAAGAAAAGACATGCAGAGTTCTTCATGAAGGACAACTTACAGAACCGTTTGGGATAAGAACGGAGGGCGACAGGATGTCTCTTGTCTCCATTTCTTTTCTTACTAGCATTATATTGGGTTATGAAAACATCGAAATGACAGTGGAATCTAACTAAACAGTTTGATGATCTATTATGCAGATGACTTGGCTGTTCTGTCCCATAACCATAATCAGTTGCATGACAAAATGAAAATACTTGATGAGAGATAAGAACAAGTGGGTCTGAAAATACACAGGGTAAAGATAAAGATAATGAGAATAAATGCAAGACATAATAATAAGGTTGAACTTGAATAAACACCGCTAAAAGATGTAGCATCATACACATATCTTGGCAGCAATGTGGACAAATTTGGAGGGACAGACAATGATATCAAAATAAGAATTCAAAAAGCAAGAGGAGCTTTCATTGCATTGAGAAACATATAGAGATTACCATGGAATTTACTCCCCTTGCTCTATGATAAGAGACTTTTTGCGCACCACATAGGTCGCTGTATTTGAAGGCTATGTGATGCACAAAAAGGCATGGATGCGAATGGGTTTATGCGTGGTCGTGAGGATGACGTGAGATTGTTTGGTGTAGCAACGCGGCAATTATTTAGAGTGTGTACCAATGGATTAGCAGTGTCTGATTTTGGAAAGGTGTCCTGAAGGACTTATAGTGTATGTATGACCTGTGTCTGGATCATGGTCAACTGGACCTTATGTATTTGAGAATTAAATGAATTATTTACATACGAATTATATATAATAAACAGTATGGAATCTGAGGATCGACGTACGATATTTATATAGTAATTGGCCGTGGATGTGGCAAGGAATATGTGAATAAATTATTTATGTACAAAGAAGCACTGCCATGTTCAATGGACGACTGAATTAAAATTAAGCGAGTTTCATGATGCTCACTGATTTTATGTCACGTTAAAGTGGACGTCATTAAAAATGTTGCGTGCGATATGGAAATTCTGAATACTATTGACAAGTTACGTTTTTTGGCCGTTTTATTTTGCTTTATTGTGTGTTCGTTTATTAATACCACACCAACACCAGATCACAAAACCCCTAGTCTAATGGTACGTAACTTTCTGCAGTGATGGTCCTACAGTGCCAAACTTCAGGGTATCTACTGAGTGTCTTCAAAGATGTCTACCTTTCGCTAAAGATTACTCTTGGCAGAGATGTGAATTGAAGAATGGGGCTCTAATTCTAGGGAGCCTCGTAGGAATTTAAAAAAGCAAGTACTACGGCTGATAGGATCGAGGCTGTGTAAACTTTCTATCTTCTCTGAGCCCCCTTTACTTACTTACGCTTCTACGTGAGGTGTAGAGTTTAAGAATTTTTCCTCTAGTTCCATTTTTCGGTCCTTCAAATATTGTCTAATGTTGTCCTCCCAGCGGACTTTGGGTCATCCTGGGGGTCTGGATCCCTGGCTCTTTGTTTCAGATGCTTGTCGTGGTAGCCGATCTTCTCCCATTCTACAGACATGGCCAAACCATCTTAGATGGGACTGTTCTACTTGGGTCTGCAAGGGGTGCGATTTTAGGCCTAGACGTATCGTCTGGTTGCGGACCATATCTCTTCTTGTTACTTCAATCACCTTCTTCAGATACCTTATGATGCGTGATGCCATATGATGATGGATGGCACCCGCATGTCTGGTTTTGTGTAGTGTGTAGATGTGTTCAGTCAAAACAATGTTCATACAACAATAACAGGGCAATCCACATAGGACGTCAGTAAACTCACGACGTATAAAGTCAATGAGTCTTGAAACAGCCGTTGACGTTTTTCTTCATTATTTATTGTGGACGCCACAGTGACAAAATGGTTACGCAAATGTGTAGGCACATCAAACAGTCATTATCACAGCAACATTCAATACAGCAATAGACGGTAGACAGCATTACAATGATGAGTCAGATGCATGTTATATTTCAAAGTGCTGTAAATGTAGTCAGGTGGAAAACTCCATCCTTTTCTATAACAGCCAGGAGATAACCAGATGTATGAGATCAGTTCACTCTCCTTAATTTGACTTCAGCAAGACAGACACGTCTGCCGAAGTATAAATAATGTCCACAAAAATATCCTCTAGATAATAAAGGTTTTCCAAACCTAATTCATTTAACAAAGTAGCAAGTAATGGTCCTTGGTACATGCATCAACCGATGCAGTACAATGCAGCGACATGTGAGCTGGGAAAAAACATCTCGTGGCGACGACTTTCGGAGACAGGCTATGAATCGAAATCGCTCACGACCCAAAATCGATAGAGTTAATGAAAAAGTCAATTTACCTTGCTTTCATGAAATACACAGAAATATCACGCCTCCCGACATGTGGGAAAACACTAGAGGTATTATCTCGAATAAACGAAATATCCATTAAGAGGACTACACATCCCTGACAGAACACAAAATAGCGGAGATCCCCTCTTCAACGAGGCATCTCTTTCGCCATTCCAAATCGCTCACTCCACTAGTCGTGGGCGGAAACCGATCGACCAAACAACAAGACAAGTCATGCGCAGTCCAGCGCAAAAATGACCACAGCTCAAACTTAACTGCATTCGATACCAACGCGAGAAGACAAATGCTTACCGAGAAAAGTGACTATAAATTCCAAGCAGTTGTTGCCCTTGCGTTATAAAACAGACATTGAAACAAAACGATGTTGCGAGAATTTATCACGCAACATATCACCACCTCCTCCCGATAAAAAAAAAAATGTGGAACATATTTTTTTTTCAATATCAAAGAGCAAGCGATAAGCGGCTCAAAACGCACGAATTATGCGCTGATAATTAATTAAATTGCCAAACAATAGGCTAATTATAGAGTGTCTGGTGAGGATATACCTCAACAGAAAAAATAAATATGTCTCAAAAAATATTCACATCGGGGAGGTGTCACCAACACACATCACGTTAGCATGTAAACACAATATACGTATGCAAGTTACTATAATCATCATTAAACAGCATACTCTAATATTGTCTTTAAAAATGGATGTACAAATCTGATAGGAAAATTTAAATAGTACATTCTTTGACATGTAATGAAATAAGTACATAGTAAAGTTAAACTACATGACGATCCAGGATATATGCTCTGGTATTCCGAGGGTAAGTACACAATCTAGAACTCGTAAGGTAAGTCCTCAGCTCAACCATGACATTCTGAGAAAGTACAAGCAATATAATGCTAATTAATAACTAATATGCTTCATAAGGTACAATACATTATTAATAATTGTGGCTGTTTAGCAAACTAACGGCCCTTATATTAACTACTCAGTCCTCCTCTATCATCTTAAAAAACGAACAGAAGAAGATGACAACAAAGCACGATAGTGTGTACATATAAAGTGAGTACAGATGTGCTAATCTATTGTAGAAATATAGGATTGTTATGACTCTGTAATATATGGAAATATAGGACAGAAGTATTAGTTGGAGTCATGTGGGCATCTAGACAAAATGTCAGCCATCACATTATCCGCACCACGGATAGCTCGTACCGTGAAGTGAAAAGGTTGAAGAGCTATAGCATATCGAGTGGATCTCGAACTCTTCAAATTCTTAGTCTGAATAGCTGTAAGAGCTTTCTGATCAGTCTCTAGAATGAAATGTGCGCCCAGGAGGAATCTTTGTAGTTTTAGAATTGACCAAACCATCGCTAACAACTCACGGTCTAAAACCGAGTAGTTCCTCTCTGCCGAATTTAGTTTTCTAGAAATGTACATAACAGGATGCAGAGTATTTGCATATTCTTGCATCAGTGCTGCTCCAATCCCAGTGGATGAAGCATCACTCCGAAGAACAAAAGTCCTATCAAGAGTAGGTAATCTTAAGATGGGGGGAGAAGAAAATATATTCTTGATTTGGTCTAGTGAAGATTGGCATTCTTCAGACCAACGGACCAGATTAGGCGAACCTTTCTTCAACAATGTTGATAGAGGTGCCATGATCGAAGATAAATTTGGAATAAATCTCCCATAAAATTGAATTAAACCTAAGAGACTCCTAACTTGTTTCTTCGTTTTAGGAACAGAGATGTTCAGTATTTTGGAAGTATTGTGGTCTTCTGTCTTCAAGAGACCATGACCAACACTATGACCCAGGAAAGAGATTTCACCAAAACCAACAAAAGCTTTAGAAGGTTTTGCTGTCAAATTATTCTCACGTAGAGTGGACAGTAAGTCATATAACCCTAAAATAGTGATCTTCCCAGGTATCACTGAAGAGACAGATGTCATCTAAGTATGCGATGACATCCGAACGATGTGACAGAATTCGACGCATCATGCGAACGAAAGTGGCAGGGGCGTTCATGAGACCAAAAGGCATAACATTCCATTGAAATAGACCCCTAGGTGTAGAAAAAGCAGTAAGAGGTTTGGCATGCTCTGCTAAAGGCACTTGCCAATAACCTTTAGACAAGTCAAGTTTAGTGAAGAATCTAGAATTAGAAAGTCTAATCAGTAGATCTTCTAACAAAGGCATCGGTTCAGCGTCGAACTTTGTGACCTGATTCAATTTGCGATAATCAACGCAAATTCGTATGTTCTTATCCTTCTTCCGGACAATAACCATGGAAGAAGAATATGGTGAAGTCGATGGTTCAATTATATTTAATTGAATCATTTCATCCAATTCCTTTTCCACTTGCGACTGAAAGTGTATAGGAATAGGATACGGCCTAACCCTAATTGGATTATTGTCGGTAAGAATTATGTCATGTTCTATGACATCTGTGTGTCCAGGAATGTCAGTGAGAACATCCTGAAATGTTTGTAACATCGACGAGACTTGTCGATGTTCGTCACCAGAAAGATTAGGAGAAACAGAAACGTTTTTCCAAGATTCCGTGGAATGTAATGGAACCACTGGAAGGGGAAGGTTGACATCAGAGAAGGTAGCTTCCTCATCCCTGAATGACAGACAGGGATGAATAATGACCGTGAGGTGCAGGAGCATCATCCGTTGCCTGGAAAATAGGCAGCAAATAGTCCCGGACGTTCGTGAAATTCCGAAAGCATGTTTATGTGGAAAGTTTTATGCTTTCCATCAATATCGACCACATAGTCAACATCGGAAATCCGAGAGACTATTGCATACGGACCTTTCCATGCAATAAGAAGTCTATTTTCCCTACTGGGGAGTAGGACGAATGCTTTGTCACCTGGACAAAGTTGTCGTAGACATCTATTCTTGTTAGCAAACTGTCTTGCCTTCTCTTTAGCAATTTCTGATGAAGCAGTTGCTAGCTTACATGCCTCAATGATCTTTTGTCTAAGAGCAATGACATACTCATATGAGGATTGAGTTTCATCGCTAATATCATCGGCAGTGATGAGATCGTGTAATAAAGACATAGGGCCGCGTGGACGCGCGCCAAAGACAAGTTTCGAAGGGAGAAAATCCTGTGTGTTCATTAGGGACTTCTCTATAGGCAAAGAGAGCCGCGGGTAAAACCCTGTCCCAATCTTGAGGATGATCTTCAGTTATCTTACCAAGCAAAGTCTTGAGCGTTCTATTCAGACGCTCAACTAACCCATTAGACATAGGATGGTAGATACTACTGAGAGATCGTTCAATATGTAAGGTAGACATTACCTGTGACATAGTGTCAGATATGAGTTGAGTGCCATGGTCTGACAATATTTCTCTGGGGAACCCCAAGCGAGAAAATATCAACCAAAGAGCATCTGCGATATCTGTAGTAGATATGCTCTTAAGAGGAATAGCCTCTGGCCAACGTGTGCACATATCGACACATGTAAGGATAAACTGATGTCCTCTGGCCGACTTGACCTTAAAAGGGCCAATAATATCCATGGCCATTTTCTGAAACGGCCGAATAGGAATGTCAGCAGCCTGGATAGGCGCAGCATGTCGTGGTCCTCTAGATTTGACCTCCTGACATACCTTGCATGATCGGCAGTAAATACGAATGTCCTTATTGACAAAAGGCCAAAAGAAAGCCGCAAGGACTCTCGACTTCGTACGGGAAAAACCCATATGTCCAGCACATTGCGAGTCATGAGCATGTTGTAAAATTTGGACTCTCATGCTCTTGGGAACAAGAATTTGCGAATGTGCCGACGTAGTCGAATCTTGTACCATACGTACAAGTACGCCGTTTCTCATTGCAATCCAAGATTTTCTATTTGTATCCTGATTCGGATCACCTTTCTTCGCAAGAACGAAGAATTTTTTTAAAGAAGGATCTTCTTCTTGCAATTTTATGAAAGAGTCACGAGTAATTACTAAGTGACTATCTTGGCTATCAACTTCATTATCACTATTCAGTGAAGTTTCGGGTGTTTGTAGAGCTTGTGCTCTTGTAACCACTGCATTTGTAGCTTGCATGTTATTATCTTCCCAAGCAGCAATCTGCTTTGGGGTACACTCCCTAACTCCGTGAATACGACCAATAATAAGGTCCGCAATAGGATTAGGTAAGAGACAAGCATGCACATCTCCAGTAAAGAAAGGAGTGGCAATGCGAATTACAGCAGTAGGATATTTTTCTAGAGTGCCGCCAAATGTGACACATTTAATAACCCTTCCTGTAGCACAAGATGGATCTACAAGCGATTGTCTAACACCAATAGTGGTGCATCCGGAATCGAAAAGTAGTGAGACCGGAGTATCATTAACAAGACCCTTATGTAGGATTAAAGAACCCCTCCCGTCATGCGCAACAGCAGCAGGAAGAGCGGGAAGTGGGTGACCACAACTCAAAGTAGTTATGGTACCCGGTTCGAATAAAGTACTGCATTGGGGGCATTTGTTTGCTCTCTCAAAGTCAAAAGCAGAACCAGTGACAGCGTCAAAGTTTTTACTATCAACAACATGATTACAGGCTCCCTCAGTTTCCTGTTGTACAGCATTAGCCTGCTGATATCTCTTTTTTTTTGTGTTGAGATCTACCCCGACTATTATTACCTCTGAAGTTATCAAAGTTATTATTATCTCTGCAGTTATTATTGTCTCTATTGTAATTGTTATCCTGGTTCGAATTCCAGTTTCCACGATTACTATCATGTTCACATTGATGCGAACATCTATTTGTTTGGTTCTGAGGTCTTCGGCAGGAATAACCTCTATTACCATATCCTCTTTTGAAATGCCTATAATTATTAGGGTGATAGTAACGAGTACTATCTTGTTGTCTCCAATTCTTCGAAGAAGAATCACCATGAAATTGATTTCCATTATTTTGACAGAAATTACCGCTACCCTTTCTATCAAAATTTTGTTGGGATCTACGAGCAAAATTTTGACCATACGGAGCTGCCGAAGCAACTGGTAAACCTTCTTTCACCTTAGAGTTACCCATGGTTATGTGTGGGTGCGCAGTTACGTATTGGCAACAGAAATCTTCCATTTCTTTTATTGTTTTAGGTTTACGTTCATGAAGGAAAGCAAGGAAAGACTCATTGACAGACGACATGACTTTGTCTCTAAGTATTAAGTCCATAAGTCCTTCATAAGTTTTTTCCGTCTTAGATAGTTCAACCCATCGTGAGAAAGTAATGCGTATTCTTGCAATAAACTCGGAGAATTCAACTCCATTTTCAGGTAACATGTTTTTAAATTGTAGACGATAGCCGTCTTCGTTAAGCTGATATTTCTTTAACAAAGCGGCCCTGACAACCTCATAATTGTTCTTGTCAGGTTCATCCACCATATTTAATATACTTAGAGCTTTACCTGTCAGTATCCCTGATAACTGATAAACATATTTTGCTTTGTCTATGTTATGAGCTGTACATGCTTGTTCAAATCTGTCCAGATAGAACATTATGTCATCACTGGAAGGACTAAATGTTGGTAACTTAATCTTAAAAGTATCATTATTAGCCTTACCAGAAGATGAACCCTTGTTTGAATCATTACCATTACTCATGCTTGTCAATTTCAATTTTTCCAACTCTAAAGCTAAGACCTTTTCTTCATGTTCCATTTTTGCTTTCTCTTTCCTCTCATCAGACTCTCTCTGTAATCTTCTTTCCTCAGCCTGAGCCTCTTTTTGAAGTCTTTCATTTTCAGCTTCTTTTTCAAGTCTTTTATTTTCAGCCTCTTTTTCAAGTCTTTTATTCTCAGCCTCTTTTTCAAGTCTTTTATTCTCAGCCTCTTTTTCAAGTCTTTTATTCTCAGCTATTTTCTTTTTCAAGTCTTTTATTCTCAGCTTCTAGCTGTAGCTGGAGTTTTCTTTCCTCAGCTTCTGATTCCCTTTTTTGTTTTTCCATTTCCATTTGGAATCTTTTTTCATCCACCTGCATCTGCAGTTTCTTTTGTTCAGCTTCCATATGCAGTTTCTTTTGTTCAGCTTCCATTGCTTTATCATATCGAGCAGTTGCAAATTCTTCTAACTTATCACCAGTCTTGCCAAGCAATTTACCCTGCTCAATAAAGTGCTCAAATGTAGACATGTTGTCTAACATATGAGTCCAAAACCTGAAATAATTAACTAATTTATTTCAAACCTAAGTGTAACAAGTCTTAATTAAACACTTGTATATTCACATCACCTTATATTATCCCAGTCTCTGTGGGAAACAAGTCTCCAATCAAAGAACTTGTATATGAAATATCAGCACTCAATTCTTGATCATAAGTGCACTTCTCATTCAATAGTGCACGACACTATTCATCATTCATTTATCATCAGTGTAGTAGTAACAGTGCATTAGCATAGCCCATTAACTAATTACTATAACTGTAAACAATGACTATGTAAACACATGCAGAATGTAAACATTGAAAATGTAAACAATACAAACAATGTAAACAATAACAATGTAAACAATAACAAAGATCAGCAACAATACAAAAACTTTCGCAGAAATCAACTAAAAATAAAGCAGAAATTAATGAAATATCACAAAAAATGTGACGATATCTGCGATAGAATTAAACAAAATACATGACACCACAGTGTATAAACAAAAATGTTGTATGAAACTAAATTATAGACAAGAGTAGGCTAACAAATACAAACAAATCAAAACAAAACTAAAGAATGCGAAATAATAACGAAAACAATATTAAAACATGTCACCACAGCTAACATAAATAGCAACAGAAGTCGCTTAGCAAATTCCAGTATCGGAAGTTTGCAAACCTTACAGAAAACGCTCACAATAGACGACCTCTATGACGTGGCATAATCTAACGGAGACACCACCCAACCGAGAACCCGCTGAAATATAAACATATAAATATACGAATAACATATAAACATATAACATATAGAATGAGATGATACACAGAAGACTCAGCAGAAGTATAAGGGCACAGTTTACATACAAACAGGCCACTTAACTTATAGGCTTCCAATCGTCGAACAGCAGAAAAACGGATGTCAATCAACGTCCTAAAGAGCGAAGCTCCAACGATGATGGCACATCTGAACTGCTTCCACTGCTAACACGATGGTACAAGAGCTTCTGAAGTACTGTGTGTTGAGTTGTTTCGGCACTTGACCTTCTAATCCAAAAGTAAGTTGATGGAAATCGGTACTTGGCCTTCTTCAGAAAACAACCCGTTTCAACCGGCACTTGACCTTCTCAAAAAACGACAGCACTGGAACCTTGACAGCAGCAACTTGCTTGACTTGCGTAAAAGATAACAGCAGTCCGAGTTATCCGGCAACATGTAACAACGCCGGGTACTGTCAAATTCTTGTTTCCGTCAAAAAATTGAAATTTTGACTTTTACCGGGCAACGCCGAGTACTTTGAAAATTTTGAAGATGTTGACTGTATTGAAGAATGTTAATTTCTTGATGGATGCTGATGAATTCTTGTTGAAAATGAAGTGGGTAAGGGACCCCGTGTTTGCTAGTACCAGAATCAAACCAGCTTATGGCCACCAAATGATGCGTGATGCCATATGATGATGGATGGCACCCGCATGTCTGGTTTTGTGTAGTGTGTAGATGTGTTCAGTCAAAACAATGTTCATACAACAATAACAGGGCAATCCACATAGGACGTCAGTAAACTCACGACGTATAAAGTCAATGAGTCTTGAAACAGCCGTTGACGTTTTTCTTCATTATTTATTGTGGACGCCACGGTGACAAAATGGTTACGCAAATGTGTAGGCACATCAAACAGTCATTATCACAGCAACATTCAATACAGCAATAGACGGTAGACAGCATTACAATGATGAGTCAGATGCATGGGTTGTAGTCACATCCCATGACTCGCATCCATATGTCAAGACTGGGACATAGATGGAGCGGTACACAGCCATCTTCGTTTTCTTACCAACCTCTCTCTTGCTGAGGCATCCTCTATTTATGCCCTGAAAAAGTCTCACAGCTGCTGCTTTTCTTTAATGCCTCCCTTTCGGTCTATAACAGCTCCAAGGTATTTAAAGTGGTCGACCTGCTCCAGGACCTGTTCTCACAGCTTAATCTGATGTCTTCTTTCTTCTCGTGATATCACCATGGATTTTGTTTTGGAGCTGCTTATGACCATCCCTCTCTTCTCCAGCTCTTCCTTCCAGACTTGCAGGTTCCATTGGAGATGTGCCTCTGATTTAGCAATCAGGGCAACATCATCAGCAAATCCAGCTCTGAAATACAGACCTGTCTCATCTTTCAGTACCCAACTGAATACTTTCTTGTTCTCTTCTTACATGCCTTGATGACATCGTCCATGACGGGTATGAAAAGATAAGATGACAGGATATCACCTTGCCTTACACCAGTTGTGGTCCTGAACTCTTCTGACTTATGGTTTGCTTTCCTAACACAATTTCCTCAAGACATGTAGAAGCTCTGTATAGCATGAATCAGAGGTGCTGGAATGTTCTTCCTTGCCAAACAGTCCCAAAGTTTGCTCCAGGTGACCCTGTCAAACGCCTTTTCCAGATCTATGAAACACAGATGGATTTCACCTCTTATACTCAATGGCCTTTTCACTCAGCTGTCTGAGTGTGAAGATTAGGTTTTTGTTGCATCATCGTATGCAACACAATGCTGCCCTGGTCAAACTTCACGCGAAAATACCAATCGTGGGTATTCCACAGCATCTAGTCGTCCCATCACCATAGGCAGTCATTTAACGAACAGCAAAGTTAACCATGAAACACAATTCATGGCGCACAACGGCCAACTGGGGCAATACGTAATGTCCATAGTGGTTATATCAAAATCAACATGTTTATTTCGAATACTTTAGGTATAATACGCAGTGACGGTCATTATAATTCTATGTCCCATCAGTCTTCATACAAGCAAAAAGGCACGCTTTTCAGTAAGATTGTCAATCTTTGATCGTAGTTGTATTCAAAATATAAACAGTGAATCCACTCTTCTCTACAATGACCTTTCGCACCCTTCCGTAATTGGTAAGGTTATAAAGACTCCGATTTAACAGTGTATGAACCTCCCAGGCCACGAAGGTGCAAGACATTACTATTTAAGTAGTCCATGATTCCCTCCATGACTAGTATAAATCACAGCTGCAACATCATTCCATGTCTTTTCTGAGTTATTGAACTCAGAACAAAAATGTTAGCCTTTACTTCAGGCATCCGTCTTCAATCATCTGTTTACCACACCACGTCACCCATCGACCAACACAAAGCGCCATTCTTGTTTTATCTTTCCCTCCTGCTTAATTAATACAATACTGTTTCTATTATATACGTTCAACAAATGTGCACCTAATTGTACTCTTCAAAATATATCATCACCCCGAAATACCAGTGCCATTTTTTCTGCGCAACTACATTGTTGCCAAATTCATATTGCAGCAATTACCCCTACCGTCCTTAAGAAAAAAAGACAAGAATAGACAGATCTGCCGTTATCGACGATAGATTAGGGATGAATCTCCTGTTATACTGAACCAAACCCAACAAACTACGAATTTGCTTCTTAGTTTAAGGAATGGAAAGATGAAGAATTTTAGACACATTTTGATCTAACGTCTGGAGATTCCCATGTCCAATTTTATGACCCAAAAATTTGATTTACGAAAATCCAATATAAACCTTAGATGGTCGAGCAGTAAGTCTTGCGGAACGTAAAGTAGACAAAAGTGAGTGAAGTCCTAAGAAATGTTCCTGCGAAGTGTTGCTGAACAAACAAATGTCGTCAATATATGTGATGATATCTTGCCTATGGGAGAATAAAATTCTCATCATTCTAGTAAAAGTCGCAGGCGCGTTCACAAGATCAAAACACATAAAGTTGAACTGGAACAACCCTCTAGAAGTAGAAAATGCTGTGTAATGTTTACATCTATCGGCTAAAGTTACCTGCCAAAAGCCTTTTGACAGATAAAGTTTACTGAAAAAGACGGCCCTAGATAACTTGGGTAACAGATCGTCCAATAAAGGCATTGGTTTGGCGTCAAAATTTGTGACATGATTTAGTTTTCTAAAATCGATGCACAAACGAATGTTATTATCTTTTTTCTTATTATTACCATCGGGAACGTAAAGCTACTAGTGGATGGACTGATTATTCCCAATCGAATCATGTCTTCTAGTTCCTTGTCTACTTTGTCATGGAAATGTATCGGTATTGGGTACGGAGGTATTCTAATTGGGTTTTCATCATGTAATTGGATGTGATGTGTTTTTACATTTGTCCTATCCGGTATGTCTGTAAGCACATCTTGAAACGAGTGTAATAATTCTGAAGCATGTCTTTTGTTATCAGGGAACAAGTCATGACAAATCGTTACGTCTTCCCAACTCTCTATAGACTGTACTGGTAAAATCGAAAAATACATAGAAACTTCAGGGAGAGAAGATTCTTCCTCCTGGATAACCGATAACGATGACCAACGAGTAGGACATGACACAATGTCCTCAACCGCGTGATAAACTGCCTGAAGATGTTCAGGTCTTGAGTGAAATTCTTTTAACATGTTGATGTGAAACGTTTTTCTTTTACCTTTCACATCAGGAATGTAATCCACGTCGGAAATACGCTAAAGAACTTTAAATGGACCACACCATGTAATACGTAATCGATTCTGTTCGCTAGGAGAGAGCACAAACGCCTCATCACCTGGCACCAGATGACGTAGATATCTTAACTGATTTTGTAACAAGCGAGCTTTTTCTTTAGCTCTCTCTGAAGCAGATGTTGCCAACTGGCATGCATTCATAATTTTCTGTCTTAAATTCACCACATACTCATGTGAAGATTGAGTTTCTTGAGATAATGTAGCATCAAGCAGTAAGTCTTTGATCAAGAACAAAGGACCTCTAAGTTGAGCCCCGAATACAAGCTGAAACTGAGAAAATCCTGTATGCTCATTAGGTATTACTCGGTACGCGAAAAGTACAGCTGGTAAAACACGGTCCCAATCTTTAGGAAGTTGAGTGGTTACCTTTTCTAGAATCTGTTTTATTGACCTATTCAACAGCTCAACCATACAATTTTAGGCGACGTGATAAACACTGCTCAAGAACCGATCAATGTGAAACATTTTCATGACTTCCGTCATGGCTTCTGACACAAACTGAGAACCTCTGTCAGATAACAGTTTTCTCGGAAACCCTATTCTAGTCCATATTTGAAATAACGCATCAGCCACATCTTGAGTTGAAATATTTTTGAGGGGTATGGCTTCTGGCCAACGCGTGCACATGTCAATACATGTTAACACATATATATATGTCCTCGAGATGACATAATAGGAATTGGACCAATAATATCCACTGCCATCTTTTCGAATGGACGCACTGATATATCAGCCGCCTGAATAGAAGCTAAGTGACGTGCCCCTCGAGCTTTAACTTCTTGACATGTAATACATGACAGGCAATACATACTAATGTCCATCGACAATCCAGGCCAGAAAAAAGATGAAAGGACTCTAGTTCGAGTTCTGGAGTAACCCATATGACCAGAACAACGCAAATCGTGTGCATGATTTAATATGTAAGACTTTAGTTCTTTGGAAACCATTATTTGTATAATAGCAGTAGAAGATTTATCATCTTGAAATTTCCGAACTAATATATCATTTATGATAGTATACCATTGTTTTTGAGAATCATGACTCCTCAACTGCATTCGCCATAAGTATATATTTAAGTTCCCAATCCTGTATTTGTTCCGGTGTGCATTCTTTAAAAACGTGTATCCGTCCGATCAACAGATCGCACACAGGATTAGGCACCAAACACACTTTTACCCTTCCGGTGAAGAAAGGTGTCGAAATGTGCACCAAAGCAGTTTCATATAATTCGTCAGTACGGCCAAAAGTCATGTGAAATTTAACATAGATGCCAGTAGAACTCCTAGGATCAATTAAAGAACGGCGGACGCCTACCGTCGTGCCACCTGTATCCATTAATACCGATACTAGCATGCCAATAAGTAGCCATCTATGAAATTCCAAAGCACCTGTTCCTTCGTGTGCTGACAACGCAGGTAAGGCAGGTAGAGGATGACCACAACTCAGTCTGGATACCACCTCAGGCTGAAATAAACTTCTACATTCCATACAATTCTCAGCATTACGAAAATCAAAAGAAGAGCAAGCATTCTCTTGATTAATAACATTGTTATTATTTTACACATCATTTTCCGCCATCTGCACGGCATTTCCCTGATGAGCGGAACGATGTGAATTATTTGACCGCAATGCTCTGTCATTACCTTGGTCATTGATATAGGCATGTCTGCCACTGTTTTGGGAGTAACGTGACCTATTATAAGAATGAAATTGATGATTAATTTGAAACCCTCTCCCTCTATCTCTGTTTCTGAAATCATCCCTTTGAAATCTGCCAAACTGGTTATACTTCCTGTTACGGAAACCTGATGATGAACTGCTATCTACACCTGAAAATCGAGAATAATTTCTCTGATGATCATTGTTCCTGTCATAACTGACACTTCTTTGTCGACCAAAATTTCTGTCAACACTGTTAGAACTAAATCTACCGTGTCTGTCATGAACAGCCGCAGCACTTGCTGACTGTACCGATACATGAAGTTGCGTGTTCCGAATATTATTCCCTGGATGGGCCGTAGTATTTTGAAACCCCAACACCTCGACCTCCGTTAACGTTTTAGGATTCCGCTCCTGCAAAAACGCCAAAAATTCCTTGCTTACTGAGGATAAGACTTTATCTCTCAGGATTAAATCAGTAAGATCGTTAAAAGTCCGGTTGATTTTTTCCTGTTCTACCATCTATTAAAGGCTAATCGAATATCAGCAATAAATTGTGAAAAATCGCTGGCTGTTTCGGGTAACATATTCTTTAGGCGCATCCTATACCCATTAGCGTCCATTTAGAATTTCTTCACAAGAATTGCTCTCGCCTCATCATAAGTTTGTTTATCTCCTTCTAAGGAAGAGACCGCACTTAATGCCTCCCCTGACAAAATATTCATAAGTTTGCCGCACCACATACTTTTATCAACCCCACGCTCCGTGCACACAACTAGAAATCTATTCAAAAAGAATACTATGTCATCGACGTTTGCTTAAATAGAGGTAAGCGTATTTTAACGTCACCCGTATGACAATTATTGTGATATTGTGACTGACCCTCACCTGACATAACTTTATTCAAATGCATAGCTTTAATACGTTCAATATCAATCTAAGTCATTCTCTCTTCAAGAGCTCTCTTTTCTGACTCGGCTGCAAGCTTAGCTTTCATATTATCGGATTCGATCTGAGCTAACCGAAGCCTATCTTCTTCTTGCCTCCTTTTATCATTTTCTTCGTTCTCTAAATGTTTCAATCGTTCCTGATTAGATAATTCATACCAAAGTTCGTCTTTCTCTCTCCTGTGCTTCTTTATATTCTGTCTGCGCAAACTCTTGTAGCTTGTCGCCTTGTAGACCTAGAATTTTACCCTGCTTAATAAAATATTCAGCTGTGGCCATTTATGACCATAAATACTAATACCTAATTAGTCAAAACAAACGTGGTACAACAATTAATATAATATATTCGACGCTTTATCAACGCTCGTTACTGGCGATCGATATAAATTTAGTGGGAAAAATTAGCAGTCATCAAATCAATTTAATAAATTAAGACTATTATAACCAAGGAAATAAGATGAGCAATGAAAAAGTATCATATACAAATAGAAAAAAACACCATAGCAGTGACAACTAAACTCGGAAAGAAAACTGAAGAGGAAAAATCTGATAGAACTGATAATATATATAAATAACGACTTATGTCACTATCATAAAGACCAAACAGTATACTGAAACACCCAAGACAAGCAAAAATCACAGAGTGGACCCCAATCAACAGCTAATACAAGCAGAAAATTTTACCAATGAGCATTTACCACGACATCGAAAGACACGATTTTAAAGTGCACCAAGTCAACTGGTATATATTAATGAAATAGCCCATTCCCGCTTGATATAGAGAAATGTAACAACCAGAGGAAGCCAAATAATATGTTGATAAAGAAAGCGACAGGATGTGCTCCCTAATAATAATAGGACATGAACACCAGAATGACAATATCTTTTTATCTGTACGGCGTGGGAGCCGCGCTGGTGTAATGGCTTCGGCGTTGTACTGGCGACCAGGTGTTCATGGTTCAAACCCGGGCGTCGGCGTTTGAAGAAATGTTTACGGCCGGAAATTTGACTGAATAGCCTGAACGGCTCCTGTGATAAACCCTCTGTGGATGGGAAGGAGCGAAGCTCCTGACCGGGTTGGAAGGAAAGTCCTCAGGTTCCCCAGCCTCGCAATGACATGTCATTGGGCCGAATGGCTGAAAGCCCAAGTGCCGCTGGTTAAGGAAAAAAAAAAAAAAATCTGTACGGCGCATCCATCCACTCCTCGCAAAGACGATCCACAATGAGCTGTGTCCTACGCACGACTTTATACGTTTATGAGTAATTTGATAATGTTGACATTAGATGCCTAAACATAGTTCATCATCCCATAAACCGGACAGGACAACATGACAACGGCGGCACAATTTTCTTGAGGTATGGCTGCGATATCTCCAGGTGACGTGAGTCCGGCCTCCAACCGACTGTTGATCTTGATATTCTGGTTACTTTCGGACTTTTGTCTGGTATTGATCTGGAAACACGCTGATAATGCGATTGACAATCGTTTGACGTAAGCAGAATCGAAAGTATGAATCACAACCTGTGTGTAACGGTGTAAACACTGGCGACCATGATTACTGTTGCATCATCGTATGCAACACAATGCTGCCCTGGTCAAACTTCACGCGAAGATACCAATCGTGGGTATGCCGGAGCATCTAGTCGTCCCATCACCATAGGCAGTCATATAACGAACAGCAAAGTTAACCATGAAACACAATTCATGGCGCACAACGGCCAACTGGGGCAATACGTAATGTTCATAGTGGTTATATTAAAATCAACATGTTTATTTCGAATACTTCAGGTATAATACGCAGTGACGGTCATTATAATTCTATGTCCCGTCAGTCTTCATACAAGCAAAAATGCACACTATTCAGTACGATTGTCAATCTTAGACCATAGTGGTATTCAATTCATAAACAGTGAATTCACTCTTCTCTACAATGACCCTTCGCACCCTTCCGTAACTGGTAAGGTTATAAAGACTCCGATTTAACAGTGTATGAACCTCCCAGGCCACGAAGTCGCAAGACATTACTATTTACGTAGTCCATGATTCCCTCCATGACTAGTATAAATCACAGCTGCAACATCATTCCATGTCTTTTCTGAGTTATTGAACTCAGAAAAAAAATGTTAGCCTTTACTTCAGGCATCCGTCTTCAATCATCTGTTTACCACACTACGTCACCCATCGACCAACACAAAACGTCATTCTTTTTTGTATCTTTCCCTCCTGATTGGTTAATACTTTACTGTTTCTACCATATACGTTCAACAAATGTGCACCTAAGTTTACTCTTCAAAGTATATCATCTCCCCGAAATACCAGTGCCATTTGTTTCTGCGCAACTACATTGTTGCCAAATTCATATCGCAACAGTCTTGAGTACTTCGGTTTGCGCGGAATCCGCACTGGACCTCATCCAATTGTGGCTCAGCTAGGCGTTGGAGTCTCTGTTCTAGGATTCTAGAGTAGATTTTACCAGGGACACTGAGAAGGGATATGCATCTATGGTTTCCACATTGTCGATTGTCACCCTTTTGGAAAATTGGTGTTATGATGGCAATCTCCCAATCCTTTGATGAGCCCCCAACTGATTTAACTCAGTAAAATATTACTTTAATAGCTTTGTCATAAGTGTTTAGAATAACTGAGACATACGGGTGCAGTTCACTCAAAATGACTAAATCAACTATAAATTTGAATATATATATATATATATATATATATATATATATATATATATATATATATATATATATATATATATATATATATATATATATATATATATATATATATATATATATATATACAACCGGGCTGATCACCCGTTTGCCAGTCACTTCGATTACGGAAACAACAGCAAATGGGTTGATGTGCCGTTGCCCTAAAGACGCCACTAGGCGTGATGGGAAACAATGGCAGAGAAAACCTATCTGCTGTTGCCCTAAGACGCCACTAGGCGTAATGGCCACTGACTGCTTTGACGGTCGGTGGCTAAGGACGGAAGAAGAAGAAGAAATATATATATATATATATATATATATATATATATATATATATATATATATATATATATATATATATATATATATATATATATATCCAATTATCGTTAACAAATGTAAAATAAATAAGGGAGGGTTGAATTAGATAGAGTCTTTAAAATTTCATCACGCGGCATGATCTGGATAGTGTGTTTTCGAATTTTCTTTTGAAAAAGAGTTCACTTGGCAGCTTTAAGTAGGTATTTAGCTGCCAGTAAGATGTCGGTTGGTTTCTGCTCCAGCCGATGTTGGTTCTTTGCAGGTTGTAGACTGGTTCACTCTTGTCACTGGTCAAGTCTGGTGGCTGTAACACGTGCCTCGTATTATCGTGGGGTAATTGCGAAGATGGTCCAGCGTCTGTTAGGACCCGTCTGCTGTTGGTGTCTAGCTTTGACTGAAGGCCACGTATACCACACAGTTGTTCCACAGATAGCAAGACCAATTGGTACCACCAACTAGTATCATGAAAAAAGAGAGAAACAAATACCCTGCTGAGAATTGGGTTTCTTGACACGAAAATCAGGTGTGTGTCCCCCTCCCCGCCTTTCATTCCACCGTCCCCTCTGCCTCAGAACTTTACCCTCTCTGAGCATTAATGTTAATCCCAGTGAGCAGAAAACATCTATTGCATTTATATTGAACATGTTTACATATACATATGCACTGGTTGAAAAGGTAAATATAATAATATGTACATCATTTCTGTCATCATCCACTCCCTGCTCCATATGGAACTTGGGACTACCATTGCTTTTGGTTCTCTATGAGGAACCCGCATAAAGAAGTCATCAGCTCTTGTAGTGGTGGTTCATGAAGCTATTATTCTATATGCTGAGGTTGCCAGCCTCGAATGACTTGAACATCCACTATCAATTTCCCTATGTTAATAATGCAAAATAAAGAATGATAAAATGTACAAATTACCCCAAAATATCTTGGAAATATCGACTTCTGGCTCAAAGAAATAGTTTCGCCAACTTGATTAAGATGCCTCTTGTACGTGGTCCTGGGTGTTACTTAACAATAGACTTCCACTATGACTTAGTGTTCAGGTTCCTTGAATTCAGGGTTTTCCTTATTAATAAATGGAGAGTTTTCTTGAGAGTACGCTCACAAGATGTTCAAACACGTTGTCCGACCCTTTAAAGTGGAATCCTGATCCTATTCTGTATTCAGGATTGTCTGGCTGTCTTCTTGTCGATTTGAATTTCACAGTGCCAAACACTAAAAAGGCGTTAAATTATATGGTATCATTCGGCCTACGCATCCAGATTGCTACTATACGAGAAGGCTCTAATTAGAAATGTTGTAATTTAACATGAAGATGGCTGTATACCGCTCCACCTATGTTCCAGTCTTGATATATGGATGCGAGTCATGATTAAAGACTACAACCTACAAAAGCCAGATCCAAACCTCAGAAATGAGGTATCTGAGGAAGGTGGTTGAAGTAACAAGAAGAGACTGGTCCGCAACCAGACGGTACGTTAAGGCCTAAAATTCCACCACCCTGCAGACCCAAGTAGGATAGTCCCAACTAAGATGGTTTGGCCATGTGTGCAGAATGGGAGAAGATCGGCTACCACGACAAGCATGGAAAACAAAGAGCCAGGGATCCAGACCCCCTGGACGACCTAGTGTCCGCTGGGAGGACAGCATTAGACAATCTTTGAAGGACCAAGGACTAGAATCGAACCAGGCCAGGAGGAAGACAGCCGATAGGATAGTCTGGCGCTCTCTCTTCCAAACTTCTACACCTCACGGTAGAAGGGGAACGACTAAGTAAGTAAGTATTTTAACATCCCAAATGCCAAATCAAAAGCATGCAATATGGGTCTATTTTGGTAGGGGTATATTTCCCTAACTCTTACGGAAAATTCCTGCGTGACACCGCACAAAATGTGTTGTTTACAAGTCATCTCTCCATATATAGTATGTCAGATTCCGTCGATTATCGATCCTGTTTACACTCACGACTTTATAATCTATCACAGGTAATCTCTTCCAAGATGGATATTTATCCTCCGACAAGTCTATTCGGAAATGATTATGACTTTTACCCGGTCTGGCCAACAATCAACAAACTTGTCAGACAGAACTATTATCAGTGATAATCGACTGTGGTCATCCCAAGGCTGTTAACTTCTTAAACAGGCTTGCCCATTCACTGTCTGGTAGGAAATGTGTGACAATATTTCTCTCCACAGATTCAGGTGTCAATATGGGTTCACTATAATCAGGAAAAGATGTTCGCTGAAGTCCCGACATGACAAGAATAGAGGGAAAGGAGTGTAAACAATGAATCGAAAATACAAAATGCTGTCAGAGGTGGGAAAAAGGAAAGCGAAGAGCACATAATGAATTACAGGATGGCACAGGTAAATGTGACGTTCAAGGTTATTTTGTCACAGAGATCAAGATAAATCAAGTCCAACACGAAAATAAGTATTTTGAACTCTAATGTCAGGTCAGTCCTATTGTATGGCTCTGAAACATGGAGAACAACAAAAATAACAACAAGAAAGTTACAGACATACATTAATGAGTGCTTGCGTGGAATAGAAGGATTGAAATGGTATGACAAATCCCAATGTGTGTGAACAGGAATCACACATTCTATAAATATTTTGTGATGGGTAGGTTCCAAATTTGAATTTTTTAATGTTTACCAGGGCAGCGGCCGTATGGACTACTCTTTACGATTTTCCACTGCCGCGGTATTTTTAACACGCGTGCGCAACTTGCACACAAGACCTTCTATTTTTTCGCTCTTATCCGAGAAAGCTAGGCATCCGATCTCCCTACCAAGGAGATTGTTGGGAAGGAGGGGGGGGGGGGGAAGGGGGGGGAGGGGGGGAGAATGACATAATTAGGAACCACCAATTCTGAAAAACATTTTTCTAAATTAGGTTCTCTGTGCTGGGAGCGAACCCGGTTCCTTTAGAACTAGAGGCGGACGTTATACAACTAAGCCACTCCAACCCCCTATACGCTAATGACACAGTCATAATAGAAAAAAGGTGTAAAAGTATTACTGAGCATGATTGATACTATACTGAGAAAAAGTAAACAGTGAAAGTCTTAGCCCAAATAGCAAGAAAACTAAAGTAATGCTCACAGGAAGGAAAATTACTTTTCCAGAATGCACTTTCAAAGTAAATGGGACAGTTTTAAACACGCCAATAAATTCAAATACCTCATTATGTTAAAGCATCAGACTGAAGATGTATTTTAGAGGTGAAGAGTAGGATAATTATGGTAAAAGCAGCTCTTCTATAAAATGACACGTTATTTTGTGTAACAAATGCTTATCAATGGAGGTAAGAAAGAGCGTTCTTTATTGTTATAAAGAGCCAGTTTCGACATTAGAAAGTGAGTCACGAGCAATTCGTAAACAAGCAAAGAAAACCCGCGGAGGACACTTGTATGTGGTTTTACAGAAGAATGTTACGATTACCATAGACAGCTCAGAAAAAAAAGTAATGAGGATTTCCTGAAAGATGATGATGCGCAAAAAACACGTATTACTCATATTTGAAGGAAGCAATCTACTTTCTTATGATGGTGCGTGTCGTGTGGTGCATATTGGGGCAACTGCGACAGTAGTTTTCGTCAGTAATAGCCTATGAGATATTAGGTAGTAGGTCTCCAGAAATTGGTTCGTTAAGAAAGGATAGAGACCTATCCGAGATAAGGACAAGAAGAAGAGAATGAGAATGTTTTCAGCTGGGCAGTGTTTTCTAGTGAATTATGGAAAGAGTTCTGTTTCCCCACGACCTTAGCTTCTGCCCTAAGATCCCGTAACAGAAAAAGCCTCCAACCTCATCTGAATGCAGAAATTTACCTATATGTAAATATTTAACACCAACAGCATGAGTGATACATTAATAAACTAGATAATGATCAAACTATTAGTGGGTTTATTAATTAAATATCTACACATATAGGGTTAGTAGTGGTTAGAACGTGATGATAGTAAAAGACGATTCACTCAAAAACACACAGATGAGATATTAATATTATAGTTAATTAAATATAAATAATGAGCTTGTGTAAAGCGAAATGATGATGATGTGATATGATACGTGTTACCAAAATGGTGAGTAATCTACACAGTCCATGTGTCTCTTAATGCTTCACCCGGGTAGGATGATTCACATGTATGCAGAGAATGTCCCAACTTGTTATAAGTTACATCGAGTGGGGTATCTCTAAGTCGAGGACGTTCTGCTGAAAACGTTTGTTGTAATGAGAACGTTGACGATATACAGTCCTTCACTGTTTGACAATATCTCTGTAGCGTTGATCAACAGTTTACAGTTGTCTAATCTCCGAAGGGTACTGGCCAGACTGGATATCTTCACGAAATGTTCTTGAAATGTAGACTCATTACCTTAAGTATGTAATCGTGATTCTTAAAATATACTTTGGAGTCTTCTTCATAGAATGCGCTTAAGAGTGTGTTGCACTTGCTATAAATATGAGATTCAACTTTTGAGCTCTTCAGCTTGACTTCAGATGGTAAGCTTCCGATGGAGCTGAACTTGATATTTGAATAAGTAATCAACTGTGAGATTTAGCTTGATTACAGTAGTAAGCTTTCAAGTGATTTGAACTTGATATAACTATGTATTAAACGTGTGCGCACGTGATATAAGGTGACGAAAAATGCTGCGTCCACCGTCTTAATCGTGGGCGAGAAATATTTCTTTTTAATTGAGGAATGAAGGATGTTCTATAGCGAATTCTGCTAGACAAATGTCCGTTTTGATAACTTATTTCTCGTTAGACGTCAGACACGTAGCGTGTAGACACAGACTTCTGATGGACTGAAGACATAAAAAAGTCTTCGTAAGTTTTCACACTTAATATCACTAGTTGACTTTCCTTTATACTACTCCTTACTAAGGATGATTTCTATGAGTTCAATTCTAAAGATGATAAATATATTATGCATGAGAGTGTGTGCGCATGGAAGACTGTGAAGATGATTTAACAAGCTAGATGAAGGGGAAGTATGAACTATTAATTACTTCCTATCAGCATATCATCTTAGAGGAAAATCTTCTGATGTTATGTAGTCACGTACTTGAAGAATTAATTGAAAAACTAGCTTTCACACATTTAGCTAGACGGCTAAGACGGCTATGAAAAATAACTAAAGAATAAGAAAAAGTATTAATAATCTGTATAAGATATTCTAACCTTCTTTTCCCTTCGCAAAATCCTCTAAGAACACAATACACCACAGATATGAGTTATTTTATCCACACTTAATAACCACGTGTATTTAGGCTAGGCATTAGGGATTTCTCTAAACCACAATGTTGAAAAAACTAGACTGCCTCTAACGAGTCGTGCGGTACAATATATCGCCGATTTAGCCAATCTATCCGAGATACATCTTCTTGTCGGCGTCTGTGGCCTAATGGATGTGAACGCAGTTTCATAATCCAGATATACCAGGTTCGAAACCTGCTGCAGGCGGTTTGGTAGCAGATCGCTTTGTGTGGATTTTTAACAATGGTATAAGCGCCGTACCGTTCAGAAAGCAATGGCAAACTACTGAATGAAAAAAACTGTGCCTAGAAAAATCACAAACAGCCAATAAAAGCTGCGATTGATTGCCACGTCCTGTAAAGGATAAGCAAATAACTTTATCCGAGATAATCTAACTCCTCCCCTCAACCAATTACCAGGCGTGCATCTTGCAACCCAGGCCTTGGATTTCTCTTGTCTCATGTCAGTCTAAAAGCGGGTTGGGCAATTAGCCACCAACTTTCGTTCGCGTTGCCTGTCAGTCTTGGCCAGACCGCGCGGTGTTTGCTGATTGGTCGGTTAGAAAAACCCCACCCGACCTCTAACTGTCATAAATCTGGGTGTCCCTTGTCTCTTACATGCCGGCTAACAAGTCCATTTGTCATGCGCAATGACCGTCATCTCCCATCTGGAAACAAAGGTTGTTGTTCCGCGTCGAGGGCCTTTGATATCACATTCCTGGAGTTCATTGATTGTATGGCTGTTGTATCGTGCGTGATGGTGACCGTGTTTTGTTTAAACAACGGCTTAGACTAATCTTTTGTGTCAGCTGCGCCATCCTCAAAATTAACAATAGTCCAATGTGGTATGTCTCGTGAGGTTTCTCCGGGCAATTAGAAATCAAAGGAATTGTACCATGCCCAGGTGTTTGATTTTGATGATTTTCACCAGATTTATCTCAAGGCAATGTGGACTTCAAAAGATAATGCAAGGTGGAGGTCTAAATGAAATCACGAGTAATAAAGATTACAGTTTAAAGTCCAATCGTAATAAAAGATTACTAGAACAATGATGATAGAGCAAATGTGGGATGAAAGAGCACAAGATGGGAGAAAATAATATAAGAAAGGTGTAGGAAAAGATAGAGCGATAAGGTTTGGTGCTCCTTTATCACAGTGCGATAAGAACACGTATTACTCATATTTGTAGAAAGGGTGACGATATTTAGGTACGCCCTTTACATTCCTCGTTCTGACGTGCATTACCGACGAATTTCTTCATTTTCCTCACTCATCGCCCTATTATTTGAAATATTTTATGCACCTATATTTTTTGCCTAGTCAATTTCAGACATGTTTACGTTTCACCATGCAAATCGTAGTATTACAAGCATAATTAGACAGGTTAGCGGATAATACTTCTAGCCCTTAAGTCGTCTAGCCACCTTTGATAGAGACGGTCAATGTTGACACAAGGTGGTTTCGCACGTTCGAGGGAAAGAAAGCCAGATAGTTAGTCCCCAGACTCCAAATGGAGCAGTGAAATGATTACCTGACATGTGCCTAGGGTGTATAGTATCATTGTGTGAGATATGTGTTCGTTTATAATGTTGGTTCAGGCAAATCATTGCACTCGCGCTGTCCAGACACATGTTCCCATTTAAGTGTCCAGAAGAATAATGTGATTTCTAATCACAATCCCTGAGTTATCCTATGTATAGTCATGGAGAATAATTATTCAGAGAGGCTAACTTTGGTGGGTGGACAGCGAGACAATGCGCTTGTTAATCTGCAGCCCACAAATGTACTTAGCAGAGGCATTTGTTCTTTTATTTTTCCTAAAGTTCGTGGTACGAGACTACATTACTGTTCGTAGTACGAAGTTACACATACAAAAGACCAGTCTGAAGTAAGAGTCTTCGTCACTATCTTGTGATTCAAAAGCTGGGGTCGACAGCAACTATTTACAGTGGACACGTTGTGAAGACACCCACCTTGACATTAGGAGTGAAGTTCATCTAGACGCCTCTAGAGAAAGAGTCATCATCACAAAAGACCTGACAACGACCCATTGCAGTACTCAGCCAGTTAAGTTTTTTTGTAACAGGCGCAAGCAACGGACAATAATCATCAGACCCCAATTAAGTCTCAGTGAAAACAATTTTTAAAAACCTCTAATGTCACTTTCATCCATATTTATTTAAATTTATTAAAGACTAATTGAATATTAAATTTGTTATATGTTATTTTACAAATTCATAGTTGATTCAGTTCTTATGATCATATAACCTAACTATACTTCTCAAATATTAGTGGCATAACTGTAGATGCGGGCTGAATTATTGAGGTGTCTACTTTGTGCTGCTTAATTTTAATGTGTTAATTATATTCTGGATCAAACATTAAATTTACACAAGCTTAAATTAAAAGTGGAGAAATTATTACTGAGAAGATGATGGGAGACAATTGAAGGTCAAGAGTGACATCAGTCAAGAGAATTATATGGTTCATCAAAATGACATTTCAGAAAAAATAAATATTGTTTTGGTCAGGTTATGACAAAAAATAATGAGTGTCGCTTTTAAAGAGAATAGACTACGACAGCAGTTTACATCCGTGCCTCACGCCTGGATCAAAGCAATTTATGTGCTCTTGCAGTAGTAGTTTCTAGAGCTCAGGGTCCCCAAAATGGTAGGTATCGTCACTTAGGGGGGTCGATAAACGCAAGAGGTTTGATCGGTGATCAATTAAACTTTTGGCGTAGAAATCATCTCAAAAAAACTAAGGAAGACTCAAGTACGTTTCTAGTGGTTGGAGAAAATGTATGTTCCTGACCGGTTTGTTACGTCATTGTATATAGAAAATAGAAATTAAATCTCATTTACAAGATGAACTCATTGATGTGTATATGAATCTCCAAGCTAAATCATTGTTCTAAAAAGAAAATCATCAGTGAATGTCGAAGCAATGTAAATACTGCTACAAAATACCCCAACCAAGCTTTAGTCAGCAGTTGATCCGTTTCTACTTACATTCCCAAGTTTGTTCATGGTTGTAGTTGGTTTTAGGCACACAAATGTATCAAAACAGTTACTGCAGCCCTGAGGTGGCTGTCTGAAACTCCATCAACCAGGGCAGTTATATTTGTCAGGCTCTCAAGCTATGATTCGGAAATTCAGAACGGATTGCTGCGGCAGGAATGGAAAACATCAATAGAATCCTCAAGTCTTCAAGAACTGGTGTGGATCTACTGTCCTGGTTATGCAGGGGTACGTGGCAATGAGAGAGCTGACAGACTGGACTCGAGAGCACCCATAGTGGGGACACTGGACATGGATAAGGGAGAGATACTAAGGGCAATTAATGATCGTCTGCTAGATAATGGCACTGCAATGGATGAATCAACACGGCTGAGACTGTTGGAGTTTGGCATCAAACGTGGGACTAGCAGAGATGGACGTGAAAGAGGATGCATCCGTCGTATGAACAACAAGCGTGCTACAGGTACAATTAGCATTCATACTCTTGGACATTTGCTGAGAGAGACTGAGCACCTATGGTTTTCCCCGGAGTGCAGTAAGGTCGATTCTGATTAACAATAACAATACTTTGTATCAAAGCAAAGGCACAGTCTGAACCGAGAAGAGCGTGGTGACGTACAGCCAAAACTGAACAATCTCCAACCAAATAACAATGCCCTTGTTAATGCCCACCAGCCACATCCTTCCTATTAATGAATGTAACAAGTTCGTTCAAAAAGGTAATGTTAATTAATTGTAACTCTATAGTAACTTCCTTATTTTCTTTATTTATTTTTAGCGGGGTGGCGATCAAGGATCAAGGATTCAGTGGAGGGATCGGTACTCAAGAACATTGGAGGACGTTGTAGACTTTCGTCCTAGATAATTGGGCTGATATTATGTTTCAATTCATGCATACTAAATTCATCTGTTCTGTCTACACGAAGTATCTTTCTGCTGCAACATTGGGTTTTATTTACGTTATTTATAATTTCGTATCAGCGTTTCTTTTATTAAACTTAGTATTCATATTGACTGACAGTGTTTGATTATTGCTTTTATTAGCAGCTTGTATTGAAGTGTTATATTCTTGAACCAACCTTGAAGGTTAACTGTCCAAAGTCATGGAACGTAATTGCAACTTGTAGAACACTTCAGGGAACAAGTCTCGTTCAGACGACTAAACATATTTAATACCGTTCATCATTTCATCATGAATACTTAACAAGATATTACACATTAAAGACAAGTGCTATCACGGTAGAAGGGGAACGACTAAGTAAGTAAGCTATCACAGTTCTAGAGTTCATTTCTTATCAGACATTGTACGTCTGTCGTGTAACCGTTTTCATATAGTTTATGTCTTTGACCAAATTTAATCTATTAAGCATTTGGTATAACTATTATATTTCTGATTAATATTGACATAAAGGAGTGATCCACACATCCAACAACTATGTCTATTATATTAAGTCACTTTTGGCATTCATCGCCGGGCTCTATCAGCCTTACATATTCTATCTGCGATCGTACTTCACGATTTTCGCGTATAATAATTATTGCGGTTAAAATTACCGACTTATATAACTGGGGACTCAATGGTCCTTACACATTATTACTTTATTGCTTTTCCAGCAATACATTAACTATTATACACTATCATAAGTGGTTATACCACATTGTTCAAACACTGTTCTCTGCCCGAAGGCTACACATATGACAGGCCTAACGCGTCATACAACGCCACACGTGAACTATATCATTTTATTCAGTACAGGTGTTACATGGTGCAACCATCCGAATCAGGTTCAAACCAAAATGCTCGCCGACCATGCAACAATCCTCAACATCATCCCCCTCGATCCCAAACGTGACACTTGTTGCACGTGTGAGAGTGGTGGAGACGAACTACACGTACGTAATTAAAGAGAAGTATATACTAACAATAACTATGGTTATTATTTCACAAATATTACACAGCATAATAAATATTGTAGTACTAACTATTTAAATAAAGTCATGCGTTTCTGGACAATAGATCTGCAAGATTATTATCAGTTCCAGAGATCGGCACAATGGTAAAAGAGAATTCTTGAAGTAGCAAAAACCAGCGGTGGATTCTCGCATTACGCATGGTTCTGGACGTGATGTATGTAAGAGGACTGTGGTCAGTCTGGATGTAAAAATGTGTGCCAATCAAATACTTTGACAGTTTTTCTAGGCACCAGACCACAGTGAAAAGCTCACGTTCCCCGGTTGCGTATTTCGTTCCGCTGGTGACAACTTCTGCGAAACGAAGTAACATGGATGTGGCATACTCACGTACCATTGTAGTAAACATCCACCAATGCCGTACATGGAAGCATCTGTTAGAATTACAAATGGAATGTGTAAGTTTGGTAACAATAGAATAGGTGGAGTCGAAAATAATTCCTTGAGTTTTACCAAAGCGCTATTGCATTCCGATGTACATTTAATTACTTTTGGACTACCTTTGGCAAGCAGTCCAGACAACGGAGCAGAAAATTGTGCGAAATGAGGAAGGAATTTGTGATAAAAGTTTATTAAGCCTAAGAGGCTTCTGACTTGCTTCTTAGTACTAGGAATAGAAATATCCTAAATTCGTTTGACAGTTGTGTCATCAGGATATAATCTATGGTTACCTATGCGGTGACCAAGAAATGAAATTTCCTGACAACCTATTTGGACCTTGGAAGGTCGGACAGTCAAACCGTGTTGGCGTAACTTAAGAAGAAGAGAAGTCAACCCAGTAATGTGGTCTTGCCAAGAATCATGAAATAGGCAGATGTCGTCGATGTATGTGATGACATCTTTTAGATCGCCAAGAAGGCGGCGCATCATGCGCACACAAGTCGCAGGAGCGTTTACAAGACTGAATCACTTGAAGTTCCATTGGAAAAGTCAAAATGGAGTTGTAAACGCAATGAAAGGCTTGGCATGATCTGTAAGTGGTATTTGCCAATATCCTTTCGACAGATCTAATTTACTGAAGAAAGTAGCATGTGATACTTGCGAAAGAAGATCTTCCAACAAATGCATTGGTTCAGCGTTTGTAACTGTAATACTGTTTAAGCGACTAAAATCAACACAAATACGTAAAGAATCATCCTTCTTTTCCACAATCACCATTGGAAACGCGTATGGTGATTCTGATGGAGAAATAACTCCCAAACGTATCATATCCTTACGTTCTGTCTCAACTCGATCTTTGTGATGTAAAGAAATAAGATAGGGCCTTAACTTGATAGGATGATAGTCCGTAAGAATAATGTCATGGGAGATAAGTGATGTATGACCTGGAAGGTCTGTAAGCACATCATCAAAAGAAAGAAGAATATCTCGAACATGACTTTGTTGTTCTGACGACAAGGAAGATGAAATAGTAACATCTTTCCAAGACTCTGAAGATTGTAAAGAAGGCAATGTAAAATGTAGAGGAATAGAAGACGTTGTGTCTTCATCATGAACCACTGCGAACGATCACGATGAGGTGAAGAATCAGAAATAGAGTTAATGACAGGAATTAACTCTTGAGGTCTCTCCATTGCCAATTTCAGCATATTGACGCAGAAAGTCTTGATTTTACCTCTTTTATTTAAATAAAAGTCAACATCTGTAATACGTCGAATGATCTCAAAAGGACCTTGCTAAGAAATTAACAATTTGTTGTCATTGTGAGGAAGCAATAACCAAACTTTATCCTCTGGATTAAAAAATCGTAAAGTTCGTGACTGATTATGAGGTAATCTTGCTCTCTGAGTAGCATATTTGACACTATACTGAAGCACATTAAAAACGCATCACTATTATATATACTGATGATGAGAAGCTGGAAAAAAGTGTGGGAATGGATTTTCCTCGTGTTTAACATGAGGTAGAGAGCGAATGGCTGCTGGAATGGAAAGTGCATGATTGAACCCACGGGTTTGTGTACAGACTACATGAAAACAATGAAAGTTACACGTGCAACACGATTCCCAACAGCTATGACCCTGAAAATGTGTACGCGTTGTGGCAGTATACTCGGTATAAAAAGGCCGTTGAGACAAAACACCCAGTACATGTGCTTGAAATGCCACGACTATCTGAAAACGACCGCCAACGAGCCATTGGTATGTTGGAGACCGGAATGAGCTCGCGGGCCATTGCCAGAAGGATGAATTGCCACCACAGCACTATTGTACGTCTCAATGAACGTTACGGAACCACTGGCAGTGCCCGGGATAGACATCGGAGTGGCCAACCACGAGTTACTACCCCTGCGCAAGATTGTCATATTGTGCTGAGTCACCTAATGAATCGTTCTCTCCCGGCAAGTCAAACAGCAAGAGCAATAGTGGGTAGACGTGGGCAAGTCTCTCGAATGACAGTCATACGACGACTCAGAGATACAGGCCTATCTGCAAGACGACCTTATGTTGGGCCAAACTTGACTCACAGACATCGTCAGCAGCGCATGCAATGGGCAGAGCAACATGTCACATGGAATAGACTGCAGTGGAATGCTGTCCTATTCACAGACGAGAGCAGATTCAACATATCCTTTGCTGGTGGACGTATGCGGATTTGACAACGGTGTGGAGAGCGCTTTGCAGATGGCTGTGTTCGTCAGCACAACCGATTTGGAGGTGGCTGTATTCACATTTGGGGAGGATTCAGTTTTCACCATCTTTTGCTTCTTCATGTCTTCCGTGGAAATGTTAATGCTTTGACATATTGAGATGAGGTTCTGGATGCATTGGTTGCTCCTGCGTTCACAAATTATCCAAACTTGCAGCTTCTCCAGCAGGATAACGCACGTGCGCACACCGCATGCATTACGCAGCAATATCTACAGCAGCAGAACATTGTGACGATTGATTGGCTTGCCCTATCACCAGACACGTCCCCTATAGAACATCTGTAGGACGAGCTTGGACGCAGAGTCTACAGGCAAAGTTCTCCAGCTAATCTGCAACAGCTCGAAGCTGCTCTTACACGTGAATGGGACTTGATTCCCCGGAATTTCTTTAAGAGACTTGTGCGTTCCATGCGGAGCCGGTGCCAAGCTTGTTTGCAACTACACGGTGGACATACCAGACACTGAGGATAGTGTGAATGAATTTTTTTATTGGTTGCATTTTTGGTTTTCTCCCTTGCCTGCACATAATGCAATGAATTTCATAACAATCAAATGTACAAATTAATGACCAGCATGGATTCATAAGAAAATGAATAAAGAGTCCAAATATGTAAACTTGTAAACACTTATATTTACATTTCACACTCTGTTCCTGGATTATACAGGTGGTGCGTTTTTAATGTGCTTCAGTATATTAGATGCATAAGTGCACGCATCAATAATTCGTTGTCGAAGGTTAATGACCACCTCATAGCTGTTACGAGTGGATGCATCAGCTGACGATCCGACCAACAAATCTTTTAGTATCATCATTGGTCCGCGAGGATTTGAACCATATACTAGCTCGAAAGGACAAAACCCCGTACTTTCGTGAGGAACCTCTCGATATGAAAATAAAGCTGCAGGTAAGAGACAGTCCCAATCATGAGGACAGGCCTCGGTGATCTTGCATAGTATCTGTTTTAAAGACGCATTGTAGCGCTCACAATCACCGTTCGATTGGGCGTGATACGCACTGCAAATTGAATGGTGAATGGATAACATTGAACCAAATTCTCTCATAATATTAGAAGTAAATTGTGAGCCACGATCTGACAAAATATCCTCCGGAAAACCAACACGACAAAAGATTGAAAACAAAGCATCAGATACAGATGCAGTCGTAATAGTTTTCAAAGGTATGGCCTCTGGCCAACGGGTACAAAGGTCTATACATGTTAATATATATCGAAACCCATTATGTGATGGAATCGATAAAGGACCAACAATATCGACTGCAATTATCTTAAACGGTCATTCAGGCCCGTCAGTAATTTGTAAGGGTGCCGTATGGAATCTGCCCCTACACGATGTACTCTTGCATGTTGTACAAGATCTACAATACAATTTTGTGTCTCTATTAACACCAGGCCAATAAAATTGTGACGTAACTCTAAATAAAGTTCTTCTAATGCCCATATGACCTGCCATAGGAGAATCATGACCTGTTTGTTAATACTAACGGCCTGTACACTTTTGGAACCACAACTTGATGTATAATAGATATACCATCATCGAAATATCTGGTTAATATAGATTTCTTAATTTGAAACCAAAGTTTAGATGATCCTGTGTGTTTAATGACCTTTTGATCTGCTAAGACAAATAAAATCTGTAGAGTTGTATCATTTTGCTGCTTCTCTGCAAAGGCAGCTGGTGTTTCAGCACCAACCCCTTGAGACATAATCTTATCTATAAAAGGAGTAGGTGGTTGTTAAGGTCAAAAGGGAAGTGATTCGTACTATGCTGATTGTACAGTGTGAATTCAGGGTTGTGGCACTTGTTGGCTTGTTTAATTGTGAGTTGTTTAAACATTTATATGTTAGAAAACAGAGTGTACAGAAAGCGTCGTGAGCGCTAGTCAGTTAGTTATTCTGTACTGGTTTCGGCCGGCTGTGAATAGCTCACGGGTAGTCCGTGAACAGCCGAGTCCGGTGACTGTTTTAGCGGGAGATGTGTGTTCCCGTGGCAGTCTAAGAGGAGTCTAAGTTGGGGCGTTGACTGGATAGTCAGCCCTGGGTCTTGTGTGTGTTCCCAGGGTAGTGTTCGGGAAAGATGTTGATCATTTAGGTGTACCTGTGGATTTCGGTACAGGCATCATTGATTTTTATTTGCCTATTTATGAGTGATTATCTGCAGATAAGAGAACTTTATTTAATGAGATGTTCCTAAGGTCTTGGAGAGTAGGCGAGATTATTGCAAACTGACGGGTGTGCAGTGTTATGAGAAATCGCTAAGATGTAATGTATTTGGAGGTCTTATAACTATCAGTACTGCGATTGCCAGCAGTCTTTTGATGGATCAACTAACGCTAAGATGTAATGTATTTTTGAGGCCAAATAACTATTAGTACTGCGATTGTCAGCAGTCGTTCTGGTGGATTTACTGATGTAATATTAGAACTGTGATGTAAACAGGGTTTACATCATACTGGAGAGTTATGACATTCGATTATAGGCGAGATTATTGCAAACTGCCGGGTGTGCAGTCTTGTGAGAAATCGCTGAGATGTAATGTATTTGGAGGCCTTATAACTATCAGTACTGCGATTGAAAGCAGTCTTCTTGATGGATTAACTAGCGCTAAGATGTAATGTATTTGGAGGCCTTATAACTATCAGTACTGCGATTGAAAACAGTCTTCTTGATGGATTAACTAGCGCTAAGATGTAATGTATTTGGAGGTCTTATAACTATCAGTACTGCGATTGAAAGCAGTCTTCTTGATGGATTAACTAGCGCTAAGATGTAATGTATTTGGAGGCCTTATAACTATCAATACTGCGATTGAAAGCAGTCTTCTTGATGGATTAACTAGCGCTAAGATGTAATGTATTTGGAGGTCTTATAACTATCAGTACTGCGATAGCCAGCATCTTCTTGATGGATCAACTAGTGCTAAGATGTAATGTATTTTTGAGGCCAAATAATTATTAGTACTGCGATTGTCAGCAGTCGTTCTGGTGGATTTACTGATGTAACATTAGAACTGTGATGTAAACATGGTTTACATCATACTGGAGAGCTATGACATTCTGCGCAATTGATTCGTATTGGATTTGTGTATGCTGTTGTACCTGTGTAGTGCATCGTACCGTATTGATGTTGCTGTGTGAATAAATTATGTGCTGTCAATTGGAAATGAACACTAGTCTGATTCGTTGATCGATGCTTGACAGTACAGTGTGAGTGACTGTACCCTCCATACCACTCACCACAGACTTTATACACAGTGACAGTACAGTGCTAACCCATTTATAATCTGCAACATTTATTTTGGTGGTCTTCAACAGTGGTGGCAAAAAAACCACTCCCAAAAAAATAGGCAGGTTTCAGTTGGTGGTTTCCAGCTATTTTTAGATCGTATTCCTACAACATTCGCGTCGTAACCCATTTATCGTCTGCTCTGTGTGGGCGCATGTACTACAGCAGGCTAATCATTTCAACAGAGATATACTTTACCAAATATACATTAACAGTACCAATTACCCTGGAATATCTTTATCAGCATTGCTAACAGATTTACTTTATCAATGGTGGCCCAGTTTTTCGGGCGTAATGACCACGAATTCGCGTTATAAGAGCAATGAATAGCCCTGTGTGGGCGTGGCTTGTATTAAGAAACAAAGGCGAATCTTCTACAGTTTTTGTGTCGCTCATGACCTGTAATCGGTGACACGGGGATGTGTGTAATGTTTACATGCCTCTCTATGACGTTCCTGCAGCGTGTCCAGTTCTACGTTTCGGAGTGAAATTTTCAAGTAACCTTTGACATGGTTATGACGACCTGTCCTGATTCGTCATCATCAGCGATATCAGCATTATGAGAATTACAGTATGTTCCAGTTTTATATGCAAGTTCGAAATATCAGGTAACTCTTTTCAACAAGAGTGACAGACATTGTACCTTCGCGACGACAGGGGGAACAAGTGGATAACTTGTACTGTTTCCAGTTTCCAGTTTCCTGTGCTGTGTATGATCACATAGCATACTGTTTCCAGTTTCCAGTTTCCTGTGCTGTGTACGACAACATAGCATACTGTGTCAAGGTGGAGTGAGAGTTGACACGGGAGTCTGCTTATGGTGTGTCATCTGATGCCCATCTGTTGTAACGGGAAAAGAAGGGACTTTTTGCTATTTGCAAGATAAGTGGTTTTTTGTTGTTGTGGAAACTGTGTTTATGTATGTATGCTATCAAGGCTTCTCATATCACGCATTATGTATTCTATTAACTGTTTAGTATAGGATTTAGTGCATAATAATTGACAATTGAAAAGGTCTATGCACAAGAACGTATGTTACTTTATTGGCGAATATTTTTGGATATCTTGAAAAGATATTAATTATCTGAGGTGTAAAGGTAATTTTATAAACTCAAAGGTACATAGTCTTCTATAATTATCAGTGTTCAATACAAGTTTACACTCGGTGATTGAAGTAACATGGATTGTGATATGGCTCCAGACGATATGACGCCGGTGTTGAATTATTTATATGAAGAAGGTAAATATTGTGATGGATTACAAGGCCCAGCACTTGAGAAATACGTGCTGGATGGTTTGTTGTTTAATGTGGTAGAAGCCTTGTCGGTTTTTGCTAACGATAACTTTTGGTCAGGTCCTCTATTGATGGCTAGAGATTTAGCGGATGTGTTAGAATACCTGCGTCCGTTTGTGAGCAATTATACTGAGGCTAGACACAATTTTATGCATGAGGTTTTACACAATATAATCCGAAACAACATGCAGGGTAATAACAAAAAGGAATTAGAAGAAGAGGAGCGGATGAAGAAAAACAAACAGATTGCTCTGCAGGAAAGGGCGAATGTTTTGCAGGATAGTCCTGAAAAGAAAAGATTACAAGAAACAGTGTCTAAGCTCACAAGTGAGTTACAGAAATCAAACTTGGAGCTTGCTAGTGTAAAAACAGCATTAGAATCTGCATGTAGTAAAGTCAAGGACTTGGAAGTCCAGATAAAAGATAAGCAGGACTGTTGCGCACATATTCTTTTGTATGTGACGCACAGATTACTGTTGGTAGGCATGCATATGTAAAGTGTAACTATTTATTTATGAATCAATGATTCTCAATCTCAGGGACAGAACCCTGATGGTTCGATGTAGTATTCGGTTCTATGGGTTATCTGTTCTTGTGTCACAATCTGGCGCATGAATACTAGATTTACGTCATTGTGCGTCTGGTATGACCAGAAACAGATTGGTCTTGCTTAAAATGTTTATGGCCCGAATTTATATTTATTCCTTGACTATTTAAGGTGATTCGGTCTTATATCTTTGTATTTCTATGTCGGACTATTTTGTGAGCTGAACTCTGGGGTGAAAGGCTTTTCTGCGCATGCGTCGATTGTGTGTGTGTGGACAGAGAAGGCTGTCATGTCGTGGCTGCTATGGCTGGTCGATTAGAAAGTTTGATTTGATCTCTGTGAGTTATTCTAGGAAGGAGATTGTTTCTCTGTATGACTGTATTATCAGAGATTCTCCTAATGTCCATTGTTAACGCCTAGGAATAGCGTGCGTTATTCGCTTGTATGTGTTTTCCTAAAGCCAGGTAAAACCAGATCATTTTTTGCTGAACTTTTTTGCTAAGCCTAGATGAGAGACGTATTATCGTGCATCTAGGATTGTTGATTACAGATGAACATGACATGGTATCTAGCAGCACTAGATTATTTGATGTAACCAGCCTTATGGATAGCAGATATGTATAGAAGCCCAATGAGAACATTTATGTAAGAATTACGAATTAATTCTGCTTCAGAATTTTCCACGGAAGAGAGCCATCTTGGATTCCCGCCATTGTAAGCGGATCATTATCGGAGAACAGAAAAGGTCTTATTATCTGATGATGGTACAGAGATCTACATATTATGAAAACCCACTACTGTGGTATAACATTATTGCTATAAACATTGGATGAATTTACGGCTTGAGAAACTTAGCCAGGAGAAGGTTCTGTCAGTAAACCATTGTTGATGTTTATGTATCCACCTTAACTGACGCGATTAGTCAGTTGAAGCATGAGACGATAGACAACCAGAATATTGAGTGTTTGCCTACTATCGTTCCATTATATTGACATGCCACATAAATGCACATCTGATATTGTCACCCATTTTTCAAGTATACGATGATTTTTGTGCCAACCTGTTCAAATGACTGTAATCGTGATGTCGAAGTGTACGTCCATTATTAAATGTATGAAACGTCATCAGTGGTCTGCCCTTTATTGACTTCAAACTATGATTGAGTGAGTGACCTGTCAACTTAACAGAACTATACACCCATTCGCGTTATTTACATCTACACTCTCACTCTATGTCAACACGGTCCCTTGTCAGTGCTCCAACACTTGACGTACAAGGTGACCTAACTACTTAACACTGTGTCGGGAAGAGTTGACCATTCATAACCTTATGAAAGCAGTATCATCAAACAACACCCCCAATCAAAACACGTCTTTATCAATGTGGTAGGCCAGATTTCTGGGTCTAACCTGCATAGTGGACATTGCCAGAAGTCAGCTACTGATACCAGATCGTTTCCTGTGGCCGCATACGACACACATAAACACCAGCAGTACAAGTTACAGTCGATGTCAGCGAGTCAGCAGTTTCGTTACGTGACCTGACCTGTCAGAGCAGAGGCAGTAACTAGGTCAGCGCTTGTTGACATTTGTGATACAACAGACAGCATTACACAGCAGGTTTATTGGCAAGAATTAACTGTGTTAGCGAGAAGGGCTTATATTTCAACGGTGGATCTTCTGGTGTTCTGCTCTATATTGAACATTGTAATAGTTAAAGCCAGAATGATTATTGTTGATTATAATACTATTGTGTGATAACATCTGAGCCTTCTGTGCAACACATTACATTATATGACATATATATATTTATGTTTAAGTGTTACATGTTATAGTGTTGTGTATATGTATGTGGGCGGTTGGGTAAGGTGTCTAATATAAGATTTCCCACGTAATAGAGGGCTTATATTAGTGTTCTATAGGCGCGAATTTTCTTAATTGAAAATTTGCTAGCGACAATTTGTTGCTATTGTTGTTAGTTGTGACGACGTGTTTTTTCTTCGTTGTTTTTGTAATATTTTTTCTGTTCTTTAGTTTTGTTTTGATTTGTTTGTATTTGTTGATCTTATCTTTCCTGTCATTTAGTTCTATACAACTTTATATTTGTACACTGTGACGTCATTTGTGTTGTTTATTTCCTCGCGGTTGTCATCGCAGTGTCTGTGATTATTTTCTTCAGTTTTCCTATTTAACTTACTTGATTTCTGCGAATGTTTCCATGATGTCTTTTATAATTGTCCTTTGTTTATGTTGTCGGTTGACACACGCTATATAAGGTATATTTGATCATACACTACTAGCTGTGTAGTACCTTGTAGTATAGAATAAACTGGTAGTTCATTACTATTATTATTATACAAGTGAGTATACAAGACCTTATTAAAGGCTTGTCTCCCACAGAGATTGGGCTAAAGAGAGCTGATTATTCAAGTTTATTAAAACTTGCTCTCATTTACTTTGAAATAAATTTCATTGACTTTTTCATGTAACTAGTCACATATTGTTAGACATTATGTCGACTTTAGATTACTTTATTGAGCTAGGGAAATCCCTAGGCAAGACTGGTGATAAGTTGGAAGAGTTTGCTATCAGTCAATATGATAAAGCACAAAAAGCTGAGGCTGAAGAGAAAAAACAAAAATTGGAAATTGATAAACTGAAAGCTGAGTTGAAGAAATTAGACAAAGAAGCTGAACAGTGGCAGAGAGAAGAGGAAGATAAACTCTTAGCTTTGGAGTTGGAGGCATTAAAGGAAACAATAAATGAGCTTCAAGGTGATAAAAAAGCTCTTACTGATAAGTTATCAGCAATGAATTCTGAAAATACAATATTAAAGGATAAAATGATGATGTTGATAGAAGATAATAAGAAAGTCTATGACTCTTCTCTTAGTCAGAAGAAAGAGTTAGAGAATGAAGTGATTTAATTAAAACAGATGTTGGATAGCCAGATAGATGAAGTGAGCTCAATGAAGAACAATCATCTTTGTAAAGAACAGTCTCTTAATAATGAGCTAGACCAAGTCAAACTAGACTATGAGAAATTAAAAGCTCAGGCCAGTCAAGACAAGAAGTCTTATGAAGAAACAATTCTTGAGTTAAGAAGTGAGGTGAATCTTGTGCGAGATATTGCAATAAGGAGGAAGATGGAATCTCTGGAGGAGATTAAGGTGTTTAAGAATAAGAAGGATATTGAGATTCAGTCACTACAACTGGAGTTGACACAGTTGAGAGCGAATAAGGTAAAGGATGAGAAATTGGATGAACCTATGACTACTCATGATAGTGCTATGGAAGCACTCAAACTTGAACTTGTTCAAGAAAAGTCTAAGGTTTTAGAAGCTACATCTCAGATGACAAAGTTGAGAAAAGATCTTAAAGATAGTATGGCTAAAGAAAAGACTCTTATTTCTCAGTTACAAGACATAAGGTTGGATTATGACAGAAAAATTAAAACCAGCGAAAGAATATACAAAGCTGTTACTAGAGAGAAAGCTATGGCAGAGGTGGAAGTTACAAAACTTCGTAAGAGAGTTGACAGTTTATTAGATATTGTTTTGTACAATAACGTGTTATCTACTACCAAGGTGGATAGACTGAAACATAAACATGATGGTCAACATGTTACGAATGCAAAGAGCCAGCGACAGACACTCAATGCTCATAATAACACTAATCAATATGTGAACAAATCTTGTCGTGGAAAATATGGTTTCCCACGAAATAACGACACTGTCTCTAATGGGAGTTGGCGTCAGGCCAACAAAGGTAAATTAAGTTTGGATCACGGTGAGGACTTTGATAAGTATCATGATAAGATTCCTCCGGGAAACCGTGCATCGAATTTTCAGATTCCTGATAAGTTGGTAAAAGAAAACAAATCTGTTAGTACTCATCGTACTCAGCTCAGACATTACGATGTACCTATTAAGCACAGGGACACAGAAAAAAATAAAAGCAATTTTGCTAAGAGAGATTATCGTGATTGTGGACATTACCAAACGCGTCCATATGATAATAGTTCTTCTTCAAAGAACTGGAGGCAATTTAATTGTCCTCAACATTTTGGTCCTAGTGACTATAAGAACTTTCATAAAGGTTATCAACATTGTAATGATTGTTCTCCAGGACAACAAAACCCATCAAATAGATATTTTGTTCAGAAGAGAAATAACAATTATAACTATGTTAACTGGAGTTCAAATAAGAGCAATGGGCCCAACAGAGATAAGAATTTTGATAGATCTCATTGTGATGGTAGATCTCAACATGATTCCACCTAACTGTTAAATCTTGGACTTCTTAATGTGTCTAACTTTATAACAATTCTTGTCTATATCAAAATATGTACACATTTGTAATATTTGATATGGTGATTGTATAAACACCATGCGGGTCACTAATGTATAGTCACCGCTACTCGTTTGATGATTTTTGTTTTGTCAATCATGAACTTATGGTACTTAATATGAAATTGTGATTGAAATTATTGTATGCATTGTGTCATTGCCAGTATTGTAGTATGCGTTGGTGACACCTCCCTGGAAATGTTTATACTTAGAGAAATAGTTTCTCTGAGATGTTGAGATATATTCTCACCAGTCGAGCTATACTTCGACTTTGCCTTAATTTGGCGTTATAAATCGCCGATATTCCTCATCTGCGCATTATACATGCGTCGTGAGCCTATTGTATGTTGCTCTCAGATGGGAAAAAAAATGATTTTCATTTTTTTCCCGGGGGGTGTGGTAGCCTGTTCCGCACATATTCTTTTGTATGTGACGCACAGATTACTGTTGGTAGGCATGCATATGTAAAGTGTAACTATTTATTTATGAATCAATGATTCTCAGTCTCAGGGACAGAACCCTGATGGTTCGATGTAGTATTCGGTTCTATGTGTTATCTGTTCTTGTGTCACAATCTGGCGTATGAATAATAGATTTACGTCATTGTGCGTCTGGTATGACCAGAAACAGATTGGTCTTGCTTAAAATGTTTATGGCCCGAATTTATATTTATTCCTTGACTATTTAAGGTGATTCGGTCTTATATCTTTGTATTTCTATGTCGGACTATTTTGTGAGCTGAACTCTGGGGTGAAAGGCTTTTCTGTGCATGCGTCGATTGTGTGTGTGTGTGGACAGAGAAGGCTGACATGTCGTGGTTGCATAGCTGGTCGATTAGAAAGTTTGATTTGATCTCTGTGAGTTATTCTAGGAAGGAGATTGTTTCTCTGTATGACTGTATTATCAGAGATTCTCCTAATGTCCATTGTTAACACCTAGGAATGGCGTGCGTTATTCGCTTGTATGTGTTTTCCTAAAGCCAGGTAAAACCAGAACATTTTGTGCTGAACTTTTTTGCTAAGCCTAGATGAGAGACGTATTATCGTGCATCTAGGATTGTTGATTACAGATGAACATGACATGGTATCTAGCAGCACTAGATTATTTGATGTAACCAGCCTTATGGATAGCAGATATGTATAAAAGCCCAATGAGAACATTTATGTAAGAATTACGAATTAATTCTGCTTCAGAATTTTCCATCCTGGGTGAGCGAAGCTCACGGAGGAGAGCCATCTTGGATTCCCGCCATTGTAAGCGGATCATTATCGGAGAACAGAAAAGGTCTTATTATCTGATGATGGTACAGAGATCTACATATTATGAAAACCCACTACTGTGGTATAACATTATTGCTATAAACATTGGATGAATTTACGGCTTGAGAAACTTAGCCAGGAGAAGGTTCTGTCAGTGAACCATTGTTGATGTTTATGTATCCACCTTAACTGACGCGATTAGTCAGTTGAAGCATGAGACGATAGACAACCAGAATATTGAGTGTTTGCCTACTATCGTTCCATTATATTGACATGCCACATAAATGCACATCTGATATAGTCACCTATTTTTCAAGTATACGATGATTTTTGTGCCAACCTGTTCAAATGACTGTAATCGTGATGTCGAAGTGTACGTCCATTATTAAATGTATGAAACGTCATCAGTGGTCTGCCCTTTATTGACTTCAAACTATGATTGAGTGAGTGACCTGTCAACTTAACAGAACTATACACCCATTCGCGTTATTTACATCTACACTCTCACTCTATGTCAACACGGTCCCTTGTCAGTGCTCCAACACTTGACGTACAAGGTGACCTAACTACTTAACACTGTGTCGGGAAGAGTTGACCATTCATAACCTTATGAAAGCAGTATCATCAAACAACCCCCCCCCCCCCCCCAATCAAAGCACGTCTTTATCAAGGACGTAGTTAGAAATCTCACTCAAGTAGTGCAAGAAAAGACAGATATATATGGGAAATTAAAAGTTCAGGCCAAGAAATGTGAAGACTTATGTAATGAAACATAATACTGATTTATTAGGTGACAATGTGATTGTTAGTCACCGACTTAAAGAAAAGTATTTTGTACCTCCCGAGAAGGTTAATGAGCTTGGGAATGGCCAGAATAGTGACACTGAGGAACTTCAGATGGACTTAGCGCAGTTGAGGGCTAATAAAGAAAAGGATGATAGGGAGAGATTAGAAGAGTTGACGGTGCACAAAAGGAAAATAACTGATATTGAGAAATTACTCACAGAAGAGAGATATAAAGTTATGGCAAGTGATAACTTAATTAAGAAACAAACCGAAGACATCTCACTTAGAAGTGCTGAGATTAGTGATCTAAGAAAAAGAGTGGATGGTTTGGTAGATGTTGTTTTAGGCATCAAGGGGTTGTCTACTGTCAATGTTGACAATAGTAGACAGAAGGTTGTTTATCACCAAGTAAAACAAGCAAGAAGTCAGCCCTTTACACTTTTTACTGATACGAAAATTGAACATGGTGGACGTAGATCCTTACGTGGCAAATACAATTTTCCACGTACTACTACTGCTAACATTACTGACTCTTTGCGTCAGGCCAGCAAAGATAATTCTACGTTATCAGTCTGTTCGGCAGATTACAAAAAAAAACAATTATTCTAATTATGGAAATTCTGATAAACAGATAATAAGGGACAAAGCTATTAGTAATACTTGTGCCCAGAATGTTGATAACTATAAGGATTTTGTTATCACTGGTACTGATCAATTTAGTAAGCATATTGTTACAGAGGAGAATAGAAACAGTTTTGGTGAAGGAAATAACTACAATAAAGGTTATCAGCCTTATAATGATGGTTCTAGAACACAACAAACTCCATCGGTTAGATTTTTTCATCAGAGGAGAAATACTAATCATAATAATGTTGCACAACAAAAGAACAAACTTGGTTATAAACAAGGTAACAATAAGAGTATTTTTTCAAATACTACTGCTTGTTATGCATTTTGGGTTCGAGAGAATATCTCGTTGTGTGTAAGTAGGATTTTATTTCAGTCTACTGCTGTGATGACCTTCATTTCGGTCAGCATGTTCCTATCCTTCTGTGTTATCTGCTATATGACGAGGAAATGATGGCATCATATAGAAACCAGACGTTTTCACTGCCACAAGTTTGGGTAAACGTAATACTAACTTTCCGTTTTACTTCAATAAATCTCACAAGTCCATTGAAATAGACATTTTCATTTGTATTTTCCCACAGTATTCGGCTTTGCGTTAAGAATCGTCGCACAGAAGTTATTTTTTCACTGTGAGAGGAATGTAGGTCAATCTACGACCAGGTGTCTAGTCAAGCGCAGCGAAGCCAGCCTGTTGACCCAGTATTGTATGACGTTACCCCGTGCGGTGTACAGAATGCTATCAAGGATCCCGGAGTTGTGACCTATTTATTTTTTTTCTTTAGGAGTTGGTTTAAGATTGCTACAGTGTTTTTTACACTTAATTTATTTGTTGGATAATGAATTATTGTATTGTATAGTAACTTACATTACATAATGTCGTATTGCGTATTGTGTATGTTCATATGTATGCACTGTTGTAACTCTATGTTATGGTTTTCATGATTGTTTTGTGGATAAATATTATATGTATTATGATTGCAATGAGATTGTATCATATCACTTTGTAGTGACTTATCTTTAATTTTTGTAATGGGATTGTGGATTTGTGATATTTTCATACGCTAGTCGGAAGACTATTCCACTTAGACCATATTATGTTTGACCATAGGTGCTCCGTTGTGAAGTTTGAAGCTATGATAGTTGATACATCAAACATTGATATGTTTTAGCAGCGTTGGTTCTTAGGATAATTTTGTACTTGATGAGATTGCCAGCCCTATGCACAAACTCATTAGCGAGGAATTTGCGATAGTTGATTCAGGGAGTCTTGTTATTCATTAAATTTATTTTTTTTCTTTCTCTTTCTTTTATTCTGGTGCTATGTCTAATTAATATATTACCATATACAGAGGTTATATGCAGTAACTATTGTGTTGTGAAATGTAATTTTGAAACTAAACTTTTATGTGTTATTTAGATTTTGTATTTGTATTTGAAAACATATTTTGAAACATTGGTTTCTGGGTTGTTGTTGTTTTTTTTTTGGCTATGTGCTTTTTTCTGCTGAATTCTGTTTAAATTAGTATGCGTTTATTATGAGTCTACTTAAGAATGGGAATTCTTTTTGTTAGATGTCATTCATTTGGTTAAAGATGATTTCATTTTTGGTATATTAATTATAGATTTAATCTAGAAAAAATTAAAATAATATTTTTATTTAACTTAGCTTTAAGAAACTTTTTTGTATTGTAATTTTTTAGGGAAATGTATTTTTCGTTGACATTGTTATATTTTTTCTGCGCCAAAGCGCTTAATAAGGTGTAATAATATATGTTGATATTTCAGAATTTGAAATAGTAATATTTTTTTTTTGAGATTGTGATATTTTTTATATATCGCACTTTTTTGTGTGATGCCTGTGATAAGTCATTTTAGTTATGAATAAGTTTTGTAATTTGGCTAAATTATTTATTATGCGTTATTTAGTTGGATAGTTGTTGGGATGTATTGTTGTCGTTTTTTCTATGCATTCATCTTTTGAATTTCCTTTATCCTTTTCGGATGATTCTTCGTTTCACTCCATTTCTTTGGAAGCGGTCTATACTTTGGTTATGCTTCTATGTTTCATCTAGATGTTACTTGATTCTATTTGTATACGTTTACTTCTTACACTTCTTATACTTCCATTCTTTGTTTTGTTTGTATTGTAATATGGATTAGTATATGTAACTATTGGTGACAGTTCTATTTTATTTATTTTTATGCAAGAAATTGATTTGTTTAATTGTTACTATTAGGTATTATGGATCTTTCTTCCTATCTCGATTTCTTTGACTTTACTTTCTATTTATTGTATCCTGCTTGGTCTACAATAATCATACTTAACTTTGTTTGGCTAGTCAGTTAGTTATTCTGTACTGGTTTCGGCCGGCTGTGAATAGCTCACAGGTAGTCCGTGAACAGCCGAGTCCGGTGACTGTTTTAGCGGGAGATGTGTGTTCCCGTGGCAGTCTAAGAGGAGTCTAAGTTGGGGCGTTGACTGGATAGTCAGCCCTGTGTCTTGTGTGTGTTCCCAGGGTAGTGTTCGGGAAAGATGTTGATTATTTAGGTGTACCTGTGGATTTCGGTACAGGCATCATTGCCTATTATTTGCCTATTTATGAGTGATTATCTGCAGATAAGAGAACTTTATTTAATGAGATGTTCCTAAGGTCTTGGAGAGTAGGCGAGATTATTGCAAACTGCCGGGTGTGCAGTCTTATGAGAAATCTCTAAGATGTAATGTATTTGGAGGTCTTATAACGATCAGCACTGCGATTGCCAGCAGTCTTTTGATGGATCAACTAGCGCTAAGATGCAATGTATTTTTGAGGCCAAATAACTATTAGTACTTGATAATAGTCGTGTTTGAGATAGGTAAAGTGAGTGTGATTGTGTACTGTCAGAGTCGTTCACACAACAGGGGCGCACACGGGAGTCATCGAGTATGGAACGACTGATGATATTTAATAATAGTTTATTAACTCACAGCACATCATCACGTAGACATAGACGAATACAGGTACATCGAATCATATAATGTCCACACTGCATTAAATATATATATAATACGGCCTGTCCACATCCTGGCCTATAATAATCTTCATATGGCCTAAACAGTACTCAATTACTCAATAAAGCCTGCTCACACGGCAGCTATAATAATCTTTATATGGCCTAAACAGTACTCCATTACACAATAAAGCCTGCACACACGGCAGCTATAATAATCTTCATAAGGCCTAAACAGTACTCCATTACACAATAAAGCCTGCACACACGGCAGCTATAATAATCTTCATATGGCCTAAACAGTACTCCATTACACAATAAAGCCTGCTCACCCGGCAGCTATAATAATCTTCATATGGCCTAAACAATACTCCATTACACAATAAAGCCTGCTCACGCGGCAGCTATAATAATCTTCATATGGCCTAAACAATACTCCATTACACAATAAAGCCTGCTCACCCGGCAGCTATAATAATCTTCATATGGCCTAAACAGTACTCCATTACACAATAAAGCCTGCTCACACGGCAGCTATAATAATCTTCATATGGCCTAAACAGTACTCCATTACACAATAAAGCCTGCACACACGGCAGCTATAATAATCTTCATGTCTCAAACTCCTCAAAGACTGCACAACACGGCAGTTATGTTAATTATGGCCTTACAAATCTCTAAATGTCTCAAACTCCTCAAAGACTGCACAACATGGCAGTTATGTTAATTATGGCCTTACAAATCTCTACATGTCTCCTTGAACATACTGCGTAAGAACATCGCTAAACATCTACATAGTGCACTACGCGGCCACACACTCTCGATACACAGGGCTGACTTTCCCCAGTCAACGCCCAGGACAGAATGCTCTCCCATACACACTCAGGGCACACACGAGACACGACTGTTTTGAACATCGCTCTCAATACATGCGGACTAGCCGTGAACTATTCACATACCGTTCAAAACAGTACAAAATAAATACATCTCAACATTTGAGATAAACGCATTCACCACGCTTTCTGTACATACTATCTTTCGATCATTCGAGAAGATTTTTTTCCTATCACATTTCCCTTTAAACAATTCAACAGTTAAATCGCATTCAAGCGCCACCACCCAAAATCAAACTTGTTCAACAAGCATTTTTACAGATTTACTTCCCCTGGGTTAAATAGCACTGTCAAAACTAATTACAATACCTAATCTGTTCTCAACAGTACTGCGATTGTCAGCAGTCGTTCTGGTGGATTTACTGATGTAACATTAGAACTGTGATGTAAACAGGGTTTACATCATACTAGAGAGTTATGACATTCGAGTATAGGCGAGATTATTGCAAACTGCCGGGTGTGCAGTCTTGTGAGAAATCGCTAAGATGTAATGTATTTGGAGGCCTTATAACTATCAGTACTGCGATTGAAAGCAGTCTTCTTGTTTGATTAACTAGCGCTAAGATGTAATGTATTTGGAGGCCTTATAACTATCAGTACTGCGATTGAAAGCAGTCTTCTTGATGGATTAACTAGCGCTAAGATGTAATGTATTTGGAGGTCTTATAACTATCAGTACTGCGATTGAAAGCAGTCTTCTTGATGGATTAACTAGCGCTAAGATGTAATATATTTGGAGGCCTTATAACTATCAGTACTGCGATTTCCAGCAGTCTTCTTGATGGATCAACTAGTGCTAAGATGTAATGTATTTTTGAGGCTAAATAATTATTAGTACTGCGATTGTCAGCAGTCGTTCTGGTGGATTTACTGATGTAACATTAGAACTGTGATGTAAACATGGTTTACATCATACTGGAGAGCTATGACATTCTGCGCAATTGATTCGTATTGGATTTGTGTATGCTGTTGTACCTGTGTAGTGTATCGTACCGTATTGATGTTGCTATGTGAATAAATTATGTGCTGTCAATTGGAAATGAACACTAGTCTGATTCGTTGATCGATGCTTGTCAGTACAGTGTGTGTGACTGTACCCTCCATACCACTCACCACAGACTTTATACACAGTGACAGTACAGTGCTAACCCATTTATGATCTGCAACATTTATTTTGGTGGTCTTCATCAGTGGTGGCAAAAAAAACCACTCCCCAAAAAATAGGCAGGTTTCAGTGGTGTAGCCGTGTTTGTAGCTAACTGTTGTGCCCTAGTTACAACAGCATTTGCACCAGTGGATGTGAATCAACCCACATTGCAATCTCCTGGGGAGTGCAATCTTTAACTCCTGGTATATTCCCCAATATTATTTCAGCTACAGGATCCCTCCATCCGCAGGAATCAACAGTGCCTGTAAAGAATGGTGTATCTATGTAAACCCGTGCCATTAGGAACCATTCCACAGTAACGCTAAAAGTAACACACTTAACAGATTTCCCTGTAAATGCGGAGGTATCAATTAGCGATTTCCGAATTCCAACAGTGGTACATCCGGTATCCCTCAAAATAGTCACTTTCTGTCCATATAAAAATCCCAAGTTCTCACACGAGGACATTGCAGGAATGTGTGACCACAACGAAGTGTACTGTTAGTCTCCAACGCATGTTGTGACTGACAAACTTAACATGTGTCATCTCTTAGAGAGAATGCATTGGCATGATTAGTTCTATCTTTATCATCATCCTTATTGTCAGTACAAGCATTACCATGTCTATGTTTACTTTTATCTCTCGAAGGAGCTCGGAAATGATCTGTCTTTTTCTTGAAAGACTTATTCTTACTATAATAACAATCTGAAAAATCATCATTCTTGGAGTCCCTACCATATGAAGTTCTATGTTTATGATAATCTTTGTGATATAAATAAAAATCTGAAAAATCATCATTCTTGGAGTCCCTTCCATATGAATATCTATGTTTATGATAATCTTTGTGATATAAATCATCATGATCTCTGCCTTTGTGATACCCACGATCATGAGGTGAATAACCTCGATAACCTCGTCGATAAAAATTTGATGGCGAACGTTGACGAGGGAAGTTGTAAGCCCCCCTACATGATGGACGGAAATCGGGACGATAACGTCCGTCAACGCTCTTCGATCGAGGTCGGTGATCATAAGATCTATGATCGTGGTGAGCCGCGCACGCAGGCATAGGATCTCGAGGAGAAGATCTATGGATATCCTTGTTTGGATGTGCTGTTAGGAATTGTCTACCTAAACGTTCATCTTCCTGAATGGAATCTGGATGTCTTTCCTGTAAGAATGACTCTAGTTCATGACTACATGCCGAAAGAACATTATCTCGTAACATGAGATCCATCAATCCATCATAGCATTTCTATGAGCTTGATCTAATTGAAGAAGTTTCATTCTTGAAGTGATATCTTCAATTATACAATACCACGTAACGAATATAAAGAAACTAAAGAAGACTCAGACATATTAATCAGAAAAAAGGAAACACTAAAATAACATTAACAAAATAAACAAGACAAGTCGTCGTTAAATATACAAATAGACAAGAGTTTTAGATTAACAAACGAATAAACTTTGACTACACTGAAATTAGGTCATGCAAATTAAAAATGACGAGCTACATGACGTCACAGCTAAGCATAAATAAAATGGAGTTTGTTTAGCAAACTGAGGCGTACCACTTCTATAGCGGAACAAACCACTAGACGCTCAGTCAGCGATACCAACGCAAACCCTAAAAGTCGTTGAAATCTTCTGAATTTCTCCTAAGACAATCCCAGAAGATGACTAGCCCTTACCAACCACCCACGAAAATACAGATAAATATAGATTGCGAACACATAATGGTAGATAGAAAAATAAAGTGGAGTGACGGTGGACTGAAGACCAAAGCTAGAACTTTATGAACAAGAATAAAGGATTGGCGCCTCAATGAATACAAGGACTTATCTTTTTTTCACTCCTGTCATCGTGAGGAACCCTGCACCACGATGCAAGTCTCTGTTATAATTCATTTCATCAAGTGAACAGCTGATGTCCTGTTGATAGAAGAAAATTCGTCTCGGCCTTGATGGTGATCAAAGATTCTTGTACCTCGTACACAACTGATCCGGAACAACGATTATTGTAGAACTGTTCTACCCCGATTTTCTGGTTCAGATCAGGATCGATATTCACAGAGGTAACGGTTAGTTCTATCGCAGGAAACAGCGTTGAAACATCTGACCGTTGATGCAGAAATGTCTAGACATCTTGACGTTAGAATGCTGACATGCGCACTCGATTTGCCAGCTTGCCTTGGATGAATCTCCTCACGTTTGACCTTCCATCGACACTTCGATCTTCGTAACGAATGACTCGATTTCTTCAACAGTTGAGTCCTCGAACTTCTTGGATCGTAGAAGATTGATACTTTGACAAAAACGTGTGACAGAGGAGATGATCCCACTTCTGACACCACTTTATGTTGCAGACTTTCGTCTTAGATAATTGGGTTGATATTATGTTTCAATTCATGCATTCTAAATTCATCTGTTCTGTCTACACGAAGTATCTTTCTGCTGCAACATTGGGTTTTATCTACGTTATTTATAATTTCGTATCAGCGTTTCTTTTATTAAACTTGGTATTCATATTGACTGACAGTGTTCGATTATTGCTAATATTAGCAGCTTGTATTGAAGTGTTATATTCTTGAACCAACCTTGAAAGTTAACGGTCGAAAGTCATGGAACGTAATTGCACTTGTAGAACACTTCATGGAACAAGTCTCCTTCAGACGACTAGACATATTTAATAACGTTCATCATTTCATCATGAATACTTAACAAGATATTACACATTAAAGACACTTGCTATCACAGTTCTAGGGTTCATTTCTTATCAGACATTGTACGTCTGTCGTGTAACCGTTTTCATATAGTTTATGCCTTTGACCAAATCTAATTTATTAAGCACTTGGTATAACTATTTTATTTCTGATTAATAGTGACATAAAGGAGTGATTCACACATCCAACAACTGTGTCTATTATATTAATTCACTTTTGGAATTCATCGCCGGGCTCTATCAGCCTTACATATTCTATTTGCGATCGTACTTCACGATTTTCGCGTTTAATAATTATTGCGGTTAAAATTACCGACTTATATAACTCGGGACTCAATGGTCTTACTTACTTAGTCGTTCCCCTTCTACCGTGAGGTGAAGAAGTTTGGAAGAGAGAGCGCCAGACTATCCTATCGGCTGTCTTCCTCCTGGCCTGGTTCCATTCTAGTCCTCGGCCCTTCAAAGATTGTCTAATGTTGTCCTCCCAGCGGACTCTGGGTCGTCCTGGGGTCTGGATCCCTGGCTCTTTGTTTCCCATGTTTGTCGTGGTAGCCGATCTTCTCCCATTCTGCAGACATGGCCAAACCATCTTAGTTGGGACTGTTCTACTTGGGTCTGCAGGGGGTGGCATTTTAGGCCTTGACGTATCGTCTGGTTGCGGACCATGTCTCTTCTTGTAACTTCAACCACCTTCCTTATACCTCATTTCTGAGGTTTGGATCTGCAAAGATAAGATGACAGGATATCACCTTGCCTTACACCAGTTGTGGTCCTGAACTCTTCTGACTTATGGTTTGCTTTCCTAACACAATTTCCTCAAGACATGTAGAAGCTCTGTATAGCATGAATCAGAGGTGCTGGAATGTTCTTCCTTGCCAAACAGTCCCAAAGTTTGCTCCAGGTGACCCTGTCAAACGCTTTTTCCAGATCTATGAAACACAGATGGATTTCACCTCTTATACTCAAGGGCCTTTTCACTCAGCTGTCTGAGTATGAAGATTAGGTCTTGAGTACTTCGGTTTGCTCGGAATCCGCACTGCACCTCATCCAATTGTGGCTCAGCTAGGCGTCGGAGTCTCTGCTCTAGGATTCTAGAGTAGATTTTACCAGGGACACTGAGAAGGGATATGCCTCTATGGTTTCCACATTGTCGATTGTCACCCTTTTTGAAAATAAGTGTTATGATGGCAATCTCCCAATCCTTTGGTATGGTCTTGTTGCACCATGCTGCCTGTAGGACCTTAAGAGTAATAGGTCGCCTGATGCTCCAATGTACTTAACCATTTCTGGTGTTATACCATCATGCCCTGCTGCTTTGCCCATCTTGATTTTCTCCAGTGCTGCCTTCAGTTCTTCCAACTTCATGTCATTTTCATCACCATTTGTTTCATCTTCTGTGCTAGTGGTTATCATTAATGATGCTTGACCTTGCTCACCATCAAGGAGTTCTGAGAAATATTCTTTCCATCTTTCCATTACTTCCTTCGGGGCAGTAAGCAATTTGCCTTGCTTGTCCTTTATAAATTTGATAGGGCATTGTTTTTCCTTCCTCATGTTCTTTAGGGTCTTATAGAACAATTTCTGGTTTTCTTGCGCATCTTTTTCTAGCTTTTCTCCAAATTTTTCCCAGGACTTCTGTTTTGCTGCCAGCACCTTGTTCTTTGCTTCTGTTCTGAGTATCACATATTCTCTATATTTCTCTATTTGTCCCTCTGTGTTTTTAGCTCCTAAGTATTGTTTCCATGCCATTTTCTTCTCTCTTATTTTCTCTTTGACTTCCTCTGTCCACCAAGGTGTCCTCTTTCTCTTGTTCCCAAGTCGGACTTCACCACATGCTTCAGCAGCAGCTGTTTTTATGATATCCTTGAATTTAAGCCACAGGGTTTCCAAGTCATCATGTTGTTCTTCTGTGTTTCTCACCGCTGTAGCAATAAGCCTCTTATATCTGGTCTTAATTTTTGGCTCTCTCAGCTTGTAGGTCTTAATGCTCATTTCTTCCGTTCGTTTACTTGGTTTCTTGCGTGATGCTGGGCAGTTCTTAGGCAGAGCAACTCTGTCAGTTGTTCTTTTAATTGTAAGCAGGTAGTGATCACTTCCAATCTCTGGCCCCCTCCAGACTCTAGCATCCCGGACATGTTTGAATGAGCTCCTCCTAACAATGGCATAGTCGATCACTGACTTCTCATTCTTTGTTGGTTCACACCTAGTGTATGCATGTATGCGCTTATGGGGGAACTTTGTGTTGGTAATGATCAGATTCTGCTCACTGCAGAATCTGAGGAGTCGCTTTCCATTGTCACTGAGAGTATCTTCTCCATATCTTCCGATAACTCCACCCCATCTAGCATGGTCATTTCCAACTCTGGCATTGAAATCACCGAGCATGATAATTTCATCAAGACAGTCATCCACTGTCTTTTGAAGCAGCTCGAAGAATTCATCCTTGACCTCTGCTCTCTCATCCTCATTTGGCCCATACACTATGACCAGGTTGACTATGGTTTCTCCTTCTTTTAGTTTTACAACCATAATGCGCTCCGAGACAAAATTCCATCCCTTGATACTATCTTTCTGGTTTTTGGCCACAATGCAACCCACGCCTCCTTTAGCTCTTTCAGATGTGGGTACCCCACTGTTTAGCAGCATGTTGCCATCGAGATCCATGACTCCTTGTCCCTTTTTCTTTGTTTCGGTAATAGCCAGGATTTCTAGTTTTGCTTTCCTCATCTCTTCCACCAGCTCCTCTTATTTCCCATTTATACTTCTTGTGTTCCAAGTTCCATAAGTCGTAGTCCGTAGTTCGTTCCAGTTCGTCGCCTTCAGAATCAGTCCGGTTTTCTCTCTTGTATTTCGTGTAATCATAGTTTAAAGCAAACAGGTGATTGGTCTGTTGTGCCTTTGCATGGTGGAGGGGCTGCCTCCTTACGGCTTCCATGCAGGCCGCCCTCCTCCTTTTTCATCTGGGCTTGGGACCGTCATAGGCGGAGTTCTCAATGGTCCTTACACATTATTACTTTATTACTTTTCCAGCATTACATTAACGGTTATACACTGTTATAAGTGGTTATACCACATTGTTCAAACACTGTTCTCTGCCCGAAGGCTAAACATAGGACTACTTTTGCTAGTCTAACGCGTCATACAACGCCACACGCGAACTATATCATTTTATTCAGTAGAGGTGTTACATGGTGCAAATATCCGAATCAGGTTCAAACCAAAATGCTCGCCGACAATGCAACAATCCTCAAAAGAGGATCCCTGCTGTAACTTTGTTTTTCATGATAAGGCTGCTATTCCCGCTCACAACCTCACCGTAGAAGTGTCTATCATATGTATGAGGGAATAGTAGTCTTAGTCTATCTGTTTCTTTTCAGATGCCTCCATTCCCCTGGACATAGACGAGGTTCTCACAAGAGTGCAGAATAAAAAACTTTATTAAAACTCACATTTATGTGGTCCTGATTAAAAATAAGAAATGGCTGCTCGTTCCATTTCTGCTACATCTTTTCACTATGTCCCAGGTCAGGATGTTGGTAGCCTGCTACTTCTCGTTAACATGGCGCAGCAGAGATCTTCCTGGAGACCTAGCTGTTGTAATAAGCCTGAACCAGAAATCGATGAGTTAGTGTGGTTCAGGATGCCCCGTTCCGGCATCAGCCTCGACTCCTTTCTCGGTAATCGGTCCAATTATGACAAAAATGTTAGACAATCGCCATCCCCTCTAATCGAGGCGCCGTTCGCTATTCTTGACAGTAATACCGGACGAGTTGTCACGACAGCTAACTTTTATATTGCCAAAAGTCATCATCATTATACCTTTCAGCGTCGCTGTGGGGCAACAAAAACATGGCAAGCCTTCCTGTTTTGTGTCATTCGACGGTGTTTTAGTCTTCCTCCATTTCTCTTGTAAAACTGTCAGCTGGTTTTCTTAATGTGCGACCTATCCAATGTCAGTCCTCTCCTCATCTCTTGTTCCACTGATGTTTGTCTGATTCTTTCTTTCCTTTCCATATTCTTATCTGACTTCTTGATCCTTAGCAGCTGACTGTCTAAGCAGTTAGTAGCCAGCAAGCTTGGGTGGCGTCTTGTAGGGCAGCAACAAACTGCTTCCACTTTGTTCGGTCTCCGGCAATCCTTCGTACAGTGCACCAGCTCTGGTTCATTCTTTGCATCTCGGCCCTCCGCAGTTCTCCGCCAAGTTGTTTTTGATCGGCCTCTCTTTCGTTTTCCTTCAGGCGTCCATAGCAAAGCTGTTCTTGTGATGGCATCGGGGTCTCTTCTGAGGATGTGACCAAATTCAACTCTAGCGTCTTCCAGCTATGATGGTGTGCATGTCCTCTTGGTTACTCCGAGTAAATAGTTCTTGGTTAGTGATAGTATTCGGCCAAAAGATTCGGAGAATTTTCCTTAGGCGGACTATGTGGAAGGAGGACAGTTTCGACATTTCCTTCTCGGTTACTCTTTAGCATTCTGCACCATAGAGAAGCACAGAAAGTACACAGCTCTCACATATAATTATAATTTGGTGTTTGTGCTGTACTGGGAAGTCTTCCAAATGTTGTTGAGACTAGCAAAGGCTGTTCTCGCTTTATTAATTCTGTTCTTGATGTCGTTGCTGGTTCCGCCGTCTGGTGTTTCTATGCATCCAAGGTATGTAAATGTGTCTGTCTGTCCCAGCTTCTGATTCCTGATTGTTATGGGCTCAGGACTGCTGTTAAGTCATATTTTAATTAAGGGGAGTTAAGTGTTAAAGACTGGAATGTACGGGTCGAATTTTTGTACACGCTAGTAAACACGCTCTGCGTGATGAGAGAATTTTTTAGTCGGGGTGTTGTATGCTCAGTAATGTTTAAACTGTTGCCTGACTAGTTGTTAGTTTATTTAAAGATAGGATAAAGAAACTGGTCGAATGTTCTTGAATAGTTTGGGGGGAAAGGCGGATGAATTCAGCTCACATCTCAAGCCGCGTGTTTGCGCTTGAATGAATGTTTACTGAGCTGTTTTGAGCAGCTGATTTTTCGAGACAGTAGGTTTTCTGGCAGAGCTTGGGAATGGACGTTATCCATTTCGCTAGTGTGTTCCAGAATATATTTTTGTGAAAAGGAATATTTGATAATTCCAGAATGTTAGTTATTGAAGATTGAGAGATATTATATTCGTATTGATTCAAAGCCTTGGATATTATGGCTTACCAATGTACTGTGTATTCAATTGAAGATTGAGAGATATTATATTCATAGTGATTCAAAGCCTCGGATATTATGGCTTACAAATGTACTGTGTATTCAATTAAAGATTGAGAGATATTATATTCATATTGATTCAAAGCCTTGGATATTATGGCTTACCAATGTACTGTGTATTCAATTGAAGATTGAGAGATATTATATTCATATTGATTCAAAGCCTTGGATATTGCGGCTTGTTAATTTACTGTTTATTCTGTATGCGTATATTATGAACTGTCGATGCTCCATGACTTGATGTGAACTGTATTACTGTGAGGTCTACGTGACTGTGTAGTGAATAAACAGTGTATAACGTTATCAGGAGTTTCAACGTTCCTGACTCCTATGTTTGTTGTGGTGTGTGGCTCCAGTCTGTTCAGGTATGCCAGAACCCTTTAAAATTCGCGTATGTTATAATTTGCATAATCACACACCTGTCGGCCATCCGTAATCCCGACCCCAGTAACTCTGTTTTTGTCAGTCTTTGATGCACCACACCACCCACCAGAAACATTCCACAACCATCAACATCAACTGAACATAATATTGTAGCGGGTCCATTTTCGAGTAGAAGGAGATACTGGACTCTGATGTCCATGGCGTCTAGGGTTATTGAACTACAGTCCATTCAGCAGAGTTCTAAGAAACGTACTTGACAGTTGAAACAGTATACAACTGAATAATGCCTGGTGAAGGGATGCTAGTTTTGGGCTGTACGCGTGATACTCCCATTGTGACATTGAGATACATACTCGGATTGCTGTCGATTAGATCCAGATATGCGATGGCCCGGGCAAAAGCGTATATGCGGGTAACCACTGACAAAAGACACACCCTACACGAGGGTGTAGCTGACATCAAAGGAGCAAGAATCAAGAGAAGGTGTCATGGATGGCACAGGCAGAGGCTACGATTGGTCAGGTGACCACAGATGACAATGTATCCAAAGGGGGAGAGTGGAGTAATTCAGGGGAGAACTGGATAAACTACCAGCATATCATCATTAGCCTTGGCAGAGAATGCAGATCTTGGGGCAATGGAAAAGCAGAGCTGGAGATTAATCATCTGATAAGTGATCATGCTGCGGATGGTGACGCCATTGTGTAGACTGTTGGGTCTGTAGTGCGTGGTGAGATATCGGGATGGGGCTTCTCTGCGAAAATAAAGGGCAGGGTCGTAGCTGAACAGAGTGGAGCCTACATAACAACAACCTCCAGCATGAGAATGGTGGTAGAGACAGTTACTGCAGCTCTGAGGTGGCTGTCGGAAACTCCATCAGCCAGGGCAGTTATAGTGTCAGACTCTCAAGCCATGCTTCGGAAAGTTAAGAACGGATGGCTGCGGCAGGAATGGAAATCATCAATAAAATCCTCAAGTCATCAAGAAATGGTGTGGATCTACTGTTCTGGTCATGCAGGAGTACATGGCAATGAGAGAGCTGACAGACTGGTCTCGAGAGCACCCATAGTGGGGACACTGGACATGGATAAGGGAGAGATACTAAGGGCTATTAATGATCGCCTGCTAGATAATGACACTGCAATGGATGAATCAACAATTCTGAGGATGTTGGAGTTTGGCATCTCTCACATAATTTCAGGTTGATCTCTTCTTCACTACGGCCGTAATCAGTTACATTTGTTGTACGTACTGATTACCTGAAATTTTGGGGGGATCGACACATTTAATTATCTCTTATCAAACAGATATTTGATGTTTACAATCATTTGACACTCCCTTTTGGTGATAATTCATGACATTTGCTTGGCGCCTCACAGCTTTGTGGAGATTAACGCAGGTAAAACCAATATAGGCCTGATCAGTTTCGCATAGTTGTGTTTTCTCAAGCCGTGCCAGGTGATAAAATTACTCGCCAGCAGACGGATTTTGTGTGCGCAAGCGACGGATAAAGAGATTACTTGTCTGTGCGACACATTTTGGACAGACATGAATGACATCATTTCCTGTCCACCTGTTTCAGAGACATTGCTTTAGAGGAAAGTAAGATGTTACATCTGAAACACATTGTCGAAAGAGTGTACGGACTTGTCACTTCCATATATGGAAGACGTGACCTTTTGCACCACGCACATAATTTTCCATGTAGGAATAACTTTGAATTACCCCACCTAAATGCAGTTTTTAACAGATTGACGAGGGCTCGAAATAGAGCAACCACCAAATTCCGGATAGGACTCTGCCTAAATTGTAACAAACAACTGCAGGGGAGGCAAAGGGCCATATAATCTGACACTTTAGCCAGATTATAACACTGTGAGAATCGCTTGCCAAGACGAACACCAGACTGCCAGAATCAGAATTCCATTTATTAGACATGAATTTGTTGGAGCATGTCGAAGGACTTAAAAGGCCCAGGAAAACTCATTTTAATAAGGAAAACCGGGATCTGAGGAAACTGAACACATAGAGTCAAAGTGGGAATTTATTGTTAAAGTAACGACCCCCAAGAACACGTGTAAAAGGCATCTGCTAGTACCTTAACCTACATCTCGGAACAAACAGTCTGTAAGCCAAGAATAGCTTGGTGGTTCCAGTTGAGGGTACTATCTCTGGAACAAGAAGGGTACAAGTGGCCTGTAGTCGAAGCTAGATACCATCATCAGACGGGGCTTAAAGAGGAGGGACCAACTTCGGAGACACTCCCTGACACTTCTGGGAACGTGCTGCGCCCTACAACCTTGACAAGTGACGAGCAGGATCAGTGATCCAGTCTATCAAGAACCAAATTATCAGAAGGAGCAGAACCGTCACTGACAGCTAAGTAACACATAAAAGCTGCCAAGTGACCTCCTTTACAAACTACCATTACATCGCAACAGTGGTGATATTTTTTTTTGCTAGATAATTATACATTTTTTTAAAAACTTTGTTAAAATCTAAATGATTGTCAAGACCTCTAATATTGTGGATTTATAGTAACACCAATACTAATGATAAATAAGGCTCGTCCTTCCAAAGGTACGACCACAACATGTAGTGGCTGACACAGCAATATAACACCTTTCACAGATACTGCCCTTTAATACGGTATGCACACACAAATAAAGGCCTCACACGGCCATGAACAACGTATGAATTACAATACGACAATACCAATGTAACTTGCCTCACTACCAGCTCAATCTATCAGCATAATAAATTCTAGTATGCCCTACCGTATGAACATTATCGCTGATTATCGCACACTAGCGAAACACTGTGCCAATGGTAGTCTCAACACCTAGACACTTTACAACTCTGCTATCTATGGAACATGTCCACTAGACCCTATCCACATCTAGAATTATAACATATAATCCACTCAGCATGAAATATGGCAAGTACTATAATAATCCAAACATGGTATACAATTCACCACAAGAATGCTGGCGAGTGAAAATAACTGCGACCTACCTCGGCCGCTGACTAGGAGGGAACCCCCTTTTGCACCAAAACTTGTTCCCGTTTCTTGTCCGGTCACCTGATCTGGACAAACCGCTTCTCTCAGGGTTGCCAACCACCCAAGGTGGACAATCTGAAATTTCGGCGAAATAGCGCCTCTACATCCACCCCCACCCCCAAGAAAGAAAACGTAGTTTTCTTCCACCGGAGGAGCTTCGCCCGACCCCGTTCGGAGTTGGGACGAACCAATGCCATCACAGCATCTCCTCGTCTGAACCGAGAGAAAGCCACCGTTCTAACACGCCCAATGTCACTACAGCATTTATCAAGCTACCTCAACACACAACATAAGTAAGAAGTAAGCTATCCCAGGTTCTGGTAGTCGTGAAAAATAACAACGACCGTCCACACCTGGTCTATCAAAACACAATATATATTACATTTCACAGTTATTCTTAACTAGCCATCCCCAACTGTAAATAATCTCATACCATAGACAATCATTTGTAACATAGTTCAACTAAACATTCAATACATTTCTCTAGCAAATTGCCTTTATGGCACCATAATCCATAAATTACAAAGTATGACATAGTATAGTAACAACATGATCTTTAAAGATTATAAACCATCTCTACTGTGGTTGTAATCCATTGCTACCCACTATGGCAAGTAACAACTTCCCATCGGATACTCCAGACCGAACTCCAATCTCATAACCTGGACAGCGCATCCGCAACCACATTATATACTCCCTGAATTGGCAAAATAGTAAAGTTAAACTGCTGCAGCAATAATGCCCAGCGTGTCAACTTAGCACTGGTGGATTTAGCTGACTGCAAAAATAGCAATGGTTTGTGATCTGTTTGGAGGAAGAAATGCGCCCCCAACAGGTATCGTGCCAACTTCGAAACCGCCCACACAATAGCAAGGCACTCCCTCTCGATAGTGGAGTACCTAGTTTCTGCTGGCAACAACTTCCGACTAACGTACAACACTGGATGGAGTGACCCACCATGGTCCTGCATGAGACAGGCCCCAATGCATACTGATGAAGCATCGGTGTGTAAGATCAGTGGTCTGCCCAGATCTGGCAATCTCAAAATAGGTTTCTTGGAAAACACCTTCTTAATCCTACTTAGTGGTTCTTCACATTCCGCAGACCATTTTACTTTATTGGGCTGCCCCTTTTTATTGAGTGCAGTCAGCGGCTCAGCCAAAGTCGAAAAATCTGGGATGAACTTATTATAAAAATTAATCAGTCCTAGCAGACTCTTCACCTGTCTCTTCGTCTTCGGCACCTGCAACTGTAAGATTTAGACACCGTCCCATCTTCTGGTTTAATGATGTTATGGCCCATGGTATGGCCCAGGAAGCCTAGCTCTGTGTAGCCGATGGACACTTTGTTCGGGCGAGCAGTGAGACCATGAATCTTCAGACACCTCAACAGGGCGAACAGCCCGTCCACATGCTGCTCCCATGTATTGTGAAATATGCAGATATCATCGATGTACGTAATGACATGGTCTCTGTGTCCTAGTAACTTCCTTATCATTCTCACGAAAGTGGCGGGTGCGTTGACTAACCAGAAACACATGTAGTTGAACTGAAACAGCCCTCTTGGTGTTGCAAAAGCCGTAAGGGGTTTTGCAACCTCAGATAATGGCACCTGCCAGTATCCCCTTGATAGGTCTAACTTACTAAAATATCTAGCATGTGAGAGCTTGATCAGAAGCTCCTCCTGGTTGGACATAGGCTCTGCGTCAACTACCGTGACATGATTGAGCTTACGAAAATCGATACAAACGCGAAGAGATCCGTTTTTTTTCTTAACCACCACCAAGGGGAATGAGTATGCGGACTCGGAGGGGGCAATGATATCCAGCCGAACCGTATCGTCAATTTCTTTCTCGATCGCCGCCTTGTAGTGTAGCGGCAACGGATATGGTTTTACTCTGATCGGCTGGTTGTCGGTCAAAGTTATATCGTGGACCGATAAATCCGTCCTTCCAGGCAAATCAGTCATTACACCACTGAAGTCCCTCAGGACGGCCTCTACCTGAGCCATCTGCCCATCGGTTAGGTGTGGACAGACCGACACATCTCTCCACGATTCGGAAGGAGCCAGCGGTACGAGAGACAGCTGTAAGTTTCCGTCATCGCAACTGTCTCCGCTCTCATCGACCACCACTGCCGCCGCTACCTCCACCCGTCGTGTCCCGGTGGCATTGACTACCGATGTCAGCTCAGGCGGGCGTTCCACGTACGGCTTGAGCATGTTCACATGGAACACCTTATCTTTGTTCCTAACTCTAATAATGTAATCCACATCGGTTATCTTCTTGAGAACCTGAAATGGACCTTGCCAGGAGATGCTCAATCTGTCTTGCTTTGTAGGTAGAAGTAACCATACTTCATCTCCTGGCCGGAGTGACACTAACCTAGTTCCCCGGTTTGCGTAGCGGCGATACTGAATACCCGCCTGGATCAAGTGCTCCCGCGCTATCGCGCACGACTTAATAATCCTCTCGAGCAAATGCACGACGTAATCATACGCCGACACAGTAGATTCGTCTGTGTGCTTCCCTACCAGCCAGTCCTTTAGAACGTGCATCGGGCCTCTGGGGTTTGCCCCATACAGCAGCTCGAACGGCGAGAAACTGGTGCGGGGCTTCCCTGTACGCGAACAGTACTGCCGGAAGATATCTATCGCAATCCTGCGGGAATTCGGTAGTCACTTTCGCCAACATGTGCTTCACTGCACCGTTCTTGCATTCGCAAACCCCGTTCGCCTCCGGGTGGTAGGGAGAGGTAAATGCCTGAGAGATATTCAACAACTTCGTGACCTCCGACATCTCCCTTGAAATAAACTGAGTTCCTCTATCAGATAGCACACATTCTGGAAACCCAAATCGGCTGTATAACAGCTGTAGTGCTTCGGCCACTGCCTGTGAGGTAATCGAACGCATGAACACCGCCTCCGGCCACCTCGTGCACATGTCTATCATCATGAGGATGAACTGAAAGCCTCTATCAGATGCGACCGGCAACGGGCCGATAATGTGTACTGGAATAGGCGCAGGGACAGGTCGACTCACTGAACCGGCGCCTTTGGCAATCGGCCCCTGTGAGCCATCTGTTGGCACACAGTACACGATCTGCAATACAGCTTGATGTCCGTATTGCATGCTGGCCAATAAACTTGGGAGAGAACCCTATATCGATTCCTCGCCACTCCTATATAACCCGCGAAGGGGGAGTCATGGGCCAGCTCCAAAACCTTTGTTCTCCACTGGCTTGGTATTACTACCTGCCGCAGGAGCTGCTGTTATCTTTTAAAGCACCGTATCAAGATATGGTTCTTAAATTCGAACCAGTAACGGGAGGTTTTGGTATGCTTTGCCTCCCCCGTCTTTGCCAGCTCTAGCAGTATCCTTAACGTACTGTCCGCTCTCTGCCCCTCCGCGAAGTCCCCAATCGATACCTCCTGCACGCCCAGGACGTCATCTACTGAAGTTGGTTCCTTAGTGCTTTCCGCAGTCTCCTGTTTCTTCTCTGTCCTTGCTTGTGCCCTGGTAAGCACTACATTAGCTACTAGGTGCCTACTATTTTGCCACTCGTGGATTTCCGACCGTGCGCAATCCCGCACCCCTCTTACGTTACCGACGATCAAGTCTGCCACTGGTTCATTGAGGACGCACGCCCGTACCCTCCCTGATAGGAAAGGGGTCTCAATATCCACAATGGCTATCGGGTAATATTCCACATTACTCCCAAATGTAATGCACCTCATTGTTTTCACCGTCAAACACGACTCATCGATGCACGAGCGGCGTACCCCTATGGTAGTACATCCCGTGTCCCTCAGCACGGATACCTGCTTCAGCTGCACAAAACCTGCATAGAAGTCGAGTTTCCCACACTCGTCTAGAGAAGGCAGACAGGTTAGGGTATGACCGCATATCAACAACGTTTTCCCATCAGGTACAAACAGTTGTCTGCAACCCTTGCACTCCTCATTATTGACAGTGTCCAACACGCACGCAGCATTGCCATTCTCTGCCTTACTGCTGCACGTCCTGGCTATATAGCCTCTGCCACCACACTCGTTGCACACGATGTCCTTCTTTTCTTTCTTAGGACTGTGATTCGGTGAGGAGAGCCCATCGGAGTCCGATCCTTGCCCGTCTGAGGATCCGCCCATGTGTTTGGGTCCTTTTCCTTTATAAAAACCTTTACCTTTGTCATAAGCGCCCTCAAAGCGCACCTGTTTCCGTCCGTGGAATCTTTCTCCGTCGATGTCGCTTCCCGACTGACGGTTATTGCACCTGGGCTGGAAGCTCCGCTGTGGTCTGAATTTGTCATAACTGCCCCTACCCGACTGATATGGGTGGGGCGACCCAGCAAACCTCTGTCTCGATAACCTTTCAGCACTCCCACCCCGATGTTGCTACGGTTGGCGCTGTACCTTGCCCACGCCTGCATTTAAGGCGTCTGACAGACCCGACTTCTGGATTGGTTTGCCCGAATGGGCCAGGACATAGTGGTGCTCTAATTGGGCCATGGCTACGATGTCTTTTGGCTGGCGCTCCTGAAATAACGCCATCAACTCGGCTGAGCACGACGACAACAATTTGTCCCGTAGCACCAAGTCTAACAAGCCATTATAGTCCTTAATTATCTCCTCCATTTCGATTCATCTATTCAGCAGAAGTTTGATCTTCGAGATAAAGTCCTCGAAGTCTTGTTCTGCGCTTGGCATAGCGTTTCTAAAACGCGTCCGGTACCCGTCAGCAGTCAGATGGAACTTCCGGAGCAACCTTTCCTTTACTTTGTCGTAATCGGCCCTTTTTTCTAGCGGGAGGCTGTAGAAAGTCTCCATCGCGGGGCCCACTAGCAACGGGGATAACAGAGATGGCCATTGATCTCTGTCGGCCTTCCAGGCCACGCAATTGGTCTCGAACCTCTCAAGTAAAAATCCAAACTGTCGATTTTATCGTTGAATCGTTTTTTTTTCGTACGCCCGCTAATACTCGAGGCGAAATCTCAGGTTATTATTTATGTCTAACCTGACATTGATTTTACGTGAGTATCCCTTTATTTCTTGTACAGAGACAGTGTCCCTCGCCATTCAGGCAAATACTCGCCGATTTTGGAGGTACCCATTGCAGCTGGGTTGGCTCAGGAGCCGCCAGTCCCTGGTCGACGACACTCCTTCAAATGTCCTCGCCAGGTCTCGAGTTAATGCAGTCCAAATCCCGGTCGACGTTGAATCGTTGAAATTAGGCAGCCGCAGCCTAAAGGGACGATGAGACCCCCAGGAGTCGAGTTCTGACCTCTCGCCCCCCACTTCTAATCTCTTCAGTTGTATTTCTTTATCAATTCTCATTCTCTATAACTCTCTATCCATCTTCTGTTCCTGTAATTATCTATCTTCTTTCATCTTCTTTTCTTCAAATTCTCTGTCTTCTTTTATCTTCTTTTCTTGTAACTCAGACTCTCTTCTTTTTAGCTCTAGCTGTTCAGCTCGAGCATCTCTTAAGGCATTCTGGTTTCCAACTGAATAAGATTTTGCTTCAGCAAAATCCATCAGTTCTTTCTGGGTGTACCCACATTCTTTGCCTATCTGAATGAAACCCTGTAGGTCCATGATGTACACTCAGAATACTCCCTATTATCTTCTGCTATAGATTCTTACTATGCAACTGCTCAACCGTATGTACTGCAAAATACTTCACTTATATCAATAGATAGCTCTCTTACAAAGTATGCAGTAATGATAGTAAATATTGATATCACTTCTCAAATCTACATATATATATATATGCATGTAAGTATATACCACCTCACCCCTCACTGTCCATATCACCTCTTCTAGTACAACTATACTCTTACTTTGCCACTTGGCTACTGTCTCCTTACTATGTAGATTTGGTCCTTCCGACCACGTAGTCTCTGTGATACACTGATGAACCCTTACAATAGTCGTCAGTTGTATAGCATCGGCTGATAATACTTTTTGGTGCTATGACACCACTGTACCACATTGACAATAAATCAGCTTTTTACTTCGTAGTCTGTTACTGGCACCCACACTGGTGCTGTACTCTGACAATATGTCAATTCTTAATACTCTATCTTACATAAATGTTTACATTGGCAAAATGAGCACTACACAGATGAAAAGACACACACCAAACACTACGAAAAAATCCCAGTCACGAGGAATAAGATGATAGATTTCTTCTTCTTCTTCTTTGTTCGTCATGAAAAGGACGGTGGTTGCGTTGTGTCTGTTTATGCCTAAGCTGTGATATCTGCACCTTTCGGTCGACATATCCGACTTCTGCACGGCATTTTTTAGGACCGGGTTTGCCTTCCCATTTCGATCCATACTCGCTCAGCCAGACTGCACAGCTGCAGCCTGTTTCCAGGACCACCACGGGGAGGTGGAGTGCGGTCTTGACCAGCTCTGGTTCGCTGGTCCTGACGCAGACAGTCAAGCTATGAGTCGCTGACTGCGGTCTCTATTGCTGCGTCTTGAGGTCCCAGATGATAGACAAAGTTGAGCAGAAGTAGATCAGTATATACAATGCGTGACTGAAAACGAACGAAAACAAGTGATACCTGAAAACGTATTTACAAGTTAGCAAGATGGAACATAAGAACACACCACTTAAACACAAGAAAAGAATTACTGAATGTGCAAGACAATGTCAATACAGCCTACCCCGGTACACCTAACACCAACAGGGCTTGGAATGTTAAGTAGGGCAGTCGCAGGAAAACCGTCTGCCTTACTCCACGACTAAACATACACAGCCACACCCTAGAAATAAGTCAGTCTAATTCAATCCTTTCCCACAAGTAGGAACAGAATGAATCAAACTCGCCACCCGTCCACCCTTAAACATACGAATATAATATTAAACACAGTAGACTAAACAACAACTGAACTTAACAATGAAGTGCTGAGAGCTATCTCCTTCACCACCAACTCGTCAAAAGCAAACTAAACTAAATAGCATATAAGCAATACTAACACTATAACATATCAACAATTATTTAATGTAAATACCCCAAGAAATAGGAACTTATAGTGATAGATCCCACCTAACTAACTATCACCATATAAAAATGAAGACTAAGTTTCTATAAAGAAAGCGCGGAAAAAAGACAAAACAAAAGGAAAGAAAACAACAACAAACCACTAAGCAGACCTCAAGAAACAGACGTAGAAAAGAGAAGGCTTGTTGCCACCCTAACAGAACCCCGACACAACTGTCCCACTACTAGAGAAACCGACTAAACGATAAGTAGTATCAGGTGGATAGACAGAAAAGAAAATTTTAAATGAATGAAACAGAATTTCAAGGAAAAACACACAAAAAACACAAGTATAACAAATATACAAATATTTACAAACAAAAAACGTAACTGAAGCTCCAACGACGATCCACCACGTAGCTCCTCAGCCCGAAGATGAAGGTGAATACAGAACAAACGGATCACTACACTTGACATAAAGTTCCCGAAAATGTTCTCCACTGTGATATCCCGAATATCCCGACTGAATATCCAGAACACTGTTCAGAAAACCAGACTTCTTCGTAAGTCTATGTGCCAGCAAATACAAATCTGTTCTTTGGCACTATGATCTGCAAGTGTCCACACAAATTTCACTTCACAGTTCTACTCTTGAGAAAAGCAACAGTCTACAGCAACATAAATTCCAAGGTCACGACAGAGGCTTAGATATTCACCCCCTGGCCGGGCACATCAGTATAATACGGTCACGTCAGAGGCGTTGCTTTTCATCCACTGGACGGCACATCAGTGAAATCAGGTCACGTCAGAGGCGTTGATATTCACCCACTGGACGGGCACATCAGTGAAGTCAGGTCACGTCAGAGGCGTTGGTATGCGCCCACTGGACAGGCACCTCAGTGAAGTAAGGTCACGACAAACAAGATGTCCAACCAAGAGGAGTACCACGTATCATTAGATACCTCAACCCCTATTGATCTCCTTACCATCTACCAATTCCTACCAACAACTTTCTTCCACCCTGTTCCGAACTTGACCAATCTATCTCCCATTGGCACGCATTTGCCGCCTGGGACAATCTATACTAGATAGTACCGACACCTCAAACCCCGCTGCTCCACCTGAATCACTATCACCACGCCACAACCCTACCTTGAAATACCTCAAACTGACAAGCCAGACGCAAGCTGCAACTTAATTCTATCACTTTGACACAAATTCTACTCGTAATTGCCACTCTAGCACCAACATTAACTTGCAACACGATGTCAAACACACTGTCCAGTCGTCTCTGAACTTTAAAATACCACTGTTGCCTAACTAGGTCACTAGCGTTATCGAGGTCACTCGACCGTAAACAGCTCACTATAACTAACCGACAAACACACTGCCTTGACCTGGACAACCAAAATAACTCGTAACTGTAAGCCTTCTAACGCTCAGTGTGTATACCAACTTCTAGTCTTCCGATAAAGATCTAGGCCCCATGGCTTTTTAAAGACTGGACCAGAGCTCCCCAGTTATCAAGACCATTAATATTGTGGATTTATAGTAACACCAATACTAATGATAAATAAGGCTCGTCCTTCCAAAGATACGACCACAACATGTAATGGCTGACACAGCAAGATAACACCTTTCACAGGTACTGCCCTTTAATACGGTATACACACACAAATAAAGGCCTCTCACGGCCATGAACAACGTATGAATTACAATACGACAATACCAATGTCACTTGCCTCACTACCAGCTCAATCTATCAGCATAATACATACTTGTTCCCGCTTTCTGTCCGGTCACCTGATCTGGACAAACCGCTTCTCTCAGGGTTGCCAACCACCCAAGGTGGCCAATCTGAAATTTCGTCGAAATAGCGTCGTGACAATAATTATTAAATCTGTTATTTGTAAATATACAAATTTAACGTCGATTTAGTCATCTTGAATGTCCTGCATGTCTATCTCAGTCAATTTACTAAATACACTCTAAACAGAGCTATACCAGAATAAGAAGAATTCCACTGAGTAAATAAAGGTGGGGGCTTGAACGAGATTAAACTAATCATTGCATAAATCTTCACAAAAGGGCGGTAGATCAGATATAAGTCAACAATTGCCCTTCCCAACGCAGCATTGTTTGTGACTTCTGAAATATCTTGTGAATACTCCCTCGAGGTAGAAGCTTCATCATCCTTCTATCTACAGCTCTGTTCGACCACTACTGCAGAAAAAAGGGGAGGCGACCCGTGACAATTTGTGATCTCGTCCCTGATTATAGAACCTGAAGGTTAATTCCCCTCGAGGACTGACAGATATCTTAGATTTACTGGAAGAGTATTGTAATTTAGATTATAAAAATTTCTGATCAAACGTGTGCCATAGTAAATGAATAGGAAGTAAGGTAAAATACTAAAAGAATAATTTAATAAGTGCCAAAAAGTAAATTTTCTCTAAAGTAATTTGTAAGTGAAGAATATAGTTCCGTGTTGAGGCCTATTGTTTGGCGGAGTTAATTTATAATTCTAGTCAGTTAATTACTAGAATTAGAAAGCTGCTATTCTTATATTGCATTAGTGTGTAGCCTGTAAATAGACTTTTTGCTCAGAATGGCCGAACCACAAAATCTCCACACCTTTTACTTAAATGTTGCTAAAGAAATGGGCTTATTGGGCCGAGAGTTATCAAGTTTTGTGACCACTTCTGTGAGAGAGGACATTGACAGGGCAGAAAGAGAGAAAACCGCCATCTGAGAGGAAAGAAAGTTGGAGAGTGTCACGGGTTTCCTCCCCTTAGCTCTGCACTAGTGGTCCAACAGTGGCCAAAACTCAAGAGTACTGATGTGGTTCTTCAAAGGTGTCTACCTTCGCAAACGATTACTCTCCTTGTAATTCGCAAAGGAACAGGTCGACAGAGCCCACGCAATCAGACTGAAGGAACTAGAAATCAAAGGAAAGAGAGTCGAATCTAATTCCGGTGTTAGTGGGTCGGGCAGTTCCCAAGGTAGTAGGGAGAATAGTTCTCACGTGGTTATGCCTAGTGTTGCCTCTTTTCAGTTAGATGTCTACTCTGCGGCTTCAGAGGAAATAGACATCTATCCTCCAGGTTTGAGTCCTTAGCCGCTACATATGGCTTAGATAGGGAGAGATACAACATGAAGCTAACCCAGAGTCTGAGGGGGTCTGCTTACGATGTGTTCCTCAAAATGGCTCCCGAAGACGACAATAATTATGACATGTTGAAGAAAGCCTTGCTTCAATGTTTCCAGCTGAACACACAGACGTTTCAGAGCAAGTTCCGTGAAGCTAAGAGGCAGAAGGAAGAATCTTTTAAGCAGTTTGCTACAAGCCGGGCTACATACTTGGAGAAGTGGGGATCCCTCATCATATTCGACGAATCGTACGAAGGGCTGCAGGAGATGATAATCGTGGAGCAGTTCAAGGACTCGCTCACCCCTGATTTGAGACCGTTCCTGGCGGAGCACGGGGCCGAAACACTCGATCAGGTAGTGTTATTTTCTGATAGATATCAAAGCGTTCAGTTCGTAGTGACCCCAGCAAAGAGGCGCATACACGAGAGTCACCATAAAGAAAAGGATCACGGCGACACTGACTTTAAAAGTACGACACACACCACACACAAAACGGCCCAACAACAACAACAACCACAGGATCACCATGTGCAGAAACAGAGCACTCAAGCTCAAGGAACTGGAAGATGATGGTACAGATCATGAAAAAAATACTCACATTTCACATCGGACTGTAATAAGCTGAAAACAGGTCCTTATAGCTTTGCACGTCTGTACACGAGGTCGACAGGGAACCATGATCTTAAGACATACGCCCAAAACCCCAGTTATCCTCCCATTAGTGAACAAGTAACTGGTGGTAAACACACAATACGTTGCTTAAATGATTCGGGCTTAGAGTACTCAGCTCTAGTTTCTCCATCTTTGGTAAAGGCCCACCAATACACTGGTGAAACTGAAGAAATATAGGGTCCTGGAAGAGCATAGAGCCTATGTTTCTTCCGGTTGCGGAAATTGATGTTTCAACCCGATATGTAAAAGGGTAAAAGATCCCGTTACACGCCCATTGATGCATGTTGGGAATATGGTGTTAGGCCCATATTTTCTTGACCATTGGCACACTAGGGGGATGTGGTCAGCATCACGCCCGCCGCCTTAACCTTCCCAGAGTTGCTCTCGTACCCAGTTGGGGCTGGGTCGACACAGGAGCCGTTTGCGGCCTAAATAAATCCCACCTCATCTGGGGATCGAACCATAGATCACTCTGCTAGGAAGCCAGTGCACTAACCACTATGCTACCGCTGCTCCCGATAGGTATGGGGGAAAATCAATGCCGCAGTTTTAGACGATTTAGTCTATCCTCTCATCTTAGGGAGAAAATATGTCTTCCTTGGGGATCCTTCACAGAAACCCAGGTCGACACAACAGAGTGAGAACCCAGGATACGCCCAGGCGGCCCCTGAGCTCTCATCTCTAACCAGCCCGAACATGTTGGAGCTGAAGAAGGCACAAAGGGATGATAAAACCCTAAAGTCTTGTTTTAATAGATTGTATAGAAACTACTCCTGTACACCTCAGAGATCATATAGGGAGAAAAGTTTAGTTTACTGGAAGGTCGGGAACAAGAGACAGTTGTCCCACTCCCATATGGAACCCGCCTGATGCAGCAATTGCATAAACCCCATTTACAACCCCATCGAAGTACACGTGCTTTATTAAGACATTATTCCCTCAAATACTTCTGGCCATACGTGCGACGGGATATTCAGCAGTATGTGCGCGATTGATCGGACTGCCATAGCCTGGACAACCAGAATGGTGAAAACGATACTTTATCTACGAGGAAAATGATTGAGCAGAGCACACACCTCCCAACCTTGGAGAGCTCTGACTCATCACTTCTTCTGAGCTTAACAGAGCTGAAAAGAGCGCAAAAACAGGATATAAACCTGGCGCCTTAATCTTAACAGCGTCAGATAACGACAACCTATTCTTCGATTGGAACAATTTTCACAAAACAGGGAGTTATTAATCGACGAACGAGGCATGGGAAGCAACTTATGGTGCCTCACCCCTTAAGACCCTCCATTATGAAATCTGTACATGTATCAACCTTGGGAGAACATGTTTCAGTGGGAACCACTATGAGTAACCTTAAGGAGGTTTACTTTTGGCCTAGACGGTAGGCCAATGTGCGTCATTACGTTCAAAACTGCACACACTGCCGAAGCAAGAAACTCAGCCGCTCGCCAAAGATATAAGGGATCGGAGGAGAGAAAAACTGTCATCCACAAGAGAGAACCCGGGGAATAGCAAAATCCATGGAACAGGTGACCGCCCAAAGCTAAATATTCAACAAAGATCTTATGATAGGCTGTCTGTGACATAATTTGTGCGTTTTCTTCTCCTCTCCGGCAGTATTGAACTACATTTGTTGTGCGTACTGAATTATGTGCATTATTCAATCGTTAGAGCATTTTTTCCCCTACTATCATTGTTCACGTTTAACGCTTCGATGCACGACAGGGCCAGACAAGCATAACGCCCATCCCTGACAGATTAATTGAATCATTTTTTTTTCTAACCAGCGACACTCGAGCTTTCCAGCACTTTTGGCCCAATGACATGTCATTGCGAGGCTGGGGAGTCAGTGGACTTTCCTTCCAACCCGGTCAGGAGCTTCGCTCCTTCCCTTCTACAGAGGGTTTATGTGCAGGAGCCGTTCAGGTTATTCAGTCAAATTCCCGGTCGTAAACATTGAATCATTAAAACATGTTAATACTCCAATGACTCCATGTAGACGCGAGCATGAAGTGTTTGCTTAAGATTGCATAATCCCAGACTGTTTTGGACAGGTGATTGTAGATAAAGGCAATCTTAGAAGACATTTGGAAGAGTTAGCAGGAAGTGTGATATAAGTCAACTTTGATAGCTTTTTACGGATTTCACAACTTCATATATGAACGATGACTGTTTGCATTTTTCAAACGCACGAGTCATGGAGAATACTACATGAGGAAAAGTTTTCATAACATGTACTTTGAATGTATTGGCTGGCATTTGAGGCACAAATAAACAATCGCTATGATTGGGAGTTTGTCGAAAACGCCAGGTGGAAGCGTGGGCCGAGAACCTACGATAAAGCGTAGAAAAAGTTTGACATACGGCACTGCATTCCAGAAATCATCAACGTAGACAGCTCGGACCTTGCCACATAAAAGAATAGAGTTGGATTATGAATTTATAGGACCGGCACAAAGTATTAAGAGCATTTCTGTACATCAGTAGAAAACTCGCCAATATTAATACGGAACCCGGAATTCTACAGGAGCACTTACAAGTCACAGAGGGATTCTGAAATAGAAACAATACCCCAGACGTGCGTAAGAGGTATATGTGTTAAGCTGCCAAGACTATTCTATTGAGCAAGAAGTCTTAGATTTCTCAATTATTGAGGTGAGTATATATATATGGAGCTAATAAGAGGAATTTCGCTGAATTAAATAAGCTGGGGGCTTGAACGAGCTAAATCCTATAATATACAGCTTCACAACAGGCTGCGGCTCAGATAAAAAGTTAACGTGCTCAGACGCAATCAGCATTGTTCTTGACTTTTGAAATATCTTGTGATAGCTCCCTCGAGGTAGAAGCATCATTATCCTTCTGTCTACAACTCTGACAAGAGTAATCTTGTGCAAAGGTAGACACCTTTGAAGACCCACATCAAATACTCTAGGTTTTGGCCATTGTTGGACCACTACTACAGAGAATAGGGGAGGCAACCCGTGACAATGAGGAACAGAGAAAGCACATATGACTATATCCAGTACCATTCCTGGAAAAGCTCTATGGAGATAGAAATAGCCTCGAGCTGACCACTGCTTTCTTTGAACATATTCAAGTTGACGTCTGACAGTTTACGACAAAGAAGAAGAAGAATGCAACTGTTGAGCTGTACACATAATTGTGTTATGGCAATGAATAAAACAGTCTCGTGGAGCAGCAGCAGCTGGTGACACCTGGTGAGAGCTCAGCAGCAATAATGCTCATTATGATTAAATAAATAGTTATAAAGCTGTAATTGTACACGAACAACCAATAAGCTGTTTTATGCAACCTGTAGTGCAATTATTAATTATTATTTCACTAATCATTAATAAAGTTATCGAGTCTAGCATTTAAACATTAATATTTTTACGTTTACGCATATTACAGTTACATAAATTTCTATACGTGTGCATTATGTTTCAACAATGACAGGTTTAACTTGTTAATTTTGCTCGAGACTGTCCATGAACTACTTCTGTTTCATAAATGATTCTCTTCATATCTCCTGCGGTCCTCTTTTATACTTCCAAAATCTTTCATAAAAATTATACTCTGTACATAAACGGCGCCCTTGAATCATTCGGCAGCAGTTGGGTATAGAATCATACGGCAGTAGTTGGGCATAGAATCATCCGGCAGCAGTTGGGTATAGAATCATCCGGCAACAGTTGGGTATAGAATCATCAGGCATCAGTTGGGTAAAGAATCATCCGGCATCAGTTGGTATTGAATCATCTGGCAGCAGTTGGGTATAGAATCATCCCTTAGCAATTGGGTATAGAATCAACCAACAGCAGTTGGGTATAGAATCATCCGGCAGCAGTTGGAGATAGAATCATCCGGCAGCAGTTGGGTATTGAATCATCCGGTAGCAGTTGAGTATATAATCATCCGACAGCAGTTGGATAGAGAATCATCTGGCAGCAATTGGAGATAGAATCATCTGGCAGCAATTTGAGATAGAATCATCAGGCATCAGTTGTGTGCAATCCTGACAGCATTTGGGTATAGAATCATCCGACAGCAGGTTGGTATAGAATCATCTGGCAGCAGTTGGAGATAGAATCTTCAGGCAGCAGTTGGGTATAGAATCACCAGGCAGCAGCTGGGTATAGAATCATCTGACAGCCGCTGGGTATAGAATCATCCGACCGCAGTTTGGTATAGAATCATCAGGCAGCAGTTGGGTATATATATTGTTAGGTACATCATAATGAAACGAAACATATGAAGATCTTACCTAATGACGTTTGTCTCTCTGAAGGGATTCAACAAGCTGTCCACTATAACGTTTTTGGTACTTATGGGTGTTTTTTTCTAGAAGGTACCAGCAGAATTATGAAGATCTCTGTAAAGCAGTCTTATTCTGGCGATAAATATAATTGTCATTCGAACACTTCGAGGTTATGTAATATTGTAAGTTTCACGACCTAACAGTGGAATATCCAATGGAACCAATAATAATCCTCTGATTACTAACTGTATAAGTGAAATGTTCTTTAGAGAACAGTTTTTAAAATCCAGCCACTTTTTCTGGATAATGCGGAAAAGGCGCTTGGCACTGGGAAAAATAATCTGAACACCGATTAAAGGGGCACGGGGGGGGGGGGGGGGGGCCCTTAAATTCGTTTGGGGTGCATTGACCATATGTCGTGATACGTTTGACTACAAAGATCCAATGAAGGTGAAATAGAATGGACAGGAAAGTAGTAGGGAATGTACCTTTTAGGTATTATTCAGGAGGAGCGCAGGAGGAGCGGCAGGAGGAGCATGACTTTTTATATAAGGAAGATCAGGAGGAGCGGCAGGCGGAGCAAGATGGCGGACTTGAGATAACAAGGGGAGGTTATTTTTAGAGGTATTTTTAGATAACAAGAAGAGGTGGGGCAAGATGGCGGACTTGAGATAACAAGAAGAGGTTATTTTTAGAGGTATTTTTAGATAACAAGAAGAGGCGGGGCAAGATGGCGGACTTGAGATAACAAGAAGAGGTTATTTTTAGAGGTATTTTTAGATAACAAGAAGAGGCGGGGCAAGATGGCGGACTTGAGATAACAAGAAGAGGGTATATTTTTTTTTATATAAGGAAAATGTTGCGAGATGGTGGTTTTTTATATAGTAATATATTATTGTTGTTGTTATTAGTATAGCCAACTTAGGTAGTGGCTGTGTTAGACAAACAAGAAGAGGGTAATAGTTAGACTTTTAGATATTTTTAGACAATAGGAAGATATATATTTAGATGATATATATTTAGACAATAGGAAGACGATATGTATACGAACAGTTATATTTAGATATAGACAAACAGTTATACAAACAGTTATACAAACAGTTATTTTACAACAGTTAGACGAACATTTCGACAAACAATTAGACGATATATGTAACAAAAAAGCGTTTTAGTTAATATAGTTTTTATTTTTTCAAATACTAAAGGGCAACTGTCAATCGCTTGGTAGGTTTCTTCTTCTTCTGTGGTAGATTAGGGACATCGGCCAGGTCTGTGGTAGGAAACCAACTCGGGTCTGGGGATACTGGACAGCTAGACTTCGTGTATTCGTCAAACAGGTTAGTGAAGGTGGTAGGTTTCCTAGGTGGTAGGACATCAGTCAGGTCTGTGGTAGGAAACAAACTCGGTTCTGTTGGTTGGGAACAACTGGAGTTGATGTACTGGTCAAACGTGGTAGTGTTAGTAGGATAGGTATCCGTGCTTGGTGGCTGTAATCGGTCAAATTCGGCGAGGATTTCACTCTGTAATGTCAATAAATGGTCAAACTCGGGTCAAGTTAACGTAATGCCGGTTGTGGTGGGAAATTTGAGGTAGGATTCACCAAAATATCTTCGCACGTGCAGTAAAGGTTGGCCTCGGTAAACACTTACAGACGCAGCCTTCAGACCACTAGCCAAAGGTTTAAGCATTTCATCACTTCTCTTGATGTAGACCCAGTTGGTGGGAGCAGTCATTTTCAACGAGGTGTATCTGTCGTTAATAAAGTGTCTTCCGTTTATATACAGGAATACCAGTTCAATCTGGTTTTTTTAGGCGTGCCCCAGCTAGGATTTGATTCGTTGAACATCGATCGTGTGTTAGACAGGACGTGATTCGTCGATGTATTGCGTGGGAACAATGACACATGGCCGTATTGTCGTGAGGGAAAAAATACACCTGTCTATTGATTTCGTCCCTTGTTTATCAAAGTGGGGTTGAGTTTCACTAGCCAGGGTCTGACTAAGCGCGTAATTAATCGATCGTTGGCGTGTTGTCTAGCCGAAAATGGTAGTAGGACCCGCTGCATAGTACCACCTCGTGTTTTGATCAAGATGAAATAAATGGCGTAGAGCCCGCAAACGTTGGTGACTACATCTTGTAAATGTCTGGCGTTGTAGTTAACAGGTCGAGTAGAGTTTCTGGCTATAAAATTAACCAGGTCCGAGTGTGTAGGTGGTAGGCCAAAAGAATCAAAATATTCAAAAGTACCAAGTCCATTATAATATAGGGCGACCCAGTGGTCACCGGGGCGATAGCTAGGATCAGTGTTGATGACGAAAGCAGCCGTCTTGGTCGGATCGATGCGTAGAGGTAATTGGTCACGAGATAACACTTTAACGAGCCCAGTTCGTTTAACAAATATGTCTGACAGGAGGATGGTGTGTATCTCGTCTGTATTCATTGTCTAAGTTGTGTAGTCTGTCAAAACGTGGCGCGATTTCGAGATCTCCAAGATCGAGTCTTGCTCGGCGTAGACGAGAACCTGTAATGGTTCGGGTGTGACCTCGGCGAATTTACGTTCTACTGAGACTGGGCCCAACTTGGCCATCTCAAACTGGTCACCGTCTAGTAGACTGGGGGTGAGGTCAAAGGCGTATAAGGCGTAACCGTGTTTAAAATGTCTATACTCGAGGTCGTTGCCGGCGTCTTTACCAACCAGTCCCATAGCTAGATTCGTCGCGAAGAAGGCTCTCACGTACTGGTTGTGTTCATAATCCATGGACAAAGGCTTGCCACTGACGGTTCTGCCGTCCGCACTGACATTCAAATATATCAGACCAAAAGTAGCGAAATTGAACGGATTAGCCGTGTACGACCCGTTAAAAGCGGACGAAGTGACTAGTCCAATCACGATCCGTGTAGGTGTTTGACTGAGAAACAGATTATCCTGCATGTGCGATAGCATACCTCTAGGGATAGAGAAAGTTTTTAGCACAACTCGTTTCAAGGGGTACTTGGCATTACCTCGCACCAAGGCTTTCTCGTGGGTTAGCGAGACGGCAGGATTTAATTTAGCTTTCCGGACAACCAAGGCCGCATAAGTTATAATAGATTTATATCCAGCGGTGGGGTCGTGTCCCAGCACGTTGAAGGCATCTTTAGACGGGGTGAATTTTACTTTAACTGTCACACCATTTAACAGGTAACGATCTTGAGCAAAGATATCTGAATGTAAACGACCCATCATATCAATCTCCTGAGAACCAGCCGCTGCATGTCGACGCAATCTTAGTCCGTTGTTATTGTCACCAATTGTGTCCGTAATAAAATTTGGCGTGTCTTTGTAAAACAGAGCCGATGTCAGATGGCCTCGTTTGGGTTCCTCCCCGTAATTCAACGTGGCTTCCAGGTAAGCTCTATAAGGGTAGGTGTTCTCGCTGGGTGTAATCAGCGTATCGTTCAGTGAAACGTCGACTTGGGAGAATAAACTGTGCAGGTAATAGTTGATCGGGGCCACCTCTGCGTCAGCGGGTAATGCACCGCCATTAGCTAACGTAACTTTGGCGCGCACGTGTAGAAAAGTATTGAACAAATCTAGATATTCTTCACCGTTTCCGGAAATTACAAATTCCACCGGGGCTCCGGAGGCTAAGGCGGCCAACGGATGTATCTCCACAAATCGTCCCTCTTCTACGGCTGTCTGCGTTGGTGGTACGCTAAACAAATCTAGACCACTGTGAAGACACTCGCACGAGTTGGGGTGAATAAGCGCCATCATTCAAATATATCAGAGTACCTTTGCTTCTTCTGGTGAGAATGAGAAGGCCGAGCTCGGTTACTGCGTTTTATGCGTTTCGGTTCGCCAGGTGGGACAGCTCTCGTTTTTCTTTTTCTTCTAAGCCCGCTACCAGATTGGTTAGTGGTGAGGTGTTCAACGGCTCCCTGTAATAAACGTTGACCCGACGCATTGGCTCGTTCACAAAATGCCTCGCCAACATTTCTGCCGGCTAACGCATCGCTCGCGAACTTTAGACCGGTCCCAAGCCCTTCTCTGAGTAAAGCTTTGCCTCCAGTTTTTAACCACGGGAGAACCATATGACCGAGCCCGCCGAAAAAACTACCCAAACCATGTCCTCTTTGACTTCTGCCTCCGATAAACACTGGCATCCCGTGGCCAGCTTGGTTGCAGTAAAACTCCTCATACATCTTGGGGTTTCGTCGGATGGGTACGTGTCTCACCATTTTTTCTAGTCAAAATCAAACCGTCTGTGAGTTCGGAAGTGTAGTGTCAACACCGAAGCTCCGCTAGTGAATGGGATAGTCTTACCCTGGTCGTTAGTTAAAAGGATTTCCACCGCGTCAAACGAAAAACGGCTCAGGGGTACGTAGTGTGGTTTGTCGTAAATCCTGAAAACAGAAGCATTAGTCCTATCCAAAATAGGAACAATCCGTAACAAAGGGACAGAGGCATCTCCAACCGGTCTCGCCGCTACGAGATCGCAGTACACGTATACATTTTTCATGTCGCTATCCATTTGTACTTCAGTCTCACCTCGTAGTATTGGGTCGATGTCTGTGGCGAGTGAGGCAGGAAAACCTAACATGTGTTTCAACGTCTCACTAAATCTAACTTCAACCTCCGGATCATACAGATTCAAGGTGGCCTTATTATTGTTAAAATGGAATCTAACTCGGGCTTTTTCATCCACATCCGTGGCTAAAAGCAAACGATTCAACTCGTCGATCAGCGTGTCGGGTGACGTGTATAGACCAGCGGGTAACGTGAGTACCATAGACTCATCTTCTTTGTTGGGAAAGTAATGTATCCATACATCATCCTCTAGCACGTTAAAATAACTTTTGGGAAATTGAATCTCAACCAAACCAACCTCGTAACGCGAAGTTAAGTCTATAGTCTGTGGCAATTTGACAAAAAAGTGACCGGCGTTATTGTTTGGGTATATTTTCATCGAGGCATTGCTGGGTAAAGTCACGTAAAAACTCATCCTATCTTGGGGTTAGGTAACATGTAACCCAGACAACTGCTCATTAAAGCGATCCAAAACTTGCCGTCTGGTCCCTCTGCGTTGCTCCGACTCAAATTGAATAACGAGACACCGATGACAACATATATAACGATCATCTGACAGATGAAAACGATCTCTAGTCGCGGAACAAGTTTCCCAAAAAAAAAGGCCAGAACGAGGTTCTCGCGGTCTTGGGAGGGGGTGGCCTCAACACTGGGGTGCTCACGTCTTCTTCAATATCCATCAGTCTCGATATCTCGCTAGTTGTTTGGACGAAATCCAGCTGTTGAATGACGAGTTATAACCGAACCATTTGACTAAATATTCTTTTACACCCCTGCCACCACGGCGTTCCTCCAAAAGGGACTCGATTCGATAAACTATCTTATCGCCGACTCGTTGCAGCTCTTCTTGGTAAAAAGAACCTTTCAATTCCTCACCCGAATCATCTTTAAGGACGTACGTAACCGGTCTTGTTTGGTTTTGTCGACTGATCGTAAACAACTCTTCTGTCCACGCCGGCGTATAACCCTTTTTAAAAGTTTGTCTGGCTTGGGCGATCCGCACGCGATCACCAGCTTTAAAATAGACTTTTCTACCGATGACGTCAGGGGTTGAATACAAAGTACGCCACACTTCTTCTAGATTGCTCGGGGTAACCTCCACCGGCGCCATCTTAATACTCCGATGATACGAGTTGTTGTAGTTGTGGACCAGTTGTTGTATCACGTCGTCGTAGCGAAGACTGTTGGTTTTGGTAAAGTAACTTCACGTTTTTTCTTTGAGGGTTCGATTAAACCGTTCGACGATAGCTGTTTTGGTATCCTCATTCTCCGTAGTGAAGAAATGGACTTTCTCGTTTTTAAGAAACTTTAAGAATGTTTTGTTGACAAACTCACTGCCTTTGTCTGTTTGAAAATTTATCGGTTTGCGACTGTTAAAAATTGTCTTTACCGCTGCTACTAACGCTGTCCCAGTCTTGTTTTTCAACGGAACAGCCCAAGCGAATTTACTAAATACGTCAATACACGTTACTAGATACGAATACCCATTGTTGAATCTTTTTAAACCACGCAAGTCAATTAAATCAGCCTGGAACTGTTGATCGATACCACCCGCAATGGTAGTGCGTCGTTTAAATTTTCTGCGCACCGGTTTGTGTAGGGTGTAGCTGTCCTGATGGCCTAACCACTCTTCAATTTTTTTACGACTAAGTTTGGTGCTACGTTGTAAGGGGGCGATTCCACCATAAGCTCCAGGGCGTTTTGGGTCGTAGTAATGTTGTTTTAAAATCACTTCTTTGGCCATGCTTCCCACTTTGGCGTCTTTTTCCTTCTTCTGAGCGAATACGACGATGATTCTCGCTATTTACTGGCCACCACCTTTTTTCGATTAGTGGGTGTGACGGGTGGTGACTGAGGCGTTTTGTCCACGACCTCCTCTTTAAGTACAGTGGGTTGTTCGTTGGTTTGTGTTGGTGGTTTAATATCTACGAGCCCTAGAGGTACGTGTCTGTACTGTTCTAGTCGAGTCAAATAACGCTGTAATGTTTGTTGGTAGAGTCTACCCTTGTCACCAATTGGCATATCTTGTCGATCCAAGACTAGTTGCATTTGAGTATCCAATTCTCCCAAGTTATCTCTTAGAGCATCGGGTGGTCTATAAGGTTTTTCTAACAAACGAGGATCCATCAAAATCATTTTCTTAGCCATTTTACAAAAAACCTCTTAGCACAGTTAGTAAAGGTTTTAACAGCACACTTAAAAAACCTCCAGTTTGTAAAAATTGTTTTCGTCTTTTGAGCGAGACTTTTTTCTTTGTAAGGGCTCGCAGGGTGTTTTTGTAACGACGCATACGTCTCTTCTGATTGGGAGTTAGTGTAACGTTACCTTTCAATACGTTGTGACAACATTCACAGAGTGTTCCTACCAGCTCGGGTGATGCTGTTTTCATAACAGCCTTTATTACTGGTGGTTTGGCTGTACCTAGAAATTTTAACATATCAGCATGTTTTTTTACTTTTTCTCCCATGTTACTTGGGTACGTAAACAATATGTTGCTCCTCTGGGAATATCCGCGAACAAAGCCTTAAATTATCTGGTGTGTCTTGACGGAGATCGATTAGCAAATACCCGTGTGGGACCAATGTCGCGTCTTTAAAACTATCCTGAACATAGGCAGTTTGACCTGGGTACATCTGTTTGGCTAGATTAACAATCTGAGATCCATCGCGTGGATTTTTGAAAAGCACAATGTAATGAGAATTCAAACTAATGGTTCTGTGTTCTTTGTTCTTGCCAAATAAATTTTGCACGAGATAAAATACGCTTATATTTTTATGATGAGACTTTTTTGTAAATAAACTAGTTACACGTTCGTCTGTTTCGTTCATGAGGTCATCGATAATTACCAACCGTCTCTTATCACCTGTCCACTGCTCAATATCGGGCAGTCCTTCAATAAACTGAACACCAGTCATGGAATTGTATAAAGGTTGCCACTCGGAGTAACACCAAATAATCTCATCGGTTACGACTGTGACCATATCTTTGATATATGTTAGGAAACGCTGGACATAAACAGTCTTTCCGCTAGAACTAGGGCCTGAAATTAAACAGGTAAAAGGATGTGTGAATCTCGGATCCATATTTAATAATGATAACTTTCACTTACAACCAGTTATTTTATATCAAAAACCCTACACATTGTGAGAACCAAAAAAAATGTGACAATCACTGTTCAAGAATTTGAGAATCCCTGATCAAGAATTTGAGAATCACTGTGAAAACTTTGTGAGAATAAAAATCACTGATACCAACCAATACAAGAATCCCAGACACCGACATGTATTGAGAACCACTGATCAAGAATTTGAGAATCACTGTTCAAGAACATGAGAACCCCTGGAATTTAAAACATACACTTTTAAACAAATTCGTTTGTTAAAAGTTAGCATAAATATCTCTTTTTTGTTTTTTATATATCATTTTTCTCTCTTTCTCTTTTAATATATATATGTTTTAGATAAGAAAAAATGTCTCTCTCTCTCTGTCTCTCTCTCTGTCTCTCTCTGTCTCTCTCTGTCTCTGTCTCTCTCTCTCTATCTCTCTCTGTCTCTCTCTCTCTCTGTGTCTCCCTGTCTCTCTGTCTTTCTCTCTCTCTCTGTCTTTCTCTCTCTATCGCTCTCTGTCTCTCTGTCTCGCTCTCTCTCTATCTCTCTCTCTATCGCTCTCTGTCTCTCTCTCTCTGTCTTTCTCTCTCTGTCTCTGTCTCTCTCTCTCTGTCTCTCTCTCTCTGTCTTTGTACATTTCTTTTTAGTTATCATATACTTTTAAGCTTGCTTTTTTAAAGACATGATTTGTATCTTGTTCTGGATATATTTTTATATTCAACACCCGTATTTTGAAATAATATATATTTTTATATACAGAGGGACATATTCTACTGTTTTGAAAACATTTGATAAAATGGTCGCAAAAAATGTTCGTAACATTCTGTCTTTCTCGGCAACAAGACATCTGCGCTAAACAAATAAATGATAACTGGCTTTATGTTCGGACGTGTCACAAATAAAGTTTGCTAATGTAGAAACTCCACGGGGTAATTCAAGTTATAAACAGCTGTGTCTGTGTAAACGAGTTGTCGATATTCATCAATAATTGTCCGTGTCCAAACGAAAGACGAATTAACAGATGTATTGTTTGTTTAGGTATCTTATTACCATCCGATAAACTCTTTTTTCATAACAGGTGTTATTTTCACTTGTTCTGAGTAAACATTTGTGAGTTATTTCTTAACGGGACGTGATAATTTACAGACAACTGTTTGCGAGCAATAACAGGTGGATAAACACAGATGTCCCGTAATTAAACAGCGAACGTACCACGGACGTTCGAACCGAATCACCCCGAAAACCTGGCGCGCGGATGAATACACAAGCGAATCTTTCTGTATTCACACTAGTGTTTGTCTCAAAATCTTTTGATATAAGGAAGAAATGATTTAGATATCTCATTCTGTAACCAGCCACCGCTCAGATCGGATCAGTCTTTTTGAAAAAAAAAATCAGACGTCGAGACCAAGAAATTCCGAAAACAAGACAACTAAAAGTAAGTTATTCTGTTTCATTCGTATGTTTTTTTAGGATGTTAAAATAATTATTTCTGTTTAATAACATTATAAAAAGGTTTAGTTGCTTGTTTATGCGTGTGTTGTATTAAATATTTAAACAAAAAGCTATGTCTGTGTATTCGATTTTTCGCTAGCCAGTGTTGTTAAAGACTGTTTCAGATTAGTCTAACTGTTAATATTTGTTAACTCTGAGACTAAATTGTTATCTGTTAAGATGTTAATTCAGCTTAATAACTGTGTGTTTTATGTTAACTCAGATACTAAATTGTTATCTGTTAAAATGTTAACTCAGATACTAAATTGTTATCTGTTAAATCCGGACATAACATATTTTTTGATAAGACTTAACCGATTATGTACTAGGAAAAAAGACTAACGCTTATCCTTGTTGCTAGACAAGTGAGATTACTCAGCCTGGATTTCAACTGATGGTACATTTCTACAAACTAAACTCGAGCGTGAGGAATATTTTTTTCACATAATAAAGAAAATTAAAGAGAAGATACCATATTTTTTAACAGTACTATACATGTAAAAATATAGATATAATATATTATAAATATAAAACAACACTATACAGGGAAAAACGCCGTGTTACAAACTAGCAAAACACGTTTATATCTGAATTATCTTAAACGACAGATCAGATCGTTGGATCACAGGCTGGGTTTTTTTAATCTATATCTTTCTGACAGCGCGCGCGGGGGATTTTTTTCACATAGAATAAGAAATAACACTGTGTTTATTCTCTCTCTCTCTTTCTCTATCTCTCTCTCTCTCTCTCTCTCTCGCTCTCTCTCTCTCACTCTCTCTTTCTTTCTTTTCTTTTTCTATCTTTCTCTTTCTTTCTTTCTTTTCTTTTTCTATCTTTCTCTCTCTTTCTTTCTTTCTCTCTCTCTCTCTCTCTCTCTCTCTCTCTCTCTCTTTCTCAACTTGTCTGTGTCTTATTTAACTGATTGTTACATATAAGACTGTGTTTATTCTCTCTCTCTCTCTCCCTATCTCTCTCTCTTTCTCTCTCTCGTTCTCAACTTGTCTGTGTCTTATTTAACTGATTGTCACATATTTATGTGTGAGTAATGTGTTTTCGTTTCTACTTCACAGATGTCTTCAATTCAAAACAAGAACTGTTGCTACACTTGTGGACAATGCAATAAATCTTTTACTCGTCAAAGCAACCTAACGAGACATATGCAGACAGTACATGCTGAACCGATACATCCGTGTCGTGTCTGTCCTCAAACATTTACCAGGCCTGAGGTACTCCAACAACACATTGAGAGTGTTCATGGACCCGGTGCACCGAAATCCCCCACAGTAGAAGCCACTGCACCGGGGGCCGCTATAAACCCCTCAGTGGGGACCACCACTGCACCGGGGGCCGCTATAAACCCCTCAGTGGGGACCACCACTGCATCGGCGGTCGCTATAAACCCCTCAGTGGGGACCACCACTGCAACGGCGGGTGCTGCACGAAGACTCGGTATAGACACCCCAGCGGGGACCACCACTGCACCAGGGCACAGTCTGACGTGTCCCCGCTGTGGAAAGACATTTAACCGACATGATAATTTAGCACGTCACATAAAAACAGTACACGCAACATTGCTATTGGATTGTGCCCTGTGTGACAAAAAATTCACCTGGGGTGATAATTTACAGACCCATATGAAACAAATACACCCCACCCCTAACCAACTTTCGACACAGAACCCAGCAGGCGCCGAATCATCAACCCACCAACCAGCATCATCGGCGCACCCACAAACATTACCTGCAGGGACCACCACAGACTTATCATCAGCATCAACATCGAGATCGGGGCACCAACAGACATCAACATCATCTGCTGCAGCAGGCACCACAGACTTGACGAGAACAGCAACAACTACGACACTACCATCAGCGACCTCTTCATCAAGCCCCATCCCATCCCACCCACCAAAAACAGGCCAGACCAAGAAACGTCCCATGAACAGTACCCACCAGTCCCATATTAAAAAACCCCGTCTCCCTACTGAAGAAGACTCTTTAGAAGACCTACAGGATGTCATACGACAAGTCTACATTGACAACTGGCAAGCCATTAAAACACACGCAAATAAACATAAATATTTATCAACATTCACTTTTTTCCACAGACCAACAGAAAATATGGACTGGGACCGTCTCTTGCTCCCTGTCTTCACACAACAAACAAAAAGATTCAAAATAAACTACAGTTTCCACATCGTTTTGAGGCATAGAGAAACAAATGAATTAAGATTTTTTCACTCTTCCCATAATAACACAGTCGTCTTAGATCAGCCACACCTAGTCAACAACATTACGGATTTCAAAGTTTTCTCTCACAGTTACACGATAGCGATATTGTCACACAAGCACAGTTAAACAGACCAAACACAAAATATTTTGTCGAAGCCATTCCAGCGACTTCTTTCTATCTGTACCATATCCAAGACTTTCCTATCGGCTGCTGCATACAAGACATTCCCTCTTTCATCATGGACAATCACCACATCCATACACTACAACACGACTCAAACTCCAAACCATACAGTGATAACTTTTGCTTTTTTAGATGTTTAGCCGTTTTTAGGGGTGGTGCCGTTAAGAACGTTAGAAAATCGACGCGCCGACTAGTCGAACAGTGGCAAACACAGCAGGAACTTAGGTCCCTCATCGATTTCCCCGGGGTTAGTTTAATCGATATGCCCGAATTAGAAAAATGTTTTAACGTAAATATTGACATTTTCGAATTTGACGATGAGGAAAACCTGACCCCCACACTTAGAGGTAGCGACACTTTTCCAGATACGTTGCGTCTGTTAATGTTTAAGAACCATTTTATGTACATAACAGATATCGATAGGGCCAGTAACTCTTTTTCGTGTCCCGATTGCGGTAAGTTGTGGAAGGAGTATAAGTTTATGGTGCGCCATGAAAAGCGCTGTACCGGCTCTAAGCGAAAACATTTAGAGGTGGTGTGTATAATCCCCCAGAGACCATTTGGGACTTAATCGAGGAGGAGGGGATAAATGTAGACACAAAATTCGTCTTCCCTTATAGAGCCACATTTGACTATGAGTGTTTATTTGAGAACACTGTAGTGCCCAGTGGTAATGCCACTACCTACACAGCCAAACACGTGCCCCTGTCGTGTTCGGTGTCTTCTAACGTCCCCGGTTTTGAAGCCCCCGTGTGTTTTATCACAAAGGGTGACCCGCAAGACTTGGTCAATAGGATGGCTGACCATCTGCTCAAAATTGCCGCGGCCTCTTATGAGATTCTGCGTGCGTATTTTGACGGTGTTTGCATGCAACTCGAGGCTTTAGAGACGATCGGTAATTCAGACGGGCTCCTTGCTAGATTAGAGGGTTATTTGGGGCAGCTACCCGTATTAGGTTTCAATTCGGGCAAGTACGACGTGAACGTAATCAAACCGTATCTCATCCGGTATTTCAGGGGGGAAGACTTCAAATTTTTAGTCAAGCGAAACAATAATTGTATGTGTATTGCCACTAGCGACTTAAAGTTTTTAGATATAGTCAATTACTTAGCCCCGGGGTTTAGCTATAGCAAATATCTCGCGGCGTACAACGTTAAAGAAACCAAAGGATATTTTTGTTATGAGTACATAACAGATTTAGCAAAGTTAGACGAGACGGCGTTACCACCCCACTAGGCATTTTTTTCCAAACTTAAAAATACTAACATTTCCGCCGACGAGTACGCCGAGTGCCAGAAGGTGTGGGCCGAGAACCACATGACCACGTTGCGCGATTTTCTGACGTGGTACAACAATAAAGACGTGGTCCCCTTCCTGGCAGCGTTAGACCGACAAGTTAGTTTTTACGCGCGCCTAGGTGTAGACATGTTTAAAGATGCGATCTCCGTGCCCGGTTTCACGTTAAAGTACCTTTTCAAAACCCTCCCGCCCAACGTCATGTTTTCTTTATGTTCGAAGCAGGAGGTAGATTTGCATAACATCTTGCGCCAAAACATCGTCGGGGGACCGTCAATTATTTTTAACAGGTTCCACGAGCAAGGCAAAACCCGCATTAGAGGTGGCAAAACGGTTCAAGCCATTAAAGGTTTTGATGCCAACGCCCTTTATTTGTGGGCGTTAATGCAGAAAATGCCCACTGACTTTCCCGTTAGACGGTCTAGGGAGGATGGTTTCAAGCACCACAAACTCCACAAATATACCGTGCAGTGCCGCGATTATTTGGCTTGGGTCTCCCACCAAAAAAAAGTGACCTTAAAAACCCAGTTTAACGGGTGTGAGAAGGCGTTGGGTGATATATGCGTTAGGGTAGACGGTTGGGACAGATACTCTCGAACCGCCTACCAGTTCCATGGGTGCCTATTCCACGGCCACCCTAACTGCCCACTAACCGCCGGTCGTGACGTTAACCCAGTCAACAACACACCATTGGCTGAGTTGTACGCAAAGACGATGGAAACAAGTTCATATTTACGGGACGCTTGCACCGTCAAATTGGTAGAAATGTGGGAATGCGAGTGGCAGGCATTGAAGAAAACCGACCCATCAATCCGTCGTTTTCTGAACCAGAAACCATCTTACACCAAATGTCGGTACCCCCTGACAAAAGAAAATATTCTCGCCTCGGTGTTAGACGAGACCTTGTTTGGTCTAGTCGAGTGTGACATCCATGTCCCCGACTCTTTAAACGACCATTTCTCTGAGATGACGCCCATTTTTAAGAATGTTGACGTCACGAGGGAAGATATTGGGCCTTTCATGCGGGAATACGCCGAAAAACATAAACTCCTGACTACCCCCAGACGGACATTGATCGGGAGTTATGGGTACAAGAAAATTCTCCTGACAACACCTCTGCTTCGCTGGTACTTAATCAAAGGTTTAGAAGTCACCTGTATCTACCAGGTGCTTGAGTATACAACCGTGACGTTTTTCAAACGGTTTGGGGACACTGTTTCGAACGCGCGTCGACAGGGTGATACTGATCCTGCCTACGCCATTACCAGTGAGACCATGAAACTGCTAGGTAACGCGGCCTACGGCAAGACATTAACCAATAAGGCGAAGCATGTGGATGTCTCGTACACGATGGGCGAGGGTACCTCTGACCAAATAAACTCACCCCGCTTTAGGAAAATGACGTTAGTGACGGACGACATATTCGAAGTAGAGAAACTGAAACAGACTATATGTTGGGACCTCCCCGTTCAGATAGGATTTTTCGTCTACCAATACGCTAAATTACGCATGTTAGAATTTTACTACGACTGTCTAGATAAATTTGTAGATAGGTCAGACTTTCAGTTGTGCGAGACGGACACAGACAGCCTTTACTTGGCCCTTAGCGCGAACAACTTAGCGGACGTTGTTAAGCCCGCTTTGCGACAGGAATTTTATAGCTCCTACCACCAGTGGTTTCCCGCCGAAGTATGTCCCGACCATAGACCCGACTTTGTAGCTAGCGAGGGTAAAACGCGCGCCCTTTGTCAGAAATGCCGCGAACAAATATTATTCGACAAGCGGACACCGGGCCTTTTTAAATTAGAATACGAAGGTAGAGGGATGGTTTCCCTCTGTAGCAAGACGTATCACTGTTTTGGCGAATATGAAAAAACCACCACCAAAGGCTTGAACAAACACCACAACAAAGTTGACAAACACACATTCCTAGAAGTCCTCAACACACAACAGGCACAGGGTGGGAAAAATATCGGGTTCCGTGCACACAAATCCTCCATCTACACATACGAACAACACCGCAACGCCCTATCTTACTTTTACATAAAACGGCAGGTACATCCCGACAACGTCACCACCTCACCCCTCAACATTTAAACTGTATGTACACAACACAACACCTCTATTTCTTACGACGTGACGACAATGTGACGACACTCCCCTCAAGGTCTGGCCTGTACCCCGGTGATAATATATAAAAAACAAACTGTGATATACATACAGCCTTCCTATATAAATATGTATTATTGTACATTCATATGTGAAAATATCAATGTTTGATAATGTTAAAAAATACAAACTGTCTTTCATATATAATTGTATATTCATTTGCTAAAAAATTACTGTACAATGTATTACGTTAAAAAATACTATATATATTACCATACTCCTTTTTGATACCACAAAAACACTATTGAATATAAAATAAAAACTATATTAACTAAAACGCTTTTTTGTTACATATATCGTCTAATTGTTTGTCTAAATGTTCGTCTAACTGTTGTAAAATAACTGTTTGTATAACTGTTTGTATAACTGTTTGTCTATATCTAAATATAACTGTTCGTATACATATCGTCTCCCTATTGTCTAAATATATATCATCTAAATATATATCTTCCTATTGTCTAAAAATATCTAAAAGTCTAACTATTACCCTCTTCTTGTTTGTCTAACACAGCCACTACCTAAGTTGGCTATACTAATAACAACAACAATAATATATTACTATATAAAAAACCACCATCTCGCAACATTTTCCTTATATAAAAAAAAAAATATACCCTCTTCTTGTTATCTCAAATCCGCCATCTTGCCCCGCCTCTTCTTGTTATCTAAAAATACCTCTAAAAATAACCTCCCCTTGTTATCTCAAGTCCGCCATCTTGCTCCGCCTGCCGCTCCTCCTGATTTTCCTTATATAAAAAGTCATGCTCCTCCTGCCGCTCCTCCTGCGCTCCTCCTGAATAATACCTAAAAGGTACATTCCCTACAACAGGAGAATTAGTTCAGTTATCAGGACTTGCAGCAGAAACTGTATAACATAATTATTTTCTGGTCATGTTTGACTGGTTACTTGCTTGTAATATCAGTTTTTCACTGTCAGCAGACGCACGTTTAAAACTGCACCTCAATGAAACAATAAATATCGATGTGATTTGTTATGCCCAAATAGTGCTTTTTTAACACATGTTTCTTAAATGATACATCTGCCCTTTCAGATCAGGGGGAAAATACTTCAAGTTAGACTTTCATACTCCTTCACTGTAAAGAAGTAGTTATTGTTATTGTTACTGTTAATCAGAATCGACGTCATTGCACTCCGAGCAAACCCATAGGTGCTCAGTCTCCCACAGCAAATGTCGAAGTGTATGAATGCTAATTGTTCCTGTTGCGCACTGGTTGTATACACGGCGGATGCGTCCTCTCATACGTCCATCCCTGCTGGTTTTACGTTTGAAAGAAGTAGTTACTTACTTTTACTTACTTTGTCCTTCCACTATTGCCGTGAAGCGTCGTGTGGAGTTGACGTTTTCGTTCCCGGACCAAGTGTGTCGCCTTGGCTGCTGTGAGACAGTGTTGCTGTAGATGTCGGTGATGTTGTCTATCCATCTGTCTCTTGGTCTTCCCCGTGCTCTGAACCCAGATCTTTTAGTGCTGTAGGCGAGTAGTGGTAATTTATCGGGCTCCATTCTCATGATATGGCCAAAACACTTGATTTTCTGTGTCTCTATATGCTTGAGACATTATGTAGTTGTCACAATGTTTCTGATATTATCATTTCTCATTCTCTCTCCTGGTAACATTAATTGCTTTTCTTAAGCATCTCATCTCACATGATATGATTTTCCCTTCCGGTCAGTGATTATGTTTGACACTGATAGCAAACAGTTGGTAAGAATACATTGTCTATCATCTGTCGTTTCCATTTGATGTTTGAGTAGCGATGACAGGTGGTAAGTCTCTGCTGCACTGGCTTTTTGACATCCTGTTTCAATTTCTCAGTCAATTTTCCATTTTCAGTAAAAATACTTCCTAGATATTTGAGCTCTGGAACCTGCTTAAGCCTGATGCCATCGACATGTTTGTTAAGTGGGGGCTTGGTGATTTGCTAATCTTCATAGTTTCTGTCATGTATGTGTTGATCGTCATGTTGTATCTTCCACAGGTTGAATTAAGTGCCTCTGTGTGTTTGTGCAATTTGTTCTCCTCTTCATACACTTGACTTTGGTCGTCTGCTAAAACGTAACTCATTCAGCGGACTGAATTCCGCATATTCTGTGTTATAAAAAGTACTAGCAATAACCCGTCAAACGTGATGGGTTTTTAATTATAGTGTGCTGTTTCCGTTCCCGGATGAGCATATAGAAGTATATTCTTAGAGTGTTTTTGGTTTCTTTCCATTATACAGTGTAATCAAACTGTTCATGAACACCGTCATTTGAACGCTTTTCTTTGTAGATTGTAACTATTTTCGGTAGAGTATATATAATGGAAACAATACCATTTTTCAACACGGTTGCATTCTTCAAATGTGACCAACGTACACACGGCGAGAATTATGTTATTTTAGATTCAATTTAAAAGTTCTTTGATGACAACATTTCGTGTGAAAGTGCCTGGATTGTTTTCAAAGAGTGTTCCCTGATAATAAGTGGTTTTAACAAAAACTTTAAAGTTTTCATGATTTGTACATCGGGTGAGGGCTCAAGCACACCAATTTTTACGCACTTTTTCTTTGTCGAGCGCTGCTAATTTCGTGAAAGAATTTTTAAAAAAATTAATAAAATAAAACCAAAGTATTTGTTTTATATAACACCCACGCCGCGCAAGTTGCACACCGTAAATTAATATTAGACAAACATAAAGGTATGTTTTCAGGCACTCGTAAGAAATAAAGAAGTACAACACTTGGACAACAGAAAAACAACAGACGTGAGTGGCTACTCACGTCTGTTGTTTTTCTGTTGTCCAAGTGTTCTACTTCTTTATTTCTTACGAGTGCCTGAAAACATACCTTTATGTTTGTCTAATATTAATTTACTGTTTACAGGCCTCGGGTTTCCCTTCCTTATGTGTTATTAAAGTTGCACACCGTGCGTTGCGCACTTTTTTTTCTGGCGCGAGTTACTATTTTGAGTGAGACCGTCCGACGTAACATACGCGTACATCGGTAATTATGTTAGTTCGGATGGGATTAGAGGAAAACTTCTTGCGCAGCTTGTATATCCCTAAGCCTATCTGGACAGATGGTCAGATTTCTAAGACTTTTTACCGGAGTTAAAGGAATCCTGTATTTAAAGAAGAGCTTCCAAAATAGATACATATTAGCAACTGCTTTGTGGGTGTTTAATAGTTATTAAACCATAATCCCCATTCCTAACGAGGGGCGCACACTTGCCAACATTGTACAGACCGCCACTGCGTAAGCCAAGATATTGTAAGCCCTATAACCCATCTTACAAAACCTTCTGACTTATCCTTTTTTCTAAATTAATGTTATTGTGTGCACAGTTTAACTCATCTTATAATATTTAATTTAATTCAGCTATTCAAGACAGAACAAAGTCCCCACATATGGAGGCTTGCAATGCAACCTGGAGAAAGCCGAAACGAGCCTAGGTTGCTAACAACTTTTTGTTTCTTCTAGGAAAATCTCCTGATTCGGCACCTGTAAAGTTCGAACACTAAACGCCCCACGGGAAAACTACTCAACAGGCAATGGCAGTTATCAACTATAAACATTGACAACGTTGTTGTTAGAATGTATCGCGGCTGTTTGTTGCCAACGCATGTTGTTTAATATTGTCAGGTGTTTGCGGCGAGTATATAAGTAATTTAATATTGTCAGGTGTTTTCGGCGAGTATGTGAGCTTTCTACTGTGACATACCTTAAAGCATGTTTCCGCTCATCCAATGCCTGTGTGCTCTAAATACAGTATAAGAAACCTCCAGTTTCAAATCCTTGGACTCACTCCATGTCATTTTTATAGACTCTTTCTTATGGCATTTTTGTGCTTTCGCCTTCATCAAACCATCGCTGTTCATTACAAATGTCTAGTTTTAATGTACTTCCCACTTTTCTCATGACAGTTCTATTATAGTACTTTGGACAAAGGTTCATACAAGTAACAGAGCAGTCGTTTTGGGCCATTAAATAGATCTCGATTTCTTTGGCCGAAATGTGAACCTACTTACTCGTTCTTCTTCTACCGTGAGGTGAAGAGGTTTGGAAGAGACAGCGCCAAACTATCTTATCGGCTGTCTTCCTCCTGGCCTGGTTCCCGAAATGCGAACATGTAGTTTAATAATTCTCCAGGTGTGCTACCACTGCTTTATGTTGTTGTTATAGATCCACGGTCGTTTGGGCTCTCACCCTTCAGCCCAGTGCCATGTAATGGTATCTGCAGACGTTCGTAAGTTGTTGTTTCGCTCCAAATAAGATGTTCGTAAGTTGTTATTTCGCTCCAAATAAGATGTTCGTAAGTTGTTGTTTCGCTCCAAATAAGATGTTCGTAAGTTGTTATTTCGCTCCAAATAAGATGTTCGTAAGTTGTTGTTTCGCTCCAAATAAGATGTTCGTAAGTTGTTGTTTCGCTCCAAATAAGATGTTCGTAAGTTGTTGTTTCGCTCCAAATAAGATGTTCCATCTTTCTGGCATCTTAGAAACGAGCATTTTCCTAACATAATCGAGTGGTGGACACTCAGAGTTGCTGTCAACAGTTTAATAGGGGTAAGTCTACAGCTGGCACTCTGCAGTGTACTGTTGCTGGATTCTGCTTTATATGCCGGTCAGTGGTTTGTTTTTGTATTTGTATTAGTTATTTTTAATAAATTATAATTAAAAATCTCCAACTGCTTCTGTGTCCTCAGATTCATACAACATATCTAAATCTACACCTGTAGCCAAGATTGATTTATGGAATCCAGTTATATTTTCAGTGGGTAACTAATGATTTTATTTCCCTTTAACACTCCTTACTAGAACATATAATATTTAGTTTATTTTATCCCCATCCAGGTTGTGATAGTACCCTTCTGTCTGGTTCACCCTGCAGTAGACCTGTCACGTGTTTCCGACACCTGGCTTGGCGAGATCCCAGTTCACACTATAGGTGCCTACATTGATATCTACCTATTGTTTATAATGGGTGATTTACCTTGGCAGGTAACAGAATGCACAACACAAATTCATTATGTTATATTTTGTTTTAGTTTCATGTCATATTGCTGGAAATGATAAAGTCATTTCATGAAGGCATAAACAGAGCAGTCCAATTTGCTGGAAGCACATCACAGCCCTTTGACATACGCAGTGGCGTTAAACAAGGCTGCGTTCTTGCTGCAAAGGAACAGTTTTGGGTAACCGCAGCTGGGGTTCAAAAATGTGTGCAACAGAGACATCAGGGCACTGGACATAAATCCAGCAACCTGGGAGGATGAAACTGCTGATCGCCCCAAGTGGCGATGCTCCCTACGTTACTACCTCAGACTGAGCGAAAAGAAGCTCTCACGGCAAGTAGAAGAGAGGATAAAACGTCGAAAAGAACACGATGAAAATAAGCAGCTGAGTACTGTCACATCAGGGGAGCTTTCCTATAGTCAGATATGACTGAACGGGCTATTATTATTCGTATTCTTATTATTATTAGTTAACATGTCTTATGAAATTAAAATTACAAGCTCACTTGATCATTCGAACTAGCTAGTATTATCTTAAATGTGACCTGAACATTTATTGTTAAACATTATTCCGGCAGAATAACATTAAATGAAAACGCAAAACAGTTTTTCGTTCAAAGAAAAAAAAAAAGAAAACTCGTCACCTAGAGGATCGGAAAAGTCGAAAAAGTCTGGTGTAAATCTATCATTTCGCACGTGCGTTATCGGGGCCCAAGAAGGGAACAAAAAACATTAACACTCTAACAAACCAGGCAATTCGTTGAAGAATACAACGCAGGGTTTGGGCATGCAGCCGACTAACCCGTCCTGTAGAAAAAGGTAAAAGCATTCCCATAGATCAGCGGTTCTTAACCTTTTCTTTACCACGGACCCCTTTAAATATCTTTTGTTGCCGCGGACCACCAAGACTTAACTCAAGATTTAAAACCCTAAAGTGCATCAAATATGTATTTAAACTTGCTCATCACGGGTCTTCACATTTGGAGAAGGGAGAAATGAGTAAATGCACACACTCCTATTATAATATTTTTATTGGAATGATTCCATATAAATTTAAAATAAGAATAATAATACCTGAACACCGAACCATGGCCTAATATTACTTGTTAATTTTAATTAATTAATTAATGAGAAGGCTGGTGCTGCATTTCACTTACAAGCCTTGTTATATCGGGCTTAATAGTTCTGACTTTACGTTTTTCAAACGGTTTCTATAACTTATTTTTAAGATAAACGAGAGCAGAGAATAATTTTTCACACAAGTATGTCGTTACGAAAGGCATCAATACTTTCATAGCCCTCTTCGATAGTTCCGGAAAATCTGCTTGTAAGTGAGCGCAGAAATTTAAAGGGGACTGTTCCTTTAAACTGCAATTTCAGAGCACCATCCGTGGATATTTTTATGAGCGTGTCTTCCTCTGCTGCAGAGAGCCACTCTAGTTCATACACATTAACTGAAAATGGATCTCTAATTCAGTTTTTGCTTGCATCAGGAGCAGGAAAATATTCACGGAAACTATGCCGCAAATCTTTCAAATGTCGTGCGATAAGTGATGTGTCGTCCTGAGACAACTCTTCATTGGTAGAACCAAGAAAATTTGTGAGGTTTTGAAATGTCTCATAGATTCGGTTCGAAAGGCGATGATGCCACAATTCCAACTTTTTCATCATTGCTTCGATCTTGTCTTCAACTTGAAAAACTGTAACTTTTTCTCCTTAAAGATTTAAGTTGAGCATATTTAAATGGATGAAGACATCTGACAGATATGCTAATTTTAGTAACCAGGAAAAAATCTGTCATACGATCATTGGGGTGAAATTGCTGCTACATGAGGAATAATCTTATCTCGTCTCTAAATTCCCCAAAACAAGACAAAACTTTACCTCGTGATAGCCAACGAACTTCACAGTGTAGCAAAAGTTGATGGTGTTCACGGTCCATATCTTTGCAAAGCTGCTCAAAAAGTCTTGAATTCAGTGATTTGCTTTTTATAAAATTCACAATTTTGACTGATTCATTTAAAGTCTGTTTTAGTTTTTCTGGTATCTTTTTTGCAACTAGAGCTTTCCTATGTATGAAGCAATGGTACCAAGTCATCGACGGTATGATTTCTTTAATCCGTGCTATAAGTCCAGTAAGCTTTCCAGACATTGCTCGTGCCCCATCTGTGCTAATTCCAACGCAATTCAACCAATCCATGTGATGAGATGTTATTGTGACGTACGTCTAGTTTGTCAAGTGAATTTTCCCTGATTTGATGGATTATTAAAGGGACTTTAGCTTTTCATAACATTAGAATCCCTGAACATCAGTATTATTGTAACTTTTCATCAACGAAGAGTAGCGGCTAGGATCAAAGCAGTCAAGAAGATCCCCAGAACAGAGAAGCAGAAGTTTAGCATCTCCGTACGAACACTGAACCGTTCGCAAGACGGACACGAGCGGTCAGAAGAAAGCTTCATGCAGACTTCGCACTTCTGTGGCCACCGGCAGACTTGCCCGAAAGACGGAACGCTCAGCGTAGCGGATACGATCTGAGGAATCAGGAAACTCACCGCGAACGAGGCTAGTCTCGCCGGAATTTCACATGCTCGTACGAGCAGCCTGAAACGAACGTAGATCGGAAGCCAGTCTGGCCATCGTGGTTAGCATGGCGGCTAAATAACTTCGACTTCCCCTGGGAACTGAAGAGGTGCGAAATTTTCACATGTACCATTTATCTTGCCTTTCTAATAGATAAATACAGAATCTGAAAAGGGCAACGTATCATTCGTTCAGACAGAATTCTAAGATTCACTAGCAAATAGTTAAAAATTCCTGCTAGATTTCATCTAAATTGTTGGCTATTGGAGTGAAATTCTTTTTCTGTGCAGACGAATGATCTTTTGAAACTCGCATCCCAGCAATTAAGCAGCATTTAAGCAGCAATTAAGCAGCAATTAAGCAGCAATGAAACATCATTTAAGCAGCAATTAAGCAGCAATGAAACATCATTTAAGCAGCCCTTTCGCAGCAATAATATATATCTAGAGTCTTGCCGACTCAGTTCGATTACTCTAGTAACTTATGAACATATTTGAAATTTAATCTTTGTGGCGATCCTGACAAGCTATCTGAAGTATACAGAAACAAAGCAAACCCAAAGACTATTTTAAAATCCCAATTCATAAAGTCGTTTTTTTATAATTATCAAACTGGAAGAAGAACAGTCAACAGTAGCAATATTTTACTCACTGCTCTATTCGTGAAGAAGAACATAGATTTCCCTGACACTGTCTGTCAAGCATAATCATTGGATTTTACCAACCCCCTGAAGAACGTACCTCAGTGTTTTTTGTATTTTGTGACAATACTGTAAAAGAAAGTTATCTCCACCAGCTGTGCCAATCTTAGACACCACACCATTCCTCACATCTAGCCAAGTGCCTGTGCCATTCTTTAGGAACTTTATCTAATAAACAAACAGTACCGTTAAACTTCAACGTCCAGCGATTTTGGGACACTTTGTTAACTTCAACAACCCGCTAATCTGGGGCTGTACACGGAAGAAAATACTTTTACCTAAGCCAAGGTTTAGTGCTGTTTTTTAATGTATTTCCTATGAAGTGCCAGAATTCACCATTTGGTAAGTCTGTGTGTGTGTGACTGTGTGCTGGCCAGCCAAGCGTGTTTTTTTTAAATGAAAAAAAGAGATTTAATCTTTTTTACCCTTATAATTAGTTCAACCTAGTATTAAGGTGTACTGTATTGATTGTACGGGATTTCTCCTAGCGGGATTATTTAACTGTGAGCATTCCCCCCTCCCGGGAAAAATTGGTTGATTAAAGGGAAACATTTGATGAACCCTAGCTTTTCCTTTACCCCTTATTACTGTAACCCCCTTGATCAGAGTAATAAATTTACCATTGGGTTAAATTGCCTATCTCTGATCATCATCATCAACCCCCCCCCCCCCTCTTTCTCGTCTTTGGGACCCGGTCTTTTCTGTTAGTAAATACAAGTGGGAAAAGGTGCATTGGATATTTCTCCTCAGAAACCCTCCCCCCTGTTATTTTGTGTTTTGTAACCCATGATTTCTGACTGTACATTGATACTTACTTGTAACTTGATTTTATGATAATAAAAGTATTAAAAATTGGTGTCGGCTGGCCCAAAACCCAAACATTTCCCATATTTTGTTATCGTAGTGTGTATTCATGTACGTTGCGCGTCAGAATCACCAAATCGGTGTGTGCGCATGAGCGACTGGAACTGACAAACAACTGTTTGTTCAGAAGAGTGGTAGGAATAGTTTTTGAGAGACCAATATTGTCGTAATAAGAGACTGTCCTTACTCTTCCCCCAGCCCTTGTGAATCTACTACCTCACTTTCCTAAATCCTTATTCTCACAGAGCCTTCACTATCATTCTACACTCTAAAGGACCAATATCCATCAGAACTCTCTCAGATAAAAATTACGACAGTTATAAACTCGTTTAAGCTGTTAAATACTTCTTCAGCTGTAATATGTACCAACGAGGAGATGAACAGTAAGTCTTCGAAAATATTTCTCTCGTGCTCATATCTAACGTAGCACAATAAGGTCGCTTTGTTTGTTATGTCTGTTCTTTTGTCCAGTTGCAGAGCACAATAGGGGGACATGCGAATTCTTTCTAATAACCGTTCCTTGATATTGGCTGACAAACCGTCGATTAGCTTCTTAACTGTGTCATTTGACAAAGGTATTAAGGAAAGGTCCTTGGCAGCTTTCTCGTTGATCAATGCTGAAATCATGATTTTTGTAGCAGGTAATATAAGTTCTTCGGCTATTGTGTGCAGTTTTCCGGTTTTTGCTATTAGTTGAGAAACTTCAAATAGGCCCTCACTGCCTTTTCATTGTTACAACCATTTGCAGTCTTTTTTACCATTTTCTTACTTTCCCGAAGCTTCTGCTCCTTACTTTTGAAAAAAATCGAAGCTCTTTGTGGCATGTTCTTTATGTTGAGTATCGAGATATCTACGCAATTTTTAACGGTTTTATGTCCTCATTGGACAATATATCGTAACATAACACACACTGTGGTAGTTGCTTGTCTTCTGGGCCTTTACACATGAAGCCAATCGACAGATATTCCTTGCTATAACGGCGGCACGTTTTAAGATGACTGAAAGAAGCTTCATTTTGCTTTGAACAGGATGCACCATCAACATTATCAGTACTTTTACGTTTCAAATTCAGCCAGTGATCCATCCTGAGGCTCAGCCAAAATGTATTGTTACGAAATTATCCGCGATGACATCGAAAGGTCACTTTACCCGACAATAACCAAACGCTTTTATTCGCAGAAATCGAAGAAGAAATACGATCATTTTGAATGACTCCGACTCTCTCTTCCCGTAAACACAGTCTTTTATACATGAATTTCTTCGAGAACATTCTCGACACAGCTAGAGAATTCTGAGAAGCAATAGACGTTCCTAGAATCTGGTGGCAAAACGTGGACAACACTAGTGTTCGGTGCAGCTACGAAGGCGGCTTCTGGCTGTATGCCCGGTAGCGAGAAATGTCACGTGCTTTCTCTCAGCCACTCAGCGTCATTCACTTGCATATTTTCACCGCGTGCAGAAGTATCAAGTGCTGAGAACATGTTTTGCTATCAAATAGTTATTTTCATAACCGATTTTTACTTTTGTTTGTTTTTAATGGAGGCAGTAGGTTAAAAAAGCCAAGTTTTACACAAACAAGCGAGATAAATTAAGGTTTAGTTCTTCGTTTCCGTCTCTTTCTTTCTTTCTTTCTTTCTTTCATTCATTCATTCTTTCTGTCTATTTTAACTGTAAAAGCTCATATTATTTCTTCAAGTCTTCGCGGACACCTGTGAGGACATCGCGGCCACTCGAGGGTCCGCAGACCACAGGTTAAGAACCGCTGCCTTAGCTGATTCTGCCGTTGGGGGGTGTGAAGTGATAAAGACTTCAGTATACTATGTCCATCTTCGAGGGGTGGGGTGACCGGTTCCCTTCCTAGCTACCTTCGCCGTCCCTAACTCGAGAGAAGAGTCAGTTACCCATTGTGACACCACTATACTAAGTGTACTGTGAATAGGCGGGGTTGTCGCACGGAAGGTCCAGTGTTCAAATCCTGGGTAAGCCACTCATGTCTGTTGTTTTTCTGTTGTCTGGTGTTCTACTTCTTTATTTCCTGCGAGTGCCTGATAACATACCTTTATATTTGTTTCATATTAATTTACTGTTTACAGGCCTCAGGTTTCCCTCCCTTATTTGAAATAAAGTATACACATGGTTTCGAGTTGATTCTTTGCACTGGAGACAGAGTACAGTGAGATTTTGAGCTGAGGGCCAGGTGGACGTATGGGTGTGGTATGTAGTAAGTAATATGGATTATGGAAAATGTAGGACAGCCTAAAGTGTTGTAGAAGCAATATTTGATTTATAACTGGTCTGCACTTTGCATATGTTCTGAAGTGTCTGATAATATGTGCAGAGACTTTGTCATGAGATGTCTTTATAATGTCACAAGCCAGAATATGTAAAAGTGCTTCTTTAATTATATTCTTTGTCAAAGTGCACTCTGCTTTATGGACTTTTGTAGTTGTCCGAGCTGACTACAAGGACTACTCACACATACACATCAAGGAAAAACAGATAGACAGTAAAGCCAACAAGTGGGCCTGAACATCAAGGTAAAGAAGATAGTGGTCATGGCACTCAATGTGTGCAATCCTGAGCCCACAACAATAAGGAATAATAAGCTAGAACAGACAGACACATTCATATACCTAGGATGCATAGTATCTTTAGACGGCGGAACAAGCAAAGACATCAACAACAGAATGAATAAAGCAAGAACAGCCTTTGCTAGTCTAAACAACATCCGAAAATCTTCACACTATTGCACAAACACAAAATTAAGATTATATGAGAGCTGTGTACTTTCTGTGCTTCTCTATGGAGCGGAATGCTGGAGAGTAACAGAGAAGAAAATGTCGAGATTGCCCTCTTTCCACACAATCTGCCTCAGGAGAATTCTCCAAATCTTTTGGCCGAATACCATCATCAACCCAGTGCTGCTTACTAGGATCAACCAATAGGACATGCACATCATCATAGCTAGCAGACGATGGAGTTGAGTTGGCCACGTCCTCAGAACATATCCTGATGCCATTACAAGAACAGCTATGCTATAGACCAGCGGTGGCCAAACTACGGCCCGCGGGCCAGATCCGGCCCGCCAACCTGTTTTGACCGGCCCGACAACCTCTTTTGGCCGGCCTCTTATTGTTGATTGAAGCCACACTCTTCACAATAAAATAACACACAAATGTATGTTTGAAATAAATAATTACATATCAAATTACAAATTACAAAACAAATTAAAACAACAGATTCATTATATTTTTTTAACAGTAATTTCAGTACGAAGACTGGTATACATGTCTTGGCAGATGTGCAGTACAGTAGTTTGCCGTTGCTTTCTGTACGTGGTTCATTATATATGTAAAACTAAATATCAGAACGTTATTTTTAAAGGACTTTATAGGTCTGGCCCTCGGGTGTTACCCTTTACCATAATCTGACCCTCGGCCAACCTTAGCTTGGCCACCACTGCTATAGACCCTTGAAGGAAATAGAAATACAGGCCGACCAAAAACAACTTGACGGAGAACAGTGGAGCCGAGATGCACAAAATGAAGCAGAGCTGGGGCATTGCACGAAGAATGGCCGCCGACCGAACAAAGCGGAAGCAGTTTGTTGCTGCCCTACAAGACGCCACCAGGCGTGATGGGCAATGACTGCTTTGACAGCCGGTGGTTAAGGATAAAAGAAAGATAACGTTGTTGATCGTTATTGACCCATAGAACGACCGGTTAAAGCGTCCGATTTATTATATTTCTGTCCAGTTTTGGGCACCAGAATATCACTTATATAGTTCTCCACACAAGGTTAGAGAGATGTAACAAAGTATAGATAAAAATGCAAACATTTGAAGTTCAATTGAAGCTGCTTGATGCAATTCTTTCAGGCTCCTGCATGATATTATTGTTCCTCCTCCACTGTAGTGGTGTTTGATGGTATTGTATGATGTTGATATTACTAAATGTAATTGTATGAGGCCAGCTGTGAAGGCTCCTGAGATAAAATGTAGTTGAGAATTGTCAGAAGGCTGTTACGCACAAATAATTACTTTTTTCCAAAGTCTTTGTATGATCGTTTTTCGTATGTATGATCATTATTTGACTGAAATGCATGTTATATATATTTTATGGTCAAAGGGACAGAACCCGATATATCGATACTGCTATTTTTTATGAGTTTACCTCCTCTTGTATAGAGACACGTTCGGTCTATAATGTCTTGAACGAAGCGTGACCATATCTCCTTATTTGGTAGTATCAGTCAACGGTTGTAGATGTTTGAAACCTTTCTTAACGCTTCTGTTCATGTCCATAAAAGGCGCGACTGTGTAAGACTTTTATCTCGAATGTTCTTAGAATCGTCTTATTGTGAACAGCGACTCAGAGATTGTCACTCTGCGCATGTCTCGACTGGGTTGTCGTTTGTTGTTCCGCCCAGGTTGGGGAGTTGAGAAATGGACTGATTAGCGAGCGGACGCGACTGCGTCTTGTGATTCTCTGAGGGAAATACATTGTCTTTGTGAGTTAGTTAGCTAACTAGACTATTTCCCCGTATTATTCAAGCCTGCCTGGAGGCATATGTTCATGGTTGATTTTCCGAAATAAGGTAATTCCTCTTGTATCGAACTTTAGGCTATCATCTAGAGGTTCGTCATTTTGTCGCCTTTTTGCTCGCCTGTGTGATTCAAAATGGAGAGGTACTTTGACTAGGATTAAGTCATCGGTATCTTTATACCTGAACTAGTTATATATCTATGGGTCGCTCTAGACCAACAAGACTATTGTCTGTGTTCCAGGATTCGTTATATCAGAGATCACGTCCAAGTCAGATGGTTAGACTTAGGAAGGTTATAAAGGTCGAGCTGACCTGTAATCCATGTATGCTACTCACGTGCAGACAGTAAACGGACGTATTGTATACATCTGATCTGCTAGCATCAGGAAGGAATAATTATTATTGTCTATGAACATTAAGGATCTGCAGCTGACCACGGTTGCAGAAGATATATGTATTATTTATCAAGCTTCGCTATGATATTTGTTTTCCATACAACTATTGAGTATTGACTCCTACATGACTGTCAGTTAACATGAGTTTGAATGCTGCATTCGTTATCCTATGCTGATGATGACATAAGTATCATGACTGTTTTGTGGCGTGCAATAAATGGTATAAACCTAAAGCGAAGTTACCATTTTTATGACTCTACACGTCATGTTGCCTGTGGTGTACCCTGAACTGTTCTACTGCAACACACACACCGCAACAATCTAAACCAGATAAGACACCCACATCTTGCATTGTAATACCTGGTGTCGATAGAGGTGGTAATTTGACGGCATCCTAATTCCACCCTTATCAATTCATGGTGGCCAATAGTTGGTTTATTCTGGTACCAACTCTCAAGGGGGTCAACAAACCCAGACATCATCAGCAGACTACAAGACAACATTGCAGTTGCTATTCATCACCTTTGATGAAATTTTTTGAAAGACGCAGCAGTACTGACAGTTGTTGATATTTTGAAACTACCCGGCGCTGCTCGGCGGTATTGAAGTTTGTCTACAAATAGAAGGACAAGTACCGAGCGAATGGATTTTCTGATCTGTTAGGAAGAAGGACAAGTGCCGTAACAACTGTTCCGGTCTCAGAATTACTGTTGCAGATTCAGAAGGTCAAGTTCAGAAGCTGTTTCCTGTCAGAAGCTGTTTCCTGTTAGAAGCTCATTTCCTTCGTCATGGCAGTTTACGAGAGCAGATATGGATCAACGTTGGATCATTGTCCTAAGAATGCTGATCACATCCTGTTCTGAACTGTGCTGACGTTGTGGATACATAGAAGTTAAGTGGCCTGTTTTGTTTGTGAACTGTGCCCTTATGTTCTAACTGAGCCTTCTGTCTATCACATTTTTCGCACTCTTTATATGTTTACATGTTATATGTTATTTGGATTTGTATTTATATGTTTATATTTCTGCGGGTTTTCTCGGTTGGGCGGTGTCTTTCAGTAGATGATACCACGTCACAGAGGTTCTACTGTTAGCGTTTTCGTTAGGGACTGTGCGAATTTCCTACTGTGAAATTTGCTAGCGACAATCGTTGCTATATCTGTTTAGTTGTGACGAGTTGTGCTTTATTTTCGTTTTTTGTATATATTTTTTTGTTTCTCTCTTTCTTTCTGTTTTTTAGTTTTTTTTTTTTTTTTTTTTTTTTTTTTTTTTTTTTTTTTTTTTTTTTTTTTTTTTTTTTGCGTTCGCCCGCTAATACTCGAGGCGAAATCTCAGGTTATTATTTTATGTCTAACCTGACATTGATTTTACGTGAGTATCCCTTTATTTCTTGTACAGAGACAGGTGTCCCTCGCCATTCAGGCAAATACTCGCCGATTTCGGAGGTACCCATTGCAGCTGGGTCGGCTCAGGATCCGCCAGTCCCTGGTCGACGACACTTCTTCAAATGTCCTCGCCAGGTCTCGAGTTAATCCAGTCCAAATCCCGGTCGACGAAAAACCCTCAAATGCCGTCGCCCGGGTTTGATCCTGTATCACCCGGTCGCCAGAGCGGTGTTGTAACCACTACGCTAGCGCGGCTCCCACTTTTTTAGTTTTGATTTCAATTGTTTGTATTTGTAGGTCTCCTCTTTTCTATTATTCAGTTCTTCACGTAAATTTTTGTGTATATACTGTAGCGTCATTTGTTTGTCATATCTTCGCATTCTGTCATCATATTCTTTTTAGTTTCGCTGTTTATTTATTTGACTTATGCGAATGTTTTCGTATTGTTTGATCTTTGTTATTGTTTACATTGATACTAATCTTTGTTATTGTTTACATTGACGTTGATCTTTGTTATTGTTTACATTGACTCTGATCTTTGTTATTGTTTACATTGACTTTGATCTTTGTTTTGTTTACATTGTTGATGACTTTGTTATTGTTTACATTGTCTTGTTATTGTTTGCATAGGTTTTGCATAGTTAGCTTTCACTATTGTTACATATATGCTCATGCACTATTGATCTAGAGTGCACTTATCATAACTAACTGGTGGTTTGTTGCTTATGCACTATTGTAGTGCAGTTATGATAAATAACTGATGGTTATGCACTGATTTGGGTAGTGCACTGATAATTAAGAGGTGACTTGTGATATTATTGTACAACTGATAATACAAATTGGTGTCAAGTCTTGTTTCCCACAGAGATTGGAGTAAACATAGTAATTATACAAGCACTTTATTAAGCCTTGTTGCTATTAAGATTGAAATAAGATAATTAATTATTTCAGGTTCTGTACTCACATTTTAGACATCATGTCTACATTTGAGTACTTTATTGAGCAGGGTAAAGCCCTTGGGAAGACAGGTGATAAATTAGAAGAATTTGCGACTGTTCAATATGCCAAGGCATTGAAGTCGGAGGAAAAGAAAATGAAAGAACTAACTGAACAAAAGAGAATAGATGCTGAAAATTTAAAACTGCAGATGCAAGTAGATGAAAAGAGATTACAAATGGAAATGGAAAAACAAAAAAGAGAAGCAGAATCTCAGGAGAAGAGACTTCAGGCTGAGGTTGAAAATAAGAGACTTGAAAAAGAAGCTGAAAATAAGAGACTTGAAATAGAGGCTGAAAATAAAAGATTAGAAAAACAGGCTGAGGCTGAAGAAAGAAGGCTACAAAGAGAAGCTGATGAGAGAAAAGCAAAAATGGAACATGAAGAAAAACTCTTAGCTTTGGAGTTAGAAAAGTTGAAGTTATCTAGTAATGCTAATGATGCTAATAAGGTATCATCTGCTAATAAGTCTAGTGCTGTTGATTTCAAGCTTAATTTACCAGCATTCAATGCTTCAATTGATGATATAACATTTTATCTGGATAGATTTGAAAGTGCATGTAAGGTGCATAATATAGATAAAACATTATATGTTTATCATCTGTCCAAGATACTTAGAGGTGATGCTTTGACTTTGTTGGGTATGGTAGATGTGCCTGACAAGAACAACTATGAGGTTGTCAGGGCGGCATTGTTAAAGAAGTACCAACTTAACGAAGACGGATATCGTCTTAAATTTAAAAACATGTTACCAGAAACTGGAGTTGAATTCTCAGAATTCATCTCAGGCATACGTCTTACTTTTTTACGATGGGTTGAGCTTTCTAAGACAGAAAGTACATTTGAAGCCCTCATGGACTTACTTCTTAGAGACAAGGTTATGTCTTCTGTTAATGAAGCTTTTCTTTCTTTTCTTCATGAGCGTAAGCCTAAAAATATAAAAGAAATGGAAGAATATTGTAGCCAGTATGTTACTGCACATCCTCACATAACCATTAGCAACTCTAAGGTAAAAGAAGGTCTGCCAGTTGCTTCGGCAGCACCTTATGGCCCGAATTTTATGCGTAAATTTCAGGGTAGCCAGCAAAATTTCAATAAAAAGAGTAACCGTAATTATGCCCAGAACCAGGGTAATCAATTTCAGGGAGATTCTTCTTCCCAGAACTGGAGACAACCTAATATTACACGGTATTCTATTCCCGGTAACTTTAGAAATTTTCATAAAGGTAATCGGTATAGAGGAAAATATTTTTTTGCAGAGACCTCAATACCAAGATAATAGAGGTTCTCAACAGCATAGAGATGGTAATGACAGTTATGGAAACTGGAACGCAAACCAGGATAAAAATTACAGTAGGGACTTTAATGATAATTGCAGAGGCAATAATGGTCGCGGTAGATCGCAACAGAAGAGAAAAAGATATCAACAGACAAACTCTGTTCAACAAGAATCTCAGGGAGCAGATAAACAGGTTAATAATGATAAAAACCATAATACTATCGGATGCTCATCTTTTGACTTTGGTAGGGCAAATAAATGTATCCAATGCAGTACTTTATTTGATCCGAAAACCATTAGTACTCTAAGCTGTGGTCATCCTTTGCCCGCTCTTCCTGCTAATGTTGCTCATGATGGGAGAGGTTCTCTTATATTACATAAGGGGCTTGTAAATAGTAATCCAGTCTCGGTGTTGTTTGATTCTGGATGTACTACTGTCGGGGTTAGGCAATCTCTTGTAGATCCATTCTGTGCTACAGGAAAGGTCATCAAATGTGTCACATTTGGTGGCACGTTGGAAAAATATCCTACTGCCATAATACATATTGCTACTCCTTTCTTCACGGGAGAGATCCACGCGTGTCTACTTCCAAACCCTATTGCGGACCTTATTATTGGTCGTATTCACGGAGTTAGGGAATGTACCCCACAGCAGATTGCTGTTTGGGAAGAGCAAAACATTGAAGCTACCAATACGGTGGTCACAAGAGCACATGCTCTGGATCCACCTCAAACTTCATTAACTAATAATGATGAAGTAAATGAACAAAATAGTCACTTGACTATTACACGTGACTCATTTATTAAATTGCAAGAAGAAGATCCGTCGTTACAAAAATTCTTCATTCTAGCAAAAAAAGGTGATCCTAATCAAAATACTAATAGAAAATCTTGGATTTCTATGAAGAACGGCGTACTTGTACGTATGGTACAAGACTCGACTACATCCACTCGTTCACAAATTCTTGTGCCTAAGAGCATGAGGGTGCAAATATTGCAACATGCTCATGACTCGCAATGTGCTGGACATATGGGTTTTTCCCGTACAAAGTCGAGAGTTCTTGCGGCTTTCTTTTGGCCATTTGTAAGCAAGGACATACGAATGTACTGTCGCTCTTGCAAAGTATGTCAGGAGGTCAAATCTAAAGGACCACGACATGCTGCGCCTATTCAGGCTGCTGACATTCCAATTCGCCCTTTTCAAAAAATGGCAATAGATATTATCGGTCCTTTTAGAATTAAGTCGGCTAGAATGCATCAATTTATTCTTACATGTGTCGATATGTGCACACGTTGGCCAGAGGCAATACCTCTCAAGAGCATCTCAACTGCTGATATCGCAGACGCTCTTTGGCTGATATTTTCTCGCTTGGGTTTTCCCGGAGAAATATTGTCAGACCATGGCACTCAACTGATATCAGACACTATGTCACAGGTAATGTCTATGCTACATATAAAAAGGTCTCTCAGCAGTATCTATCACCCAATGTCTAATGGGTTGGTCGAACGTTTAAATAGGACTCTAAAAAACTTTACTGGGTAAAATAACTGAGGATCATCCTCAGGATTGGGACAGGGTCTTACCCGCGGCTCTCTTTGCGTATAGAGAGGTCCCCAATGAACATACGGGGTTTTCCCCTTTTGAACTTGTCTTTGGCGCGCAACCGCGCGGCCCTATGTCTTTACTTCACGATCTAATCACTGCCGATAATATTAGCGATGAGACTCAGTCTTCTTATGAGTACGTCATTGCTCTTAGGAAAAAAATCATTGAGGCATGCAGACTAGCAACTTCTTCTTCCGAATTTGCTAAAGAAAAGGCAAGGCAGTTTGCGAATAAGAATAGATGTCTACGACAACTTTGTCCAGGTGACAAAGCTCTCGTCCTACTTCCTTCAAGGGAGAACAGACTTCTAATTGCATGGAAAGGTCCATATGCAATAGTCTCCAAAATTTCTGATGTCGACTATGTTGTCGATATTGATGGAAAGCATAAAACTTTCCACATAAATATGCTCACGGAATTTCATGAAAGACCAGACTATTTGCAGCCTATTTTCCAGGCAACGGACAATTCTCAAGTACCTCATGGTCAATACTCATCGCTGTCAGTTATACAGGATGAGGAAACTACTTTTTCTGATGTCAATCTTCCTCTTTCTATGGTCCCACTTTATTCTACGGAATCTTGGAAAAACGTGACCGTTTCTCCAAATCTTTCCGCTGAGGAACATCGACAAGTTTCTTCGATGTTGCAAACATTTCAGGATGTTCTTACAGACATCCCGGGACACACACATGTCATTGAACATGACATTGTGCTGACTGATCATAATCCTATCAGAGTCAGACCCTATCCAATACCTATCCATTTCCAGTCTCAAGTCGAAAAAGAATTGGATGAAATGATACGTTTGGAAATCATTGAACCATCCACTTCAGCATACTCTTCGTCTATGGTTATTGTTCGAAAGAAGGATAATAACATTCGCATTTGCGTAGATTATCGCAAATTGAACCAAGTTACGAAGTTCGACGCTGAACCTATGCCTTCATTAGAAGAGCTACTCAATAAACTTTCTAATTCTAGATTCTTTACCAAACTAGATTTGTCTAAAGGTTATTGGCAAGTCCCGCTAACTGAACGTGCCATACCTTTTACAGCTTTTTCTACACCTAGGGGTTTATTCCAATGGAATTTCATGCCTTTTGGTCTTATGAACGCCCCTGCTACATTCGTACGCATGATGCGGCGAATTCTCGCATATCGTACAGATGTCATAGCATATCTAGATGATATCTGTCTATTCAGTGATTCCTGGGAAGATCACTATTTGGGTTTATACGAATTACTGTCTACTCTTCGCGAGTATAACTTGACTGCAAAACCCTCTAAAGCCTTTATAGGATTTAGTGAGATTTCTTTCCTAGGTCATCGTGTTGGTCATGGTCTTTTAAAGACAGAGGACCACAATGTTTCAAAAATACTTAACATTTCGGTCCCTAAGACAAAGAAACAAGTAAGGAGTCTATTAGGTTTGATCCAATTCTACGGACGATTCATTCCGAATCTGTCCTCCATTATGGCACCGCTTTCTACTTTATTGAAGAAAGGGTCGCCTAATTTGATCCGCTGGTCAAAAGGATGTCAATCCTCATTGGACCAGGTTAAAGACCTATTTTCATCTCCGCCTATTCTTAGGTTACCTACTATTGAGAAGACTTTTGTTCTTCGAAGTGACGCCTCGTCAACTGGGATTGGGGCAGCACTAATGCAGGAGTATTCTGATACTCTGCATCCGGTGATGTATATCTCTAGGAAATTAAATGCTGCAGAAAAGAATTACTCGGTTTTAGACCGTGAGTTATTGGCTATGGTATGGTCTATTCTGAAGTTACAAAGATTTCTTCTAGGCGCACATTTCATTGTGGAAACCGACCAGAAAGCGCTTACTGCTATTCAGAGCAAAAACTTGAAGAGCTCGAGGTCCACTCGTTATGCCATAGCTCTTCAACCATTTCATTTCTCGGTTCGAGCTATCCGTGGTTCGGATAATGTAATGGCGGACATTCTGTCCAGATGCCCACACGATTCCACATGATTCTTCTGTCATATATATATTTCCTGATATACAGTCCAATGTTATAATGACATGTTAGTAGATTTTTTTTTTCTCACTTTTTTTTAGGGGGAATTTATAACATTGTTCCATGTAATTATCTAAGAAGGCTTAGTTAGTGATATACGGGCCAAAAGATCACTCGGCCACATTTAAATAAATTATTTTCAGGATTGTATTGAGAGATTTACCAGTTGTCTTTAAGATTTGTGTTATTGATATTTTCGCAGCACATCATTGAAGATGCGAGATTGTGTCCATTGTGGAACTTTGAGTATATCAAGTCCTGTCCTAGATTGGGAGCGGATGATGTCCACATCTTCTTCTATTGAATGTTTTATGTCAACGAAGATCAACACATGTATTACTTATTAGTTACTGATGCATTACATAATGTAATAAAATAGTGCGGTATATTAATATATTACACCGCTATTTGCAACACATTGTATGATATCATAATAATATATTTGATTTCATATATTGGTATGAGAATAATTTGACTTTTATTATGATGTTGCCAGCATTGTGGTTTGTGTTGGTGGCACCTTCCTGGGATATATACGCGTATACTTAGATAAATTTTTCTCTAAGGACCTGGGATATGATCTCAGTTTCGCTCCAAGTGTTGAGCTATTTTGTTAGGTATATCCGCGCATCATACGTGCGTTAGGAGCCTAGATTTTTCCGGCTCCAGGATTTAAAAAAAAAATGTTTCATTTTTTTTTTCCCGGGAGGGTGCGGTAATGTTACGCACAAATAATTACTTTTTTCCAAAGTCTTTGTATGATCGTTTTTTCGTATGTATGATCATTATTTGACTGAAATGCATGTTATATATATTTTATGGTCAAAGGGACAGAACCCGATATATCGATACTGCTATTTTTTATGAGTTTACCTCCTCTTGTATAGAGACACGTTCGGTCTATAATGTCTTGAATGAAGCGTGACCATATCTCCTTATTTGGTAGTATCAGTCAACTGTTGTAGATGTTTGAAACCTTTCTTAACGCTTCTGTTCATGTCCATAAAAGGCGCGACTGTGTAAGACTTTTATCTCGAATGTTCTTAGAATCGTCTTATTGTGAACAGCGACTCAGAGATTGTCACTCTGCGCATGTCTCGACTGGGTTGTCGTTTGTTGTTCCGCCCAGGTAGGGGAGTTGAGAAATGGACTGATTAGCGAGCGGACGCGACTGCGTCTTGTGATTCTCTGAGGGAAATACATTGTCTTTGTGAGTTAGTTAGCTAACTAGACTATTTCCCCGTATTATTCAAGCCTGCCTGGAGGCATATGTTCATGGTTGATTTTCCGAAATAAGGTAATTCCTCTTGTATCGAACTTTAGGCTATCATCTAGAGGTTCGTCATTTTGTCGCCTTTTTGCTCGCCTGTGTGATTCAAAATGGAGAGGTACTTTGACTAGGATTAAGTCATCGGTATCTTTATACCTGAACTAGTTATATATCTATGGGTCGCTCTAGACCAACAAGACTATTGTCTGTGTTCCAGGATTCGTTATATCAGAGATCACGTCCAAGTCAGATGGTTAGACTTAGGAAGGTTATAAAGGTCGAGCTGACCTGTAATCCATGTATGCTACTCACGTGCAGACAGTAAACGGACGTATTGTATACATCTGATCTGCTAGCATCAGGAAGGAATAATTATTATTGTCTATGAACATTAAGGATCTGCAGCTGACCACGGTTGCAGAAGATATATGTATTATTTATCAAGCTTCGCTATGATATTTGTTTTCCATACAACTATTGAGTATTGACTCCTACATGACTGTCAGTTAACATGAGTTTGAATGCTGCATTCGTTATCCTATGCTGATGATGACATAAGTATCATGACTGTTTTGTGGCGTGCAATAAATGGTATAAACCTAAAGCGAAGTTACCATTTTTATGACTCTACACGTCATGTTGCCTGTGGTGTACCCTGAACTGTTCTACTGCAACACACACACCGCAACAATCTAAACCAGATAAGACACCCACATCTTGCATTGTAATACCTGGTGTCGATAGAGGTGGTAATTTGACGGCATCCTAATTCCACCCTTATCAAAGGCCTTTCTTGCTACCACTACGACCTCACACTTAATTTTTTTTAATGAATGTGGCTACGTAAAGTGTCTAGGGTTATGATATGTAGTGTGGTGTAATAGGTTATAGATATACCCACAGATATTTAACAAGACTAATAATATTAATAAATGTTAAAATACACTGAACTAACTCACGTGTGTAAAATTTTTTGATAGAATTACATTTATTTTGTTCTGGATCAATTTTTTAGGTTGACCAGAACTTAAAAGGATTTAGAGATTATGAAAGAAATGCATGGAATATTATATCATAAATGCAATAGTGTACATATATATGTACTATACTAGTTAGTTTTATTAAAGTGTTCTAGTAGTCATCTACTTGGGAGGATAGTTAATGTTTGTGCTGTTGGGGTGGCCTCATCACACCTGTCTATATTGACTACACAGTGTCCAGAAAATGGTGGGAATTTTTATGAGGGTATTAGTAACTACACAGCGTTGGTGAATGTCCAGCAGACCAGAGGCTCACTCATCTTGTAGTTGTAGCTCTGGTGCTGAAATCTGATGGTCCCACCTCTCCGTGCTGGCGGGCAATAATGGTGGTCTCTGTCACAAGTACTGCACAGATACACTCGAGTAAAGTCACCAACTGAATAGACACTGCTTTGTTGACAACAGAAACTCACAGCTCTGCAATCAAAGTATGGGCCATGTGTCAAAATCTATTCTCTACCCACGTCTGGACACAACACTGACACAACAACCACATCATACAGACAGGTCAGATCTCTCTGACCAAACAGCACATTTACCATGGTGGTTTTACATCAGATAGATCCTCCCAGACTATAGATTCTGAAAAAATATTTATTAGTTTTCTGCCCTAAAAGAGGATAGGTAATATGTTTCATTATTCTCAACACTTGATCTGTCTTGCATAATCCTTGCTGGAGTTTATGTACATTGTTGGTCCCTAGACCCTGACTAGGGCGGGGGGTCTAGAGCAAATCCCTACTTGTTTGTAAGGCTAGATTTCGATATGGCAGTATCAAATCACTCGAACATGAAACAATATTCAAAATATACAAAGAAATAATTTCAATCTTACCAGATTATGAATAAATAACACAGAATTGCTAGCAAAACTCAGCTGAGCTGCTGGCTATAGTATGGCGTCCCTAAATTTATATTACTTTCTTTCATATGGAAATCACCACACTTTAAAATCTGTGTCTATCACTGAACAACTATTGAGAAATGACCCCAAATCCGCGTCTAAGCGCCGACAATATGCTTGTCTGTGGCCAATCACTGCCTAGGTTTTTTTTGAATTTCAAATTTCCTACACTAAAGTCATTTCAGTCATGCTTCAGTCAAGTATGGATGGTTATCTGTTAGTCTGTCCGTCTCTACTTGTGTTTCTACAAAAATGTACTTGATTTTTGAACCAACCTTTCTCTCCCCTCCAAAATTTTGTCGTTAAAAGTTATTTTTAGACACAGCCACCACAATATCCCTTCTCTTCCATACTAAGTAGATTTGAACACCTGCGTCTCGAGGTCGTGTTTTTTTTTTGTGCAATTAGCGACACTTTTAGATTCAATACAGTCTGTCGATGATGTGAACAACACTGTCTTTTGTCATTATCTTCAATATTATCTATCCGTCTGTAAAATTAAGACCATATTAGTTCACTGCTCAGAATGGGCCATCCGGCCAGCTAATTTTTATATTCCTAACATTAATATTAAGAAAAAAGTACTTTTTAAATTTTGTAATATTCCAAACATCTGCGTTTTAGCCGCTGAATTCAAATCAAGGGCTTGGTATTGCAAAAGCGTCCAATAAATGACTGTGGCGTATTATATCTAAGGTCCCTTCTGTCGAGTTGCTTACTTTTTATGTCAACTTGGGAAACGTGACTTTTCTCCGTTTCCCCCCCAATTGCGTCTCCTTAGCCTTTCCAGTCTCACGCAATCTTTCCAGTCATATTTTTTTCCTTTTTATCCGCCGTTCCCCTCCTGTCTAGCGAGTCAATTTTTATGGAGGGTGATGACCCGCGGTCTGGGCGATCATGTACATCAGCAGCCTACGCATTATGTTTTTTATCCTTATATGTTATCCTTGGAGGTATTTTACCGTTGTATCTCTGTCAATTTCACTACACATCTCCCCACTTGAAAACATGCCTATGGCAAGTTCCAAAACCAGCGATACACATAGGTAAAATTACTCCTCACGTCTGCCGCTACTCTAATTTTGATCACAGGGGTACCGACTGAGGAAATCTGCACCGACATTCAATTTGCCTGGGATATATTGGATACTAAACTGATAAGGTTGAAGCAACAAAGACCACCTCAGCAATCTTGCGTTTTCATGCTTAGCCTGAGACAAGAACACGAGAGGCTGATGGTCCGTCTCCACCACAAATGTCCTACCATACAGATAGATTTGAAACTTCTTTATTGCCCATATTAACGCTAAACATTCTTTTTCGCTTGTGGAGTATCCTTGTTCCGCCTTATTCAATTTGCGGCTTGCATAAGCGACTGGTTTCAGTTCCCCATCAGGTGAAGATGATCTTTGCAACAAAGCCCCTCCGAGTCCTACATTACTTGCATCGGTTCTTAAGACAAAGTCCTGTGTCAAATCAGGCAGTTTGAGAATAGGCTTGCTAGTGAGTTTTTCCTTTAACTCTTGGAACGCTAGTTCACATTGTGCAGTCCAAATAATTTTATCTGGAAGTCCCTTGCGAGTCAAATCAGTCAGAGGAGCACATATAGCGTTAAAATTTTTGATGTATTTCTGATAAAATCCGCATAACGACACGAATGATCGCACGTCTTTTTTTGTTTGTGGCCTAGGTGCTCTCTGCAGTTTTTCCAAGTTCTTAGGATCAGGGGTCATATTACCCTGATATACAGTGTGTCCCAAGAATTCCAACTCTTTGCATCCAATACAACATTTTGTTGGCCTAGCAGTTAAGTTCGCCTCCCGAAGTCTATCAAACAACATCTCCAGAGCTTCAATGTGTTCTTCAAATGTCTCGGTGGCGACGAGAATATCATCCATGAAATTTGTGATACATGGGTTATTCAGGGGATCCAACAATTTGCGCATCATCCTTGAAAACACACTCGGAGCATTTTTCAGTCCGAATGGTAGCATATTGAATTCATAATGTCCATCCGAAGTGCTAAAAGCCAAATAAGGTCTCACTTCAGGCTTCACTGGGATCTGGTAATAGCCTTTACTAAGATCCACCTTTGAAAAGTATTTTGCCTTGTTCAGTCTGGCAAATAACTGTTTTGTGTCTGGTAATGGATCCACTTGTCCTTCTGTGACAGCATTCAGTTTCCTGTAATCTATGCACAGTCTGTGTTCCCCAGACGGTTTTCTCAACAAAACGACACTAGAACTAAAAGATGATTCACTGTGCGAAATAATCCCCTCCTTCAACAAATACTCTATTTCTTCCTTCAATGCCTTCTCCTTCGCGAACGGAATAGAATAGGCTCTCATACAGATTGGGTTTGAGTCTACCAGTTTCATGTCATACTGTAGCAAATTTGTATGGCCTGGTTTATCTGTTAATACATCTGTATGTTCCTCCAGAACTTGTTGAACTCTCTCCCTCTGGTTTTTAGTCAGGTGCTTACTGACTTTTACCTGTGCTGCGGTTTCACAAGGATGTAATGGGTATTCATGTGAGGTGAGTGGTTCTTTTTGCATCTGGGTTGCAATAGCCAAGGTCAATAAGGGGGTGCTTTCCTGGAGTGGTCTGTCCAGATACTTCTTTAACAGGTTTACATGATAAACTTTTTCCTTCCCCTTTTGTCAATTTTATAGTTTGTTCTAGACACCTTCTCTAGAACCGTATATGGACCTTGCCAACCAATTTGTAATTTATTCTGGCTTCCGGGTAGTAGAAGCAGCACCTTCTCTCCGACTGCCAGTTCCCTGTCCTTTGCCTTCCTATTAAAATATGCTGCATGTTTCTTCCTGGCTTGTTTCAAATTATCATTTGCCAGTTTCCATCCAGCTTTCAAACGAGTGGTCAGTTCGTTCACGTATTGATACGATGAGGTAACAGTCTCTTCCGCCTTCTCATCTGTCCAGGTCCTTAATAAAGCTACATCTGGATCTTTAATTTATCATACTTATTTTTCATGGAACCCGTCTGGTCCCGTCCCTTAGAAGCTTTATAATGAGGACTTTTCTTCCTAGAATCATCACTCACAAATCGACCACTACCAATTTTTTTCTGGGTTTTGTCTCCCCACTTAAGATTGCTTATGAGAGATCTTCGCTCTCTTTTCTGTTCTTCCAGTTTATATAAGTCTGACCGAGGGATTGTCATCTTATCCTGGGTAAAATTTCTTCTTTGTACCCTTCGCATAGTGGCCATGTTAATCCATTCAAGTGAAGACTGGGTGTGAAAAGGGGGCTCCCATTCCACTTTGTCTACCCGAGTATAATTAGTTTTCCTTTCAGGCCTAAAGTTGCCCCGTGGCGTTTCTAGGTCCTGCACATATTTTCCCTTTGTGGGTGTTCCCTCATGAAATACGCCACATGCTTCTACAAAGTTTTCAACATCGACATTTACGTCGGGCCAATAGTATTTTCGAGCAATCTTTTGGCAGATGGTACCGACTTTCTCATGGTCACCATCTTTTCCAACATGTAAGCTCCTTATTAAGTTTGCCCTATATATCTTGGGAAGAACTAACTGTCCGTGACCAGTGGATCTAGTTCCTGTCTTCCTGTATAAGAGTTTGTTCTTCATGAAATATTCCCCCTTGCTCGGAGGTGTGTGGCATTTGGGCAATTTTTTAAAACATGGCTTGAGTGTCCTATCCTCAGCCTGCGCCTTCCTCATCTCCTCTGGATGCGCATTTATAGGTTCACCTTCTTCCTCCTTCTTCTGTGACCTGGTCTGCACTGTCGCCATTATCACAGGTTTCTCGGGATTCCCCAAGAAGACGTATCTACACCCCAATATCAGAGGGTAGATTGGTTCATCTATCACTGCTGCTCTGATTTCTCCTTCCACATAGCGAGTTTTCACCGTTATCCTTGCGATGGGAAGTGTCATGAGTGGTATGTCCTTAGTCGCCCCTTGTATTTCCACTGTTTCTGTGGTATACTGACTTGGGTCCACTAGGCTAGACTTCACAACTGAATCATAATCCAAACCTGTATCATAAAGGCACCTTATGGTGACCCCATTACAAATAACATCCTCACAAACTGGGGGTGATAAGGTTCCTGTTGTCCCTTAGGCTTAACCTTTAATCTTTGCGTCCCCGACTTCATTGCAGCAATGTTTGAAGGTTTCCTTCTACAAAATTCGGTGTTATGGTTATCCTTCTTGCACCATTTACACCATCTTTTTCCTTGGTTCAACGGTTTTCTTTCATTGAACTTTTGGTCATTGAACTGTGAGTTTCTGTCGCGATAGTCATTTCTTGGCCGCTCAAAGTTTGTCCTACCTTTATTTCCCTGCTCTCTATTATCAAATTTATTAAATTGCTGTGGAGCTTTAAAATTGTCTATGTGCTTCTTTTTAGCACCACTTACCTCTGCCTGAGCTGCCTGATACCTCTCAGCAACATTTAAAATTTCCCCCAACTTCTCTGCACCTTGTTCCATGAGAAATTTTCTCATGTCTGGAGCCATGGACTCTCTCAATTGCTCAATCATGATCATTTCTTTAAGGTCTTGGGTCTTCCCCAGAGCCGTCCATTTCTCCAAATAGGTTTCTAGTCTGGCAGAGAATTGGTGGTATGTCTCCCCAGACAACAGTTTGGCATTTCTAAATTTCTTACGATAAAATTCACCATTCTTCTCGTACCTTAATAACAAAGCCTGCTTTAACATGTCATAATTGTCTTGGTCTTCCCTGTTCATTTTGGCAAATACTTCATAAGAAGTACCTCTCAATCCCTGTGATAGCTTTAAACTCCACCTCTCTCTCTCTCTAACCCATATGTAGTAGCTAATAACTCAAAACGTCCTAGGTACCCCTCTATGTCATCGTCTTTTTTCAACAAAATGGTCTAAATGAAACCCCATAGCTGAGTTTGAGGCTCCCAGACTAGGCGTAGCATCTGAGGCAAAAGGGCTGGCACCATTTTCAGGAGCCTGGCCTTGTAATTCCAGCTCCCTTAGTCGTAATTCGTGCTCCCTCTGCAACCTTCTATCTTCTGCCTCCCTTTGCTGTCGTTTTTCTTCTGCCTCAATCTGCAGCCTCTTAGTCTCAGCCTCTAACTTCTTCTCTTCAACCAACCTGTCAGACTCCAATTTTCTTTCAGCCTCTTTTTCTAATCTCCTTTCTTCCCGTTCAATATATTTATCACATTCAGTCGTTACGTATTGAATTAAAATTTGACCATCCATTCCCATCTCCTTCGCGGTGAGCACAGCAGCTGATCTAAATTTTGCCAGCTCCGCCATACTTTTTAGACAATATAATAATATACAAGATAAATCTCTAACCAGTAAATACACTAAGTACTTCTTATGACTATAGTCTAACTAATTCTAACTAACCAGTTAACTAATTAATTATTACTGGCTGTGAAGATTCACCAACTTTTATCTGCAGGGACACTTTTAATGTTAAAGGGAATTTTACAATTTATTTCCCTACTTTTATTTCTCCCACCAGGAGATCCTAATATTACTGTTGGGCTAATTATCCCTGGACAAGACCCCAATTTATGTAGTGGTGTTTGATGGTATTGTATGATGTTGATATTACTAAATGTAATTGTATGAGACCAGCTGTGAAGGCTCCTGAGATAAAATGTAGTTGAGAATTGTCAGAAGGCCTTTCTTGCTACCACTACGACCTCACACTTAATTTTTTTTAATGAATGTGGCTACGTAAAGTGTCTAGGGTTATGATATGTAGTGTGGTGTAATAGGTTATAGATATACCCACAGATATTTAACAAGACTAATAATATTAATAAATGTTAAAATACACTGAACTAACTCACGTGTGTAAAATTTTTTGATAGAATTACATTTATTTTGTTCTGGATCAATTTTTTAGGTTGACCAGAACTTAAAAGGATTTAGAGATTATGAAAGAAATGCATGGAATATTATATCATAAATGCAATAGTGTACATATATATGTACTATACTAGTTAGTTTTATTAAAATGTTCTAGTAGTCATCTACTTGGGAGGATAGTTAATGTTTGTGCTGTTGGGGTGGCCTCATCACACCTGTCTATATTGACTACATAGTGTCCAGAAAATGGTGGGAATTTTTATGAGGGTATTAGTAACTACACAGCGTTGGTGAATGTCCAGCAGACCAGAGGCTCACTCATCTTGTAGTTGTAGCTCTGGTGCTGAAAACTGATGGTCCCACCTCTCCGTGCTGGCGGGCAATAATGGTGGTCTCTGTCACAAGTACTGCACAGATACACTCGAGTAAAGTCACCAACTGAATAGTCACTGCTTTGTTGACAACAGAAACTCGCAGCTCAGATTATGAATAAATAACACAGAATTGCTAGCAAAACTCAGCTGAGCTGCTGGCTATAGTATGGCGTCCCTAAACTTCTTACACTTTCTGGAGCTGCAACAGGTAAATAAAGTTCTTCAATGTAAGTTAGGAAAATGTAGGTATAAGAAAGGTGTGTGCTTGCATTTACATCTCCTGTCTGTATGTGTGTGTGTGTGTGTGTGTGTGTATCTACAACGGTGGTGATCGTGTGCTGGATTATTGAGCAGTCTACAACAGTGATGATTGTGTGCTAAATTACTGAGCAGTCTACAACAGTGGTGATTGTGCGCTGGATTACTGAGCAGACTACAACAGAGGTGACAGTGTGCTGGTTTATTGAGCAGACTACAACAGTGGTGTTTTTGATGGTTTATTGAGCAGACTACAACAGCTGTGGCTGCACGTTTTTTAAGGAGACAACAGCATTTACCTATTTTGCCTGACTGCAGCCTTTCACGTCAGTCTCATCCTTTCATTAAATTGTGGCACTCTACATTATCCTGTGTCCTGCACTTTGTAATACTTTTTAGAAATTAAAAACAAAAATCAGTGAGAACAAGAAATCATACAAACTTCTAATCTACATATGTAAGCCGGGGTCGATCTATGTGATCCTTACACAGTTTCACATACCTTAATATTTTTACATAAAACTGGGCAGAGCTACTACTTAGGGTCTTACCGGTAATCCCACGTACTTATTTTATAGCAAAAAGTATTAGTTGTGACAAGAAAAGACAATTATTAAAAATATTATCATTTTATATTCCTATGACCGGGTAAGGAGCTTAATCAGCTTCTACCGAAGGCAATAAATTACACTGACTAACAAAAAAAAATTTTTTTTTCTTTCTCTAACATTTCTATGTTTTTCTGGTCAATTTTAATGCGCTGTTTTTAAATCTGCAAACCGTTTTTCTCTATCAGGTCGGGATCTCTAGAAATACGCAATTGAAGTTTTTTAACAACGCATACAGTATTACAACATCATTTGTACAAGAAGTATAACAGTTATGTAGGCTTGAATTTCTTTGCAGTCGACTTTCGTCGGTGAATGGCATGTGGTACATCGCGATGAAGCATCCAACAATAATCGGCAAGCATGGTCACACTCCACCGTCCTTGATAACGTGACTCCATTACGGCGATATCTTGATGGAATCGTTCTCCATGTTCATCGCTGACTTCGCCAAGGTTGTCAGGGAAAAAGTCAAGATGCAAATCGAGCAAATGGATTTTGAGGGACATGTTACAGCCCATAATTCTGTATGCATCTATGCACTGCTTAACAATATGCACATAGTCGACAGATTTGTGATTTCCCAGAAAGTTATCGACGATCGATTTGAATGCCATCCATGCGCGAAGTTCACTACCATGTAACAAGTTCTCGAATTGTTTGTCTGCAATAACTTTCCTAATCTGAGGTCCTACAAAGGTACCTTCCTTTATCTTTGCATCGCTAATTTGCGGAAACTTTTCTCGAAGATAAGTGAAAGCTTTGCTCGTTTTATCTAACGCTTTTACGAAATTCTTCATGAGCCCCAACTTTATATGTAACGGTGGTAAAATGATGCTGTCTTTGTTAACTAATGGCTCGTGTATTACATTTTTATGCCCGAGCTGCATACGATCCCTGATAGGCCACACCTTTCTTGCATAATGTTCCTGTCTGTTACGGCTGTCCCATTCACATAGGAAGCAACAAAATTTAGTATACCCAGTCTGCATGCCCGTGAGAATTGCAATGACCTTTAGGTCTCCACAAATCCGCCATTGGTAGTCATTGTACTTTATTTTTGCCAAAAGTATAGCCATATTGTCATAAGTTTCTTTCATATGAACAGAGTAGGCGACTGGAATTGATGAAAATAAATTTCCATTATGCAATAACACGGCTTTTAGACTAGTCTCGGAAGAGTCGATGAAAAGTCGCCATTTGTTGACTATGTGCTCATGACCGAGGTGCACCATTAGACCTTTTACATCTTTGCAATAGCAAATGTCATCATCCATCTCAAAGTATTGTAAAAGTTCTCTGTGTCTATGACGAAATTTAGATATCGGAGTATTGGGCGCTAAAAGATTCCATTCTTTGAGTCGCGAACCGAGTAATTCCGCTTGTCCTTTGGTGAGAGCGAGATCACGTATTAGATCTGAAAGTTCTGAATGGTTAATTAAGTGAACACCATCATTCACCGGTACATAATCCGAGTCAGAATTAGTTTCTAAAGCAGGTAAACTATCACTTTCTGATGGTTCATTCACGTCCAACGGATATTGTTCTGGTGGAACTGGGATCGGACACGTGATTGGATCATGAGGCACTGGTTTCGAAACCGATTCAATATTTGGATAAACCACAGACTTTCTAGTTTTAAAAGCGAAACCATAGATATTTGTCAAGCAGAAGTAACAATCAGTAGCGTGATTTGTCGGTTCACGCCATATTACTGGCACTCCAAAAGGCATCGACTTATGCTTCGGCGATTTTCGTAACCAACCTGCCAATGTATTTGCACAAGTCGAACAAACTGCATTTGGCTTCCAAGATTTATTTGCATCATCAACTTTCGAATCGAAATAAAGTTCATATGCTTTCTTTAGCAATGGTGTAAAGTTTTTCTGGTGAACACGATCGGTAAAATATCCGCACAAGTAACAGAACAGATCAGCCGAATTTCTACAACTTCTAGAAGCCATATTTCACTCAGAATTATTTCAAAATACAGTAACTATTTGAAATATAACGTAACATATGTCATGCATCTTTTAGCAGTATAAAAAGTAGAATTATTTTGCATTTTATTAATTTTTAAAAAGTTATATAGTAAAAATGAAACGGAGCAAATAACGGTTTCCCGAAAATATATTTATTCACAAATATCTTAAGAACCCGACGTGATAGAGATAAACGGATTTCAAATTTGAAATCAGCGCAAGAAACTGACCTAAGAACACTTATTCTTATATAAGAAAGAAAAATGTTGTTTGTCAGTGTTATTAGTCCGTTTCACCTTTCCCAGGGAAATAACCGAATGATAAAACACCTTAATGAGTCTACGTGATTATCGTAGCTTCATTTTTACATTTCAGAAATCATAACGCCCAGGGTGCCCCGCTGGTGTAATGGTTACCGCACTGCGCTGGCGATCGGGGGATCTAGGTTCGAGCTCTGGCGAGGACATTTGAAGTGTCGTCGAGTGGGGCTTGGGCTGGATTAATTCGAGCTATGGCGAAGTCATTTGAAGCAGCGTCGTCGACCAGGGACTGGAATAACCTCAACGGCTCCTGAGCCGACCCAGCTATAATGGGTACCTCCGAAATCGGCGAGTATCTGCCTGAATGGGGAGAATACACCTGTCATTGGACAGGGAAAAACGGGATACTCACGTAAAATCAGTCCCAGGTTAGACATAACAGGAGTGTCGTAGATTTTTGGATAGGAGAATTAAGACTTGGGTTGGTCCCTTCTGAATAGGTTAGAATAGGTGATAGACACAGTGAGAGTTTGTAAGAAGAAATAGAATTTCCACAAGTGAGATGATAGACTGTGATATAGAGGCTGTCTCTGAAAAATCGAGGAAATCTTCTCTCTTTCACCTATCCTCTACGACAGCTTTTAAGGCGTCAGACAGTCTAAACACAGATATATATATATTACATATATTTCTATCTACTCACGGGCACGCACATACACGTGACGACAGTTAAACACACAGACGTGGGAAATCTATAACAATGAATATATATATACTAGAACGAGCTGACCAACGCACTGATTTAGTTCAAGAGAGATTTTAATTATCATCTAAAAAAATCTTCTCACAACACCAAAAAAAAATACATCAAGGAAAACATATACAAATAGTCATAAAATTCATGAAACTGCTACAAGGATGATAGCCTCGTTATACTCTGCCCTCTAGGTTTAGCCCACATTCCCGTTAGGAGAAAGATGATGGCCCAAAGATTTACAGATACATATGATTAGGGTCTAATATTGTCCTTCAAAAGGAACAATTTAATTAAGCAGCCAATCTTCCGTAAGGAGATTATAAAGTGGGTGAATCAATAGTTATCAAAAAAAAACTCACTCAGTCCACTTTCACTCGGTTCTTTCATCAGGGTACCCTGGCACACGTGCTTACCTATCTGTACCGCTGTTCGCCGTCTGGCGCAACCTTAGGACACTTCTCTACAGTGAATCTGTATTCTTTGGATAAAGCGAATCCCAGCTCTGCAATTACAGGTTTCTTCCACTGTTTTTCGGGGAGCGTTCACTTCACCAGTTAAAGTTTTGATTACTGTTAATGTCACTTGAATCAGTTTGGATAAGCATGTTTAAACGGGCACACAGAGTCAAAAAAACACGAGGGTTCCCTTAATTTGGAAAGATGACCAGAGGACAACGTCTTTCAACAGATAGTCTTGGTTCACTATTCACTCTTTCGACAAAATGTCGGAAATGTAAATGTTATTGATTGTAATCTATTCTCGCCGCACGGCAGAAATTTTACATTAGAGTTCAGGAAGAAATAAGATCTGGCTCAAAGGCCCAGAATTTGACACTCAGTCTTTAAAACCCGTTAGTGGGATTGGTATTTCTGTCTATCTCTGATGGCACATGCACTGTCAGACCAGTGTTACTTGAAACCCCACGTGGGTAAAGTTATGAAATGTCTAATGCTTCTCAAGTATGAAACTCTTTATTACTAAACGCCGGCAAGTTTGAATCACCCCAGTATTCACTGCATAAAATGGAAAAAGCACATATAAAATAATTATACATACTATGTATAAGGATATAACTTATATTTTAAACTGCAAGCGTACAGCTTATCATTTAACACTTCCCGTGAAATAAGTTATATTATAAAATCAATCATCATGAATTTGAAATACATATAAATATATTTCGTCAACACTCATGAGACATCTAGCAGTTATATGTTAGTTTAGAAAATATATCTCGACTGATGTCACAAAATTAACAGTGATACAACGTAAAAATATGTCCAAAGGATAAAATGTAGGGATAAAAAGAATGCGTAAGTTACTAGAAGGCATGATCGCCCACGCCGCGGGTCATCACCCGCCATGGAAATTAAATTGCTGAAACGGTTACCATTTGAACGGGATGAGAACGGCGGATCAAAAGGAAAAAAAAAATATGACTGAAAAATTGCGTGAGACTAGCAAGGCTTAGAAGATGCAATTTGGGGGGGGGGGGGGGAAGGGAGGAAAAGTCACGTCCCCAAATTGACACGAGGTACGGAAAGGGACGCTTTTGCGATACCAAGCCTTTTATTTGAATTCAGCGGCAAAAGCATTACAACGCAGATGCTTGAAATATTACAAAATTAAAAAAGTAACTTTTTCTTAATACTAATGTTAGGAATATAAAAATTAGCTGGCCGGATGGCCCATTCTGAGCAGTGAAATAATATGCTTTTATTTATACAGACGGATAGCTAATAATGAAGATAATGACAAAAGACTGTGTTGTTCACATCAGCGAAAGACTGCATTGAATCAAACATGTCACTAATTTGCACAAAAACCGCGACCTTGATACTCAAGTGTCCAAATCTAGTTAGAATGAAAGAGAGAGGGTGTTAAGGAGAATTGTGGCTAAAAATAACTTTTCAGGCAAATTTGTAGAGGGGAAGGATAGGTTGGTTCAAAAACCAAGTACGTTTTTTGTGAAAACGCAAGTAGAGACGGACGGACTAACAGATAAAAATCCATACTTGACTGAAGCATGACTGAAATGACTTTAGTGTAGGAAATTTGAATTTAAAAAAACCAAGGCATTGATTGGCCACAGACAATCATATTATCCGCGCTCAGACGAGCTTTTTTGCCATTCCTCAATAGTTGTCCAGTGATAGACACAGTAAATTTTAAGTGTGGTGATTTCAAATGAAGTAAATAGAAATAAGTTCAGGGACGCCATACTATAGCCAGCAGCTCAGCTGAGTTTTGCTAGCATTTCTGTGTTCTTTATTCATAATCTGGTAAGATTGAAATTATTTCTTTGTATATTTTGAATATTGTTTAATGTTTCGAGTGATTTGATACTGCCATATCGAAATCTAGCCTTACAAACAAGTAAGAATTTGCTCTAGACCCCCCGCCCTAGTTCAGGGTCTAGGGACAAACAATATATATAAACTCCAGCAAGGAATAGGAAGGACAGATCAAGTGTTGAGATCAGTGGAACATATCACCTATCCTATCCTAGGACAAGAAGCTAATAAACATATTTCTGAATATGTAGTCTGGGAGAACTTATCCTATGTGAAACCAACTTGGTAAGATGTGTTGTATGGTCAGAGAGATCTGACCCTGTCTAAATGGTGTTATTGTAATTGTTACGTGTAGAAGTGGCTCCTTAGGTAAGGTTCTGAACCTAGACCCATACTTTATTTCAGAGCTGTGAGTTTTTTATGTTGACACCAAAAGGTGGTGTCAAATGCTGGGTAGATAATTGACAGTGAGGACCCGTGCAGTGCCGCATCTCGGCAGAACAGCCTTGTATTGCCCCCAAGCCCGGAGAGGTGGGGCCACCCGATATATTGCCCCCAAGCACGGAGAGGTGGGGCCACCAGATTCCAGCACCAGAACTACTCTTTCAAAGTTACGTAAGCAGGCTGGTCTGCTGGATTTACACCAACTTCATAGACATAGCACCCAAAGTGAATTACTACTAAAACATCCCATTTCCTTCCATCATGAATGGACAATGTTTGGTAGGCTTAGACAGGGAGGGATGAGGCCACCCCAACAGCACATCTATTCATCGTTCTCCCAGGGAAAATAAAATTATGAACTGTAGAAATATTAACAAATCGTGAAAATTATATACGTACACACCTTTTATTTATCATGCCATTTATTCATGCCATTCACTCATAAATTCCAAAATCTTTCATATGTTCTGGCCAAAATAAAACCTTGGTTCAGAACAAATAAATTTAAAAAGGATTTACTTTCTAAAATTTCACCAGCTGAATTTAGTTCATTGTGTTCTAAATTTTATTGATAATATTATATTATTTAATATCTGTGTGTGTGTGTGTGTTTGTATATGTCAATACAACACATTACATTCAGTACCCTAGATTTTAACGTAGCCACATTCATTAGAAAAAAAGATAGGTGTGAGGTCGTAGTGGTAGCAAGAAAGGCCTTCTGAAAATTCACAGCTACATTGTATCTCAGGAGCCTTCACAGCTGACCTCATACATCACACTTAGTAATATCACCATCATACAATACCATCAAAACCACTACATATATTGGGGTCTTGTCCAGGGATAATTAGCATAAACAGTAATATAAGGATCTCCTGGTGGGAGAAATAAAATTAGGGGAACAACATTGTAAAATTCCCTTAAAATTAAAAGTGTCCCTTTAAATTAAAAGGGCAATTAGAAGTTGGTGAATCTTCACAGCCAGTGTTAGTTAATTAGAATTATTTTAGTCTAGAGTAATTATAAGTACTTTAGTGATTGGAAATTTTACTTTGCTTATTGCTAGATTTGTTTAGAAAGTATGGCGGAGCTAGCAAAATTTAGATCAGCTGCTGTGCTGACCGCAAAGGAGATGGGAATGGATGGTCAGATTTTAATTCAATACGTAACGGCTGAATGTGATAAGTATATTGAACGGGAAGAAAGAAGATTAGAAAAAGAGGCTGACAGAAAATTGGAGTCTGAAAGGTTGGCTGAAGAGAAGAGGTTACAAATTGAGGCTGAGACTAAGAGGTTGCAGATTGAGGCAGAAGACAAACGACAGCAAAGGGAGGCAGAAGACAGAAGGTTGCAAAGGGAGCATGAATTACGACTAAGGGAGCTGGAGTTACAAGGCCAGGCTCCTGAAAATGGTGCCAGCCCTTTTGCCTCAGATGCTACGCCCAGTCTGGGAGCCTCAAACTCAGCTATGGGGTTTCATTTAGACCATTTTGTTGAAAAAGACGATGACATAGAGGGGTACCTAGGACGTTTTGAGTTATTAGCTACTACATATGGGTTAGAGAGAGAGAGAGAGGTGGAGTTTAAAGCTATCACAGGGACTGAGAGGTACTTCTTATGAAGTCTTTGCTAAAATGAACAGGGAAGACCAAGACAATTATGACATGTTAAAGCAGGCTTTGTTATTGAGGTACGAAAAAAATGGTGAATTTTATCGTAAGAAATTTAGAAATGCCAAACTGTTGTCTGGGGAGACCTACCACCAATTCTCTGCCAGACTGGAAACCTATTTGGAGAAATGGACTGCTCTGGGGAAGACCCAAGATCTTAAAGAAATGATCATGATTGAGCAATTGAGAGAGTCCATGGCTCCAGACATGAGAAAATTCCTCATGGAACAAGGTGCAGAGAAATTGGGAGATATTTTAAATGTCGCTGAGAGGTATCAGGCAGCCCAGGCAGAGGTAAGTGGTGCTAAAAAGAAGCACATAGATAATTTTAAAGCTCCACAGCCATTTAATAAATTTGACAATAGAGAACAGGGTAATAGAGGTAGGACAAACTTTGAGCGGCCAAGAAATGACTATCGCGACAGAAACTCACAGTTCAATGACCAAAAGTTCAATGAAAGAAAACCGTTGAACCAAGGAAAAAGATGGTGTAAATGGTGCAAGAAAGATAACCATAACACCGAATTTTGTAGAAGGAAACCTTCAAACATTGCTGCAATGAAGTCGGGGACGCAAAGATTAAAGGTTAATCCTAATGGACAACAGGAACCTTATCACCCCCCAGTTTGTGAGGATGTTATTTGTAATGGGGTCACCATAAGGTGCCTTTACGATACAGGTTTGGATTATGATTCAGTTGTGAAGTCTAGCCTAGTGGACCCAAGTCAGTATACCACAGAAACAGTGGAAATACAAGGGGCGACTAAGGACATACCACTCATGACACTTCCCATCGCAAGGATAACGGTGAAAACTCGCTATGTGGAAGGAGAAATCAGAGCAGCAGTGATAGATGAACCAATCTACCCTCTGATATTGGGGTGTAGATACGTCTTCTTGGGGAATCCCGAGAGGCCTGTGATCATGGCGACAGTGCAGACCAGGTCACAGAAGAAGGAGGAAGAAGGTGAACCTATAAATACTCATCCAGAGGAGATGAGGAAGGCGCAGGCTGAGGATAGGACACTCAAGCCATGTTTTAAAAAATTGCCCAAAGGCCACACACCTCCAAGCAAGAGAGAGTACTTTGTGAAGAACAGATTATTATACAGGAAGACAGGAACTAGATCCACTGGTCACGGACAGTTAGTTCTTCCCAAGATATATAGGGCAAACTTAATAAGGAGCTTACATGGTGGAAAAGATGGTGACCATGAGAAAGTCGGTACCATCTGCCAAAAGATTGCTCGAAAATACTATTGGCCCGACGTAAATGTCGATGTTGAAAACTTTGTAGAAGCATGTGGCGTATTTCATGAGGGAACACCCACAAAGGGAAAATATGTGCAGGACCTAGAAACGCCACGGGGCAACTTTAGGCCTGAAAGGAAAACTAATTATACTCGGGTAGACAAAGTGGAATGGGAGCCCCTTTTTCACACCCAGTCTTCACTTGAATGGATTAACATGGCCACTATGCGAAGAGTACAAAGAAGAAATTTTACCCAGGATAAGATGACAATCCCTCGGTCAGACTTATATAAACTGGAAGAACAGAAAAGAGAGCGAAGATCTCTCATAAGCAATCTCAAGTGGGGAGACAAACCCCAGAAAAAAATTGGTAGTGGTCGATTTCTGAGTGATGATTCTAGGAAGAAAAGTCCTCATTATAAAGCTTCTAATGGACGGGACCCGACGGGTTCCATGAAAAATAAGTATGATAAATTAAAGATCCAGATGTAGCTTTATTAAGGACCTGGACGGATGAGAAGGCGGAAGAACCTGTTACCTCATCTTATCAATACGTGAACGAACTGACCACTCGTTTGAAAGCTGGATGGAAACTGGCAAATGATAATTTGAAACAAGCCAGGAAGAAACATGCAGCATATTTTAATAGGAAGGCAAAGGACAGAGAACTAGCTGTGGGAGAGAAGGTGCTGCTTCTACTACCCGGTAGCCAGAATAAATTACAAATTGGTTGGCAAGGTCCCTATACGGTTCTAGAGAAGGTGTCTAGAACAAACTATAAAATTGACAAAAAGGGGAAGGAGAAAGTTTATCATGTAAACTTATTAAAGAAGTATCTGGACAGACCACTCCAGGAAAGCACCCCCTTATTGACCTTGGCTATTGCAACTCAGATGCAAAAGGAACCACTCACCTCACATGAATACCCATTACATCCTTGTGAAACAGCAGCACAGGTAAAAGTCAGTAAGCACCTGACTAAAAACCAGAGGGAGAGAGTTCAACAGGTTCTGGAGGAACATACAGATGTATTAACAGATAAACCAGGCCATACAAATTTGCTACAGTATGACATGAAACTGGTAGACTCAAACCCAATCTGTATGAGAGCCTATTCTATTCCGTTCGCGAAGGAGAAGGCATTGAAGGAAGAGATAGATTATTTGTTGAAGGAGGGGATTATTACGCACAGTGAATCATCTTTTAGTTCTAGTGTCGTTTTGTTGAGAAAACCGTCTGGGGAACACAGACTGTGCATAGATTACAGGAAACTGAATGCTGTCACAGAAGGACAAGTGGATCCATTACCAGACACAAAACAGTTATTTGCCAGATTGAACAAGGCAAAATACTTTTCAAAGGTGGATCTTAGTAAAGGCTATTACCAGATCCCAGTGAAGCCTGAAGTGAGACCTTATTTGGCTTTTAGCACTTCGGATGGACATTATGAATTCAATATGCTACCAGTCGGACTGAAAAATGCTCCGAGTGTATTTTCAAGGATGATGCGCAAATTGTTGGATCCCCTGAATAACCCATGTATCACGAATTTCATGGATGATATTCTCGTCGCCACAGAGACATTTGAAGAACACATTGAAGCTCTAGATATGTTATTTAATAGACTTCGGGAGGCGAACTTAACTGCTAGGCCAACAAAATGTTGTATTGGATGCAAAGAGTTGGAATTCTTGGGGCACACTGTATATCAGGGTAATATGACCCCTGATCCTAAGAATTTGGAAAAACTGCAGAGAGCACCTAGGCCACAAACAAAAAAGGACGTGCGATCATTCGTGTCGTTATGCGGATTTTATCAGAAATACATCAAAAATTTTAACGCTATTTGTGCTCCTCTGACTGATCTGACTCGCAAGGGACTTCCAGATAAAATTATTTGGACTGCACAATGTGAACTAGCGTTCCAAGAGTTAAAGGAAAAACTCACTAGCAAGCCTATTCTCAAACTGCCTGATTTGACACAGGACTTTGTCTTAAGAACCGATGCAAGTAATGTAGGACTCGGAGGGGCTTTGTTGCAAAGGTCATCTTCACCTGATGGGGAACTGAAACCAGTCGCTTATGCAAGCCGCAAATTGAATAAGGCGGAACAAGGATACTCCACAAGCGAAAAAGAATGTTTAGCGTTAATCTGGGCAATAAAGAAGTTTCAAATCTATCTGTATGGTAGGACTTTTGTGGTCGAGACGGATCATCAGCCTCTCGTATTCTTATCTCAGGCTAAGCATGAAAACGCAAGATTGCTGAGGTGGTCTTTATTGCTTCAACCTTATCAGTTTAGTATCCAATATATCCCAGGCAAATTGAATGTCGGTGCAGATTTCCTCAGTCGGCACCCCTGTGATCAAAATTAGAGTAATGGCAGACGTGAGGAGAGATTTTATCTATGTGTATCACTGGTTTTAGAACTTGCCGTAGGCATGTTTTCAAGTGGGGAGATGTGTCACAAAATTAACAGTGATACAACGTAAAAATATCTCCAAAGGATAAAATGTAGGGATAAAAAGAATGCGTAAGTTACTAGAAGGCATGATCGCGCACGCCGCGGGTCATCACCCGCCATGGAAATTAAATTGCTGAAACGGTTACCATTTGAACGGGATGAGAACGGCGGATCAAAAGGAAAAAAAAATATGACTGAAAAATTGCGTGAGACTAGCAAGGCTTTTGCGATACCAAGCCTTTTATTTGAATTCAGCGGCAAAAGCATTACAACGCAGATGCTTGAAATATTACAAAATTAAAAAAGTAACTTTTTCTTAATACTAATGTTAGGAATATAAAAATTAGCTGGCCGGATGGCCCATTCTGAGCAGTGAAATAATATGCTTTTATTTATACAGACGGATAGCTAATAATGAAGATAATGACAAAAGACTGTGTTGTTCACATCAGCGAAAGACTGCATTGAATCAAACATGTCACTAATTTGCACAAAAACCGCGACCTTGATACTCAAGTGTCCAAATCTAGTTAGAATGAAAGAGAGAGGGTGTTAAGGAGAATTGTGGCTAAAAATAACTTTTCAGGCGAATTTGTAGAGGGGAAGGATAGGTTGGTTCAAAAACCAAGTACGTTTTTTGTGAAAACGCAAGTAGAGACGGACGGACTAACAGATAAAAATCCATACTTGACTGAAGCATGACTGAAATGACTTTAGTGTAGGAAATTTGAATTTAAAAAAACCAAGGCATTGATTGGCCACAGACAATCATATTATCCGCGCTCAGACGAGCTTTTTTGCCATTCCTCAATAGTTGTCCAGTGATAGACACAGTAAATTTTAAGTGTGGTGATTTCAAATGAAGTAAATAGAAATAAGTTCAGGGACGCCATACTATAGCCAGCAGCTCAGCTGAGTTTTGCTAGCATTTCTGTGTTCTTTATTCATAATCTGGTAAGATTGAAATTATTTCTTTGTATATTTTGAATATTGTTTAATGTTTCGAGTGATTTGATACTGCCATATCGAAATCTAGCCTTACAAACAAGTAAGGATTTGCTCTAGACCCCCCGCCCTAGTTCAGGGTCTAGGGACAAACAATATATATAAACTCCAGCAAGGAATAGGAAGGACAGATCAAGTGTTGAGATCAGTGGAACATATCACCTATCCTATCCTAGGGCAAGAAGCTAATAAACATATTTCTGAATATGTAGTCTGGGAGAACTTATCCTATGTGAAACCAACTTGGTAAGATGTGTTGTATGGTCAGAGAGATCTGACCCTTTCTAAATGGTGTTATTGTAATTGTTACGTGTAGAAGTGGCTCCTTAGGTAAGGTTCTGAACCTAGACCAATACTTTATTTCAGAGCTGTGAGTTTTTTATGTTGACACCAAAAGGTAGTGTCAAATGCTGGGTAGATAATTGACAGTGAGGACCCGTGCAGTGTTGCATCTCGGCAGAACAGCCTTGTATTGCCCCCAAGCCCGGAGAGGTGGGGCCACCCGATATATTGCCCCCAAGCACGGAGAGGTGGGGCCACCAGATTCCAGCACCAAAAATACTCTTTCAAAGTTACGTAAGCAGGCTGGTCTGCTGGATTTACACCAACTTCATAGACATAGCACCCAAAGTGAATTACTACTAAAACATCCCATTTCCTTCCATCATGAATGGACAATGTTTGGTAGGCTTAGACAGGGAGGGATGAGGCCACCCCAACAGCACATCTATTCATCGTTCTCCCAGGGAAAATAAAATTATGAACTGTAGAAATATTAACAAATCGTGAAAATTATATACGTACACACCTTTTATTTATCATGTCATTTATTCATGCCATTCACTCATAAATTCCAAAAGCTTTCATATGTTCTGGCCAAAATAAAACCTTGGTTCAGAACAAATAAATTTAAAAAGGTTTTACTTTCTAAAATTTCACCAGCTGAATTTAGTTCATTGTGTTCTAAATTTTATTGATAATATTATATTATTTAATATCTGTGTGTGTGTGTGTGTGTTTGTATATGTCAATACAACACATTACATTCAGTACCCTAGACTTTAACGTAGCCACATTCATTAGAAAAAAAGATAGGTGTGAGGTCGTAGTGGTAGCAAGAAAGGCCTTCTGAAAATTCACAGCTACATTGTATCTCAGGAGCCTTCACAGCTGACCTCATACATCACACTTAGTAATATCACCATCATACAATACCATCAAAACCACTACAACTGAGTAGTTAGCAGTTAAATTAAATTCATTATGGCTACGTGTTTGTTAAGCTAGAAATATAATTTATTCTGCTTTCCACTGTATGCGTCACTAGAAAATAATACAGACTTATAAATTAATCGCTCTGCACCAAATCTAACTAGGGAAATAAATAAACGATTAACCACTTTAAACATTTCGCAAAATACTAGATATACTAGATATAATATTTTACCTCAAACAGAACTACGTATCACAACGAAACTAAGAGACATCACTTATAAGTTTAAGTGTTCTAGAACGAAGTGACCACGTCTACTGTAAAATGGAGAATGAGTGAAGTTAGTTTCAAACTCGGGCCAATATCTTAAAATTAGACAAAAGCCCCAACTTATTTCGCAAACGAAATAACCTCCCCTTTCCGTCTATATCACTTACGTAACTGTCATAAACTGCCACGTTCTGACCGAGAGAGCGCGTGTCAGTTGCGAATCTCAGACAACTTGTCTGCAATGCAGGGGCAGTTTTTGCACCTACGTTTAACAAACTGACCGAGAAACGTGCGTGTCAATTGCAAAGGTAGACAACTTGTCTGAAATGCAGGGCAGTTTTCACACTTCAAGCTGAACTCATCCTGAGAACCATAACTGACACTTTGCTTTCTCGCACCTTACCTAAGCGCTCAGCCGAGAACTCCGTGTGGCAGGTGAAAAAAATGTCAGACGATAAGTCTGCCATCCCATGTCTATCGAGACGAGTTTCACGGTCCTTCGTCTCGTGCCTTGGAAAACTGAGACGAATGTCTGCCATTCGGTCTCTCGAGAGCGAATTTCTGACACCATTCGCTCACATCCCGGGGACTGACACATTACATAAGAAGTTACTGACTTTATCAGCCAAGAAATGCGTTATTAAATGAGAAACGAAACTGGCGAAAGTGAGAATGGGAAAAATAAATATTTCTCGCAAACGAATGAATGCGAAAAAATACAGGAAAAAGGTAAAAAGAGATAATAAAATAGAGGATACGGGTGACAGAAAAAAAAGAAGAAGACATAGGCAATTCAATGATCATAACCTATGTGACAGAACGTCCCCCCTTTAAGATATGGAAGCACTCCATGTCTACGTTATGGAATTAAATTTCCTATAACCGTAGCTTCGGGGTGTCTTTCTTCTTCCCTCTCATCTCCCCCTCCATCTCTCTCCAATTCCTACTCGAGTCTACTCCTCAAAGTTTCCTTCCTCTGGAATGTCTCCCATGCGCGCTTGAAAGAGCGTCGCCGCTTCTGACATTTTTGAAAGATTTCGTGTGATTGCAGTGGAATATCCCTGCCACTATCGTCATCTTCATCAGTTTTGGCGATCGTCAGGAGATGGTCGGAGGTTGGCACTGGTCTTTCCAAGTATCTCTTTAACAGATTTAAATGGAAAGCCTTCTCCTTTCCTTGAATAGAGATCTGGTAGTTAGCCTTAGAAATCTTTTTCAGGACGGTAAACGGCCCTTGCCATCCGATCTTCAGTTGGATGTTTCCGGTAGGGAGTTACACCAAAACTTTCTCTCCTGCTTCCAGTTCTCTGTCTTTCGCGACTTTCCTGTATCGGTTAGCGTGCTTCGTGCGTGCTCGCTTAAAGTTAGTCGTTGCTAGGTCCCACCCTAGTTTCAACCTTTCCTTTAAAACCGACACATATTTACTTGCTGAGACAACTGTCTCATCCGCCTTCTCGTCTGTCAGAGACTGAAGTAAGGCTTCAAGTGGCCCCTTAATAGGTCTGCCGAATAAAAGGTAGCTGGCGGAAATCCTGTGGAAGTATAAGGAGATTCTCTGTAGCCAAATAAAGCTGCAGGAATACAAAGATCCCAATCTTCAGGTTTCACTTGTGCCAGTTTACTTAACATCATGTTGAGGTTTCCATTAACACGTTCCACGAGCCTATTTCCGGCCGGAGTATATGGCTTAGTGTGGATGTGTTGGGTCCTCAAGATTTTAACGATCTCATCCATCAACAGGTTTCGGTATGTAGATCCGTTATCCGTCAACACTTGCTGAGGGAATCCCAACCGAGTGAAAATCTTCACGATGGCTTCTGCGACATGCTTGGCATCTGCGCATGTTAGCGGTATAGCTTCTGCCCATAAAGTGCATGTATCGACTAAGGTCAGGATAAACCTGTTCCTTCTTTTAGTCCTTTCTAAGGGTCCTAAAATGTCGATCACAACCCGTTCGAATGGTGTTCCCACTATTGGCATTTCACCCAAAGAGACGGGGGGTGCATTTTGATAACGCTCAGACTTCTCTAAGATGTCTTCAAGGTTTTCTGCCCCCTGCTCAGCTAGAAATCTCCGGGTATCTGCAGACAATGTGTTCTTTATTTGTTCTGTTAAAACAAATTCCTCAAGACCTTCGTAGGTAGAGGGGAGCTGCGAGAGCTCTAGGCACTTTGTCAGATAACCCTTCAAACGAGACGAGAACTGCTGAAAAGTTTCGGAATTCTCTTTCCTGCTGTTGCGAAACAGTTGCAAAAATTTGCGAGCGTTCATTTCAAAGCGCTCCAGTAACGCTTTCTTCAACACATCATAGTTGTCTTGTTGGCTGCTTTCCAGTTTGGCGTAAACATCATACGCACTGCTTTTCAGCGCCTGAGAAAGCTTCATGTTCCAACGCGACCTTTCTAAACCGTACAGAGTTGCAATTTTCTCAAATTTCTCTAGGTACGTGTCAATCTTCTCATTGGGACAAGGGAAAGATTCTAGAGCGAAAGACATAGCAGTGAGGTGAGTAGATTGAGTATTTGAAGGATCCGTTAAGGAAGAATGAGGAGAAGACTCTCCATTGCTGGAGATAAGGCAGCACCACGACTTTGAAATTCTAGAGTTTTAAGAGCCAACTCATGCTGTCTCTGTTTCTCTTTTTCCTCAAGCTGTCTCTCCTTCTCTCTTTCCTCATGCTGTCTCTCCTTCTCTCTTTCCTCATGCTGTCTCTCTTTCTCTCTTTCCTCATGCTGCATCCTGCGAATTTCCATTTCCTCGTCCATCTTCTTCTGCTGTAATGCTTCGGCTGCTTCTTCTTTCCTCCTTAGTTCTTCTTTTTCCTCTTTAGCTTCAGCGGCTTTCCTCTCCGCGTCATATCTTTCCAGTTTGTCTCTGACAAATGCTTTCGCCTCCTCTCCTTCCAGTCCCTCCTCTCTTGCTTCGTCCCTGAGGAGTTGTCTAAGCTTTGCCCTCTCGGCCATATTAAGTCAGTTACTGAGACTAGTGGAGAAAGAAAATAGGAAAAAGGATACACTGGCTCCTACCACTTACGAGAAATTACCAAATAAAAGATGATATGCTTAACCCTGGGATACCTCCTCAAAAACAAAATCTAACTATCGCTGCTATTAATCGGCAATAAAGCACCTAATGCAAACACGACTACGCCAACTAAATGGTAGTTAAGATTACTTCTGAAAAATAAGTTGCTACAGTGGAAACAAAATAATTATTGCAAAAATTAAAGAGAAAAATAATCCCTTAATTTTAAAATCCACTATAAGTTCGCCCCTGAAGTCAGATCGGGTAAGGGAGGCAATTAATCTGGACGAAAGAGTCCGAAACGCACTCCTTAACTTAGTTCAAACACCGTTCTGCCTCAGTACCCAGTGAATGTTATACACTCACCACTTTACCAGCGTTTAGTATTACAAATCAACAATTAACATATATTCCGACAAAATCCACCTGTAACTCAAATGTATATTATTCAAATGCTGTGGAAAAAAACTTATCAGTTTGTGTGGTCAGCACGCCCGAAAACAGATCGTTAGTCTAGGGGATAAATTATTTAAAGATATAACAACTCACAAGACATCAAACTCTCACTCTATTTCAGAATCAAGAATCTTAAGTACAAAATCCAGATAAACGAGTCTACATTTGTCGTACTCGTCTTCCTATTTTAAGTTCAAAAATCCTTCGAACGAGACCACATTTGTCGTACTCGTCTTCCTATTCTAAGTTCCAAAAAATCCTTCGGACGAGACCACATTTGTCGTAGATTTTTGGATAGGAGAATTAAGACTTGGGTTGGTCCCTTCTGAATAGGTTAGAATAGGTGATAGACACAGTGAGAGTTTGTAAGAAGAAATATAATTTCCACAAGTGAGATGATAGACTGTGATATAGAGGCTGTCTCTGAAAAATCGAGGAAATCTTCTCTCTTTCACCTATCCTCTACGACAGCTTTTAAGGCGTCAGACAGTCTAAACACAGATATATATATTGCATATATTTCTATCTACTCACGAGCACGCACATACACGTGACGACAGTTAAACACACAGACGTGGGAAATCTATAACAATGAATATATATATATACTAGAACGAGCTGACCAACGCACTGATTTAGTTCAAGAGAGAGATTTTTATTATCATTAAAAAAACCTTCTTCACAAAAAAAAAAAATACATCAAGGAAAACATATACAAATAGTCATAAAATTCAAGAAACTGCTACAAGGATGATAGCCCCGTTATACTCTGCCCTCTAGGTTTAGCCCACATTCCCGTTAGGAGAAAGATGATGGCCCAAAGAGTTACAGATACATATGATTAGGGTCTAATATTGTCCTTCAAAAGGAACAATTTAATTAAGCAGCCAATCTTCCGTAAGGAGATTATGAAGTGGGTGAATCAATAGTTATCAAAAAAAACTCACTCAGTCCACTTTCACTCGGTTCTTTCATCAGGGTACCCTGGCACACGTGCTTACCTATCTGTACCGCTGTTCGCCGTCTGGCGCAACCTTAGGACACTTCTCTACAGTGAATCTGTATTCTTTGGATAAAGCGAGTCCCAGCTCTGCAATTACAGGTTTCTTCCACTGTTTTTCGGGGAGCGTTCACTTCACCAGTTAAATTTTTGATTACTGTTAATGTCACTTGAATCAGTTTGGATAAGCAAGTTTAAACGGGCACACAGAGTCAAAAAAACACGAGGGTTCCCTTAATTTGGAAAGATGACCAGAGGACAACTTCTTTCAACAGATAGTCTTGGTTCACTATTCACTCTTTCGACAAAATGTCCGAAATGTAAATGTTATTGATTGTAATCTATTCTCGCCGCACGGCAGAAATTTTACATTAGAGTTCAGGAAGAAATAAGATCTGGCTCAAAAGCCCAGAATTTGACACTCAGTCTTTAAAACCCGTTAGTGGGATTGGTATTTCTGTCTATCTCTGATGGCACATGCACTGTCAGACCAGTGTTACTTGAAACCCCACGTGGGTAAAGCTAAGAAATGTCTAATGCTTCTCAAGTATGAAACTCTTTATTACTAAACGCCGGCAAGTTTGGATCACCCCAGTATTCACTGCATAAAATGGAAAAAGCACATATAAAATAATTATACATACTATGTATAAGGATATAACTTATATTTTAAACTGCAAGCGTAGAGCTTATCATTTAACACTTCCCGTGAAATAAGTTATATTATAAAATCAATCATTATGAATTTGAAATACATATAAATATATTTCGTCAACACTCATGAGACATCTAGCAGTTATAAGTTAGTTTAGAAAATATATCTCGACTGAGTAGTTAACAGTTAAATTAAATTCATTATGGCTACATGTTTGTTAAGCTAGAAATATAATTTATTCTGCTTTCCACTGTATGCGTCACTAGAAAATAATACAGACTTATAAATTAATCGCTCTGCACCAAATCTAACTAGGGAAATAAATAAACGATTAACCACTTTAAACATTTCGCAAAATACTAGATATACTAGATATAATATTTTACCTCAAACAGAACTACGTATCACAACGAAACTAAGAGACATCACTTATAAGTTTAAGTGTTCTAGAACGAAGTGACCACGTCTACTGTAAAATGGAGAATGAGTGAAGTTAGTTTCAAACTCGGGCCAATATCTTAAAATTAGACAAAAGCCCCAACTTATTTCGCAAACGAAATAACCTCCCCTTTCCGTCTATATCACTTACGTAACTGTCATAAACTGCCACGTTCTGACCGAGAGAGCGCGTGTCAGTTGCGAATCTCAGACAACTTGTCTGCAATGCAGGGGCAGTTTTTGCACCTACGTTTAACAAACTGACCGAGAAACGTGCGTGTCAATTGCAAAGGTAGACAACTTGTCTGAAATGCAGGGCAGTTTTCACACTTCAAGCTGAACTCATCCTGAGAACCATAACTGACACTTTGCTTTCTCGCACATTACCTAAGCGCTTAGCCGAGAACTCCGTGTGGCAGGTGAAAAAAATGTCAGACGATAAGTCTGCCATCCCATGTCTATCGAGACGAGTTTCACGGTCCTTCGTCTCGTGCTTTGGAAAACTGAGACGAATGTCTGCCATTCGGTCTCTCGAGAGCGAATTTCTGACACCATTCGCTCACATCCCGGGGACTGACACATTATATAAGAAGTTACTGACTTTATCAGCCAAGAAATGCGTTATTAAATGAGAAACGAAACTGGCGAAAGTGAGAATGGGAAAAATAAATATTTCTCGCAAACGAATGAATGCGAAAAAATACAGGAAAAAGGTAAAAAGAGATAATAAAATAGAGGATACGGGTGACAGAAAAAAAAGAAGAAGACATAGGCAATTCAATGATCATAACCTATGTGACAAGGAGATTTCCCCTCGAGTAATAGCGGGCGTACGATATAAAAACAAATAAAATAAAATAACGCCCCATGTTTCTGTAAATCAGTACTTCCAAACCCGATCAAACCGGGGCACTTGGAAACTTGTTGGTTATTCTTAGAACATATTATGTCAGTGTCTGTATATATTTTATAAGCAATAACTGCCATTAGCTTTCTAACAACTGGCTTCATATTCAATTATTCAAAAGCTGTACCAAAAAAATAAATACATTTCTTGTCCTTGTAGCCTGTTTGTAACTGTGGCTGACGAAGGGTGCAACCCAAATCGTCCAGTGTGTCCTGTGTACCGTTAATTTGTAAAAGTGATTCAATACCATTTTATGTCCTGATATATACACGTATATATATTCTACTTTACATCCAAAACACATAACGTCCAGTTACAATTTGTGGATATCTCATCGCGTTTTGTGTTCTAGACTGGAATGCAACTCAGTATCAAGGCCCAGTTCCTATACCCGACAACATGGGAAGTTATATCATGCCATTGGCACTGAACTATCTGACGCCACTCCCTGCAGCTATTATTGGGATGGGAGCCATCGCAGCCGCAGTCATGTCGTCATGTGACTCAGCCATTCTGTCCAGTAGTTCTGTTTTCACGAAGAACATGTACCACGAGATAATTAGGCCTAAGGTAAAAAGCAAAATGTGAAAATTAGATCAATATGAAGGCGGTATACGATATTAATACTTACATAAATCCAGGTTGAAAATGCCTTCATATTTTGAGTTGTCCCAGTAGTGTTTTTATCATTGAACCATTATTGTAGTTGTTGTGTAGTAGTAGTTTTTTAATGTTACTATTGTTACGACAGTTGTTTTTTTTTCCCCCAGGAGTATGATGATGTTGTATGAATGTGAATTGAGGAGTATAATATAGCAAGGACTGTATAAATTGCGGAAATGGCATTAGATTTAAAAAAGATGCAACGAGGAAGTCTTGAACTACTTCCACTGTCCTTGTATTTTAGCCCCACGATAGAAATGTCTCGAAAACAGAAGCTTGAAAGTTAGCCATAGACAAAAAGTATTACGGAAGAGGCACGGGAACTTTTATGTCATAAGTTATAAAACACAATGATAAATGTAAAAAAAAGGGGCAGGACAGATATAAATGAATTGCTAATTAGAATGTTTTTGACGTCATGCTTCTTTTTCTTCTTCTTAGATACTTTGCTCCCGACGGATAAAGCAGTCAGTGGCCATCACGCTTAGTGGCGTCTTGTAGGGCAGCAACCAACTGTCCCCAGTTTGCTCGGTCGCTGGCCATCCTTAGTGCCGTGCCGTGCCCCAACTCTGGTTCATGCTTTGCATTTCAGCCTCCACTGTTCTCCGCAAAGTGTTTTCTTTGATCTGCCTCTCTTTCACCGTCCTTCAGGTGTCCGTAGCATAGTGGTTCTGGTGATGGAGTCAGGGTCCTTTCTGAGGACATGGCTGTCACGGATTTCCTCCCCTGCTTTTCAGTAATGGTCCAACAGTGACCAAAACTCAAGAGTATCTAATATTGGCTTCCAAGGTATCTACCTGCGCGCAAGATTACTCTTGGCAGAGATGTAGATAGAAGATTAATGATATTTCTACCTTAAGGGAGAGTTCACAAGACATTTCCAGAAGTCACGAACGATGTTGCATTGGGCTGAACAATTGTTAACGCATTATATCTGGTCCGTCGCCTTTTGTGAACGGTTTAAGCAATGGTTTAGCCCGTTCAAGCCTCCAGTTGGTGTAATCCAACGAAATCTCTCTTATAAGGTATAGCTCTGTTTAGAGGTACACACACAGTACTTTGCAAAAAAATGGCAGTCATATTTTCGCAACGCAGCACACTCATAGAAGCAAATAATAATAAAAACTGTATGTCCAGAGGAAGATTAATATCTCCTCTTTCTATTAACAGTGGTTTCAGTACAATATAATGTTGCCTTCTCCAGCAAGGCAAGCCTGGATGCGGCGAGGAATACTTCCCACAAATGTTTGTAGGTAATTGTGAGTCAGACTGTCCCAGTATTTTTCAGCTACCTTCTTCAATTGTTCAACGTCTCTGAGTCCACTCTTTTTTAAATGATTCTTGAGTAGTGCCCAAACGTTTTCAATTGGGTTTAGGTCGGGACTGTTGCTGGGCCACTTCAGCACTATCACATTCTTCTCTTGCAGCCATGCTTTGGTGGTATGAGCTGTATGCTTTGGGTCATTGTCATGATGAAATGTGCACCCATCGGGGTACATGACCTGCATAAATGACAGAAGGTTTCCCTCTAGTATGTCGATGTACCTTTCTTTCGTGAGAATTCCTGTGAAAACACAGTGAGGTGCCACCTCTTGCTGACACCCCTCCCCAAAAAATGGAATTTCTGGGTATGTTTCGGTCGCTGGTACACAGGCGTTACAGAGTCTTTCGTCCAAATATTTATTTGAGCAGGATAAGACCAAACAGAACATTCATCTGAAAAAAATCACATTGTCCCATGACAAATTTTTGTTTTCGTGGCACCAGTTCAAGCGCATCTGTTTGTGAGTCTCTGTGAGCAATGGTGACGAAATTACCAGCTTTTTTGTGTAATTCATCCTGTGTAGCTCCCGGTTGACAGTAGCATTAGATACCTCTGGGCTTCCCAACTCGATCATGCGCTGCCGTATGTTTTCTACACTCTTCATTCGCCCAGCCTGAACGATTTGGGCGAGACGCCAATGGTCCTTTCTGTCCAAAATTCTTGGCCTCCCACTACCTTCTTTTCGCTCGATTTCATTACCTGCTTTTAATTTACTCGCAACTCTGTAGACAGTCCGCTCAGGAATGTTCAAGGTTTTAGAAATGTTGGAACATGTTTGATTTCCTTAAATCCAAAGCTGTGAAATTAACATACACTTTGTCTTTGTATCCATTTTCTGCCACTAGCATTAGAAATTGTCGTCTGCTCTATTATCAAGGGACTGTACTCTACGCTAATTTTTTTTTTACTTTTGGTAGTGTTTGCTCACTTAAGTGGAGTGCAAATTTGGGGCAAAACATGCATATTTAATTAGATTTCAGCATATTTAGCTGAGCAATATGACTGCCATTTTTTTTTGCAAAGTACTGTATATATAATATTCTGGCTCATACGTTTGCTTTCATACACATAACTGAACCAACTATTATTGTTTAGTTTTAAAACAACAGGTAACAAGTTTAAAAGTGAATTAGTCTTTAACAGGTTAAAATAAATATGGAAAGATTAGTGGAAGTTTGATGGATATAAAGTTCTCGTCATTGAGACGTAGGTGGAAATTTAACCTTATACTTAAAGTTTAACTGAAATGTCCTTTTTGCTGGTGCCTTTCAGTTAGCACTTAGCTTGTATGAGTGAGTCCTGCCGGCTAGGTTTTCGTCACGTTGTTCTGGTGATGAATGTACTTCTCTCACACGAGTGACCTAGTAACTTCAGTACTTCATACAGTCTGATAGCTTGTAACCACGTACTTTTAGAAAAAATAGAAAGACAATAATACCTCTGCTAAGTACTCTGAGTTGGAAGTTTAACAGGCGCATCCTCTCGTTGCCCACCCACCAATGTTAATCTCCTGTTAAATTCTTGAGTTTAGACAGTGCAACTTACGAAAGATGAATACAATTTACCAATATTCCTCTGGGTATTAACTGGGACAATGTGTCTGGACAGCGCGAGCAATGATTTGTGCCTGAATTAACATTAACAAGTTTTACATAAATCTCACAAAATGATAAGCTACACTTGAGGAACATATGATATAGTCATCACTCATCACTTCTCCAGTCGGAGTCTGGGGTCACCTCTGCTGTCGGGTTTTTCCGCACGAATAGCCAGAAGAAATCACCAGCGCTTGCTGTAGTGGTTCATGAATATACTATTTCCGCATGTTGAGGCTGCCAGCCTCAAATATATAAACACTTAGCAAGAAAACATGTTAAATTCCCATCTTTAAAAGAAATGTTCACAACTTACCCAAAATTTTGGGAATACACAATCTCCCTGTAGGTTTTAGATGGACACGAGCAATTTCGGTGCATATGCTTTTGAATCAATTTCGTCTGAGAAATTCCTCTTATGACGGTGTTCTGTGATACACTTGGCCTGGGAAACTAGTAATTCCTCTTTGAAAGGTGTTCTGTGATACACTTGGTATGGGATATTATTTCTCTTATGACTGATGATCCAGTTCCTAGGTTTCCAGTCTTGTATTTATGAAGTCCTGGTAACCTGAAGTTTTACAGTCGTTGTATTTAAATATGCGGATTTACTCTTAATGTTTCACAGTTGCCCAAATACTGTCAATCTGTCACTATTGATATAGGAATTCTAGGTCAGATCCTTCTCTTTCTGGCTTTTTGGGAGTTGCTCGGTTGAAGTTGCGAAGCTGTCCGTTCTGTGCCTCTGAGTTCATTAGATTTAGATTATATCTCTCATTCTCAGTTCAAATCACAGATTGTGCTTCCATCGAATGTTCCAATAAAATTCATTGCATATTCCGGCATCTCACTTCAAACCAATCAAATCTCTCTAGCACTGTTTGGGTGGGGGTGTTTTAATTCAAAATATCCCCTGCGTGTTTTAAAATATTACATTTTAATATTCCACGCGTGACCTCTTTCAAATCATGCGGTAAAATTTCCGGTCAGATGTCTAATCTGCCATCTTATTTGCAATCATGATACACAGATGGCTCATATGAGACGATTATCCAATTATCGCCTTTATCTGCGTGCCACCGCCAGACAGATTTATGGTCAGACAATGTTGTCTTCTTTCATCGTACGCACAATACAAGCTTGTGTTAACACGGTCAGCAGCTTTTCACTAGGGTCAAATGTTGGACCGCGGCGTTTCAAAGGGTGGTCAGACTGAGAGAATAGATAAGCGAATGACCGGTATAATTACCTGGTATTATCGCATGTACCTTGCGGAACATAAATAACTATGCGTGTAAAGCAGATACGTCCGTAGGTGAGTAGAGTGTTAGAGACTTCACACTACTAGATTCAGCATAGAGCAAAATAATGAATGAAAGGGCAACAAATTGCTAAAAAATAAGCGAACTGAATGGGAGAAAGAGAAAAATGAAGAAAAGACAGTGATACTGCAGGAGTGGACGTCACAATGGCCAACCCTGCACCGTTTTTGACATAGTTGTTAATTATAATCGTAATGTTGGGTTCATCTGAAGCACTGTGGTAGTGGTTTCTGCAGCTGCTTATGCAACCGTGATGCCTGGTCCTATAATAAATGTAACTCTAATATATTATCCTGCTGTTTTCTTACTACTGCTTTAATTGATTTGTTTAGACCTTTCTGGTTTATTAGTTTCTCAGTACATTTCCACATACATAAGAGTACTTGTAAAAGGTATATGCTCCTTGGGGAACTAAAGAGTGATGATGATGACGATGATGATGATGATGGTATGATCCTAATTATTTCCTGCTTTCTCCCCCTTCAGGCTTCACAGCGCGAGCTGATGTGGGTACTAAAAGCTACTATCATCATTGTTGGAACGTTGAGCACCTTGATTGCCATCTTCTCCACAACTATCTACGGACTATTTGTCGTTTGTGCTGATCTCATGTACGTGATTCTATTCCCTCAACTAACTTTGGTGTTGTGGATGCCTCAGGCCAACGGTTACGGCAGTTTGGCGGGCTTTGATGAGAGCACACAGACTCAGAATTTTCCCCACCGTACCTTCACCATGTTGGTAGGAGCCCTTGTGCCATTTTCCTTAAAGGTTTTACTGTCCACGTAAATACGACTTCTCTTTGATGATGCGTATTCTCAGCGGAGAACCGGTGCTTTATCTTGCCCCAGTTATCAAGTTTCCATTCTTTGATGAGAGCACACAGACTCAGAATTTTCCCCACCGTACCTTCACCATGTTGGTAGGAGCCCTGCTGGTAGTACTGGTTTCTCTGGCAACAAATGCCATTTTCCTTAAAGGGTTACTGCCACGTAAATACGACTTCCTGCAGTGTTACAGACAGAGGACTTTTAAGCGTCGATATAGCCACGGAGAAGATCAAACCATCGTGTACAAGGAGCAACCCATTCTGCTGACAGATACTACATCTGAAATCCAGTCTTAGTAAATGGTTGTTAGCAATTATATGGCCTCAGTGGATTAAAGCAGAAATGTTAATGTTGCAGTGAGAAAACGTGTTGTCCTTTGCAGTTCATTTTATTTATGAATTTATAGAAATGAACTTGAAAGAGCTGGGAAATGTAAGGTACAAACAAACCAAACCTCATTAAAAGGATTATAAACGAATCACGTTTACAGCAAAGAGACTGTAAAATAATTATAAATGCCGGTGACGGAGAAATTTAACACAGTATTTATACTTTAAACCCTTTTTGTCACAAAAATAATGAGATCTAAAGTTAGACCTGGATCACGTGTAAAACATTATCACATTGTTAGAGGCCACAGAGATTTGAATTCTCAAAAATTCCATGAGCAGCTAAGATGACAAGTGAAGAATGTTCGAGATGTGCTCATGACATCTCGAAAGAATATTAAGAATTCCATGGGCGGTAAAATGACAAGTGAAGAATGTTTGAGAAGTGCTCATGAAATCTCAAAAGAATATTAAGAATTCTATTGGCAGTTAAGATGACAAGTGAAGAATGTTTGAGAAGTGCTCATGAAATGTAATCACTAAGATAAGGATACCGCCGTCATCAGACATGTGATAAAAAAGTGAAGCAGTATAAAACATCGTGGCCCCCGGGAAAAATAGAGGGCAAGAAAATTAAAGGAAGACAGGTAAAAAAAATGTTACAATAGCTTGATATTATGGAATGAAAGAAGGTCCAAAACGGAACTTGTGCAGGGCATTAAACATCGTATCAGTGGTGTGTATTGATGTCACACGCCAGTAGTCACGACAAGCGGACTTGACGATATAATCTCTCACCCGAGCCGAGCAGTGTCGGTAGCACGGTTTGCAGGGCGTTTACAAACTGTAACACTGACCTAGGAATGTGACGAAGACAAAGTATTATGTCATATGCGTCGTTCAGCAGTGTGGAAGTTGGGGGTTATCTTTTTAATACTTTGACAGGGTTGCTTATTTTCATAATCTCGATTTAAATTCTCATGCACCATAACATCACATGCTCAACACGTTGGAGTCATGTCACGATAGTTACACACCTAATTTATTGTTTAGTAGTTGGCAGTTTGCTAATGACAACATCAAAAGTGCTTGTTTTCGTTTAAAATAAATACTAAACTTCTAAACAGAGCACTTTCAACATAAATGTTCACATTGCGTTGATATTTGTACCAGAAACAATGCAAATCAAAATACTACAATAGCAGAAAAAGACGAAGCTGTGATTGTGATATAGAAGAAATGAGTCTTAGTTCAACAGAGACAATTAATCATTGAGTATGGCATAGTAACCCCTTGTAAATTACTTTAACATTTCATAAATTGCATTAAACTGTCGAGCCTTTGGTAGACATTCATGTCTAGTTTTTCGTGTGTTCTTTCTTTGTCATTACTTCTTTACTTCAGGGAAACGATTTTAAACACACGAAAACAGAAAGAAATTCGAAAAAAATGAAATAAACTTCGAAACCACGCATGGTAAATACAAGTACGGTACTGATATTGTTCTAATGTTAATAATAGAAACATAAATATCCAACAACTACAGAAATATAATACATATATTCATAAAAAGACGCTTCCTACTTATTTCTGTATTTGCTTCTGATAAAATTCTTAGCCTCTTCATACGTTATGCTTGTATCAGGCTGAGATTCCCAGGCCACCAGAAAAACAATATAATTTACCAGTCTAACAGGAGTGAACAAGTGGTAATCTTCAGACTCAGTACATGCCACAACAGACTGAGACACCATCTATTTAACAAGCTAAATATATGAACTACCGATGAGTAAAGCTGTGACACGGATACAATAATAGCCGAACACTTGCAGCACAAGCGCCCAGCATATTAAGAACAGAGAAGGCACACATTCCTGCTGACCATAACTTTCTTTAAACTTATTCAAGTTGATCTGGCCGTTGCTAGTCAATGGCTGCCACAAAGCTACATATTGTTGATGATCTGCTATAGTGATTAGTTAGATCTCTGCCTTTGTGTAGTTTTAGCTCTCAGTACTCTAATAACTTCATCTGTAACACGACAGCAACAGGACGATACCATGACATGTAGGATGATAAACGTGGCGTAACGGTGCTCTTGTTTTCGTAGTTTAATATACCAACGTATTTACAGTCCTGCCATCACCGGTGTCAATACCTTGTCGAGGTATGGCGGCTTACGTACCCTGATTACCCCCAGAGCTATGCCAGCGGCACTTTTACTCCTGGAAGGTTCTACCAAGCTGGACAGGTTTGCGCGGGCTGGGGTCAGACTAAAGCAGACACCCTGGTCCTCCAGGTTGCGGGTTTTAGCATAGGGCGGACACCCCTGTCTTTGTAAAAAGAAACGAAGTTACGGAAACGACAACAAATAAACAAACTTTGCTGCGGGACGGACATCCGGAGTCTGAGGCTCGTAAGACTGTCAGTGGTGAAAGCCGAACGGAAGCCACTGACACGAAAACGGGCGTCCTGACCGCAAAACGTGAAACAAGAATAGGATTTTGGAATGTCAGGACAATGAACGAGACGGGTAAATTAAAACAGGTCACAGCGGAAATGAGAAACTATATATTACACATTCTAGGGATAAGCGAGAGCAGATGGACAGGGACAGGAAAAGTTAAAACAGCAACAGGAGAAACAGTACTTTACTCTGGAAGAGAGGATGGACAACACAATGAAGGCGTAGCCATTATTCTACAGAAAGGAATAGAAAGAACATTACTGGAATGGAACCCATCAACAACAGACTGATAAGAATAAGATTGAGAGGGAGATTCACCAATGTCGCAAAATATGCGAGAATAAACGCTCAATTCAGTAAGATTTGGGCATAAAACGATAATAAATACATTTGCCCGCATGTGTCTGACGGTTGGCCTCTTCGACGCCAGCAGGATGCTTTTTGTACAGTGCTAAGCCTATAGAACGATTTAACGGAAAAAGTCTGACACGCTTTAGTTTCGTTTTCGAGAAACACTACTATATTTATTTTTTGCCCAATCTGCTGTATACACTTTGTAGTCTAGCCTTACCATTAACAATTGGCGGAAGCATGCCGCAATACAGCTATCTGAAGTAACACTTTCTGTCAACTTTGTAGCAAAATCAGTAGAAATCCTTACATTTTTTGGTCGTATTACACGATACAATGCTAACTAGTAACGCAAAGTCCTAACCCGCCCCGTCTACACCCCGCTTCGATGACACAGTCTGCAACGCATATATACACACTGCGAAAAAGCCAGCCAAGGCATATCCACGCAGACAATTTTATTTCCTCCTAGTGGTAGCATTTCTGACGTAACTAAAACAAGTAGTTATTTGAAAAATACATGCTCGCAAGATGAAGGAGAGGAAAGATGGCGGACTTGTGTAACATTTTATTTGACGATGGACGATGACATAAATTGGAAATTTTAAACCATTATGAAGTTCCCCATAAGAATTATATGGTAGTATGACGTAGAGTTAGCTGAGTAAGAATGTACTTTAAATAATATGATAGCCCCAGTATTAGAGAAGTTATTGAAGAAATAATAATATCTAAGAACACACGACCAGACACACTGGCGTTCCTGCTCATGTTTTTTTTTGGTAACGTTAGGGGGACGCGAGCTGGAAAAAGAGGCAGGGAGGTACATTCAAATTCGCTTGGGGTGAACAGAGTATGAATGGGAAAGGGGAACGGTAGGAGAAATGTAATCCTAAACGTGATATCTTTTGTATTGGGCATGACTAGAGCAGACTAGCCAATCGACCACCAGTTATTCAAAATTATTTTGGTTTTTCGTTCAAACTGCTTTTGAATTCAAGTAGTAGAACGTTACGATTGGCTAGTGCTGGTAGATATTAGCAAAAGGCTTTGACTATTCATTGCCAGTTGAACTAATATTTGTATACAGATACGCTGAAAAACAGCTGTGTTAATTTTAAACTTAAATAAAGAATAAATTCACAGTCTGTGCAGTTTGGAGGAAGCTGAGGCCATTTCTTTACCAAATCAGCGTCATTTGTTTATATATTTCTTGATTGTGGTAAGGATATTTTATGAAATTTACTATGTTTGGTCCAACTACAAAGTTAGATACTGCTTTTGGGGAAAAAGTGAAGGACATGTCGGAAGCAGACATTGTTGAGTCCACACATTAAACGGTATCTGACTGATGTATGTTGTTATAATTATGTTGACATATTATTGTATTAAAATAGTTTAGTAAGCCTCTGTGTTCATTGAACACTGTTTAACATGCCTGAAGCAAATATAAGTGAAAAGAAAAGAAGAGAAGATCATATCACAGGAAATGTGGTTACTCCACATTATTGTATGGAGGAAAAGAATGTGAACGTACAGTGGCGTATCTACTATAAGGACTTGGGAGTCCTGTACAATTCGGGGCGAGTGCATTTGTAAGGCACGCGAGGCTGACCCCATACCCACGTAGGAAATTAAGTGTTAGAATAATTGATCAGAGATAAAAGGCCAGGGTGTCCTTTTGTTGCAGAGGGTCTATGTTCCTGTTGCCGGCTGGTGACAGGAAACCTGCTGAGTACTTATAAACGCCAACCAGTCTCCGACCAGACTTATATGCTGTCGAATATCCAGTAGGAGCTTTGGCAAGTGGTGAAAGTGAACTTTCTGCAACTACACATTGAAATATTTTACAACAAGGACTTCCAGGTGATCAGTTAGACATCTGGGGCATCTCTGACAGTTTCTTGTGTTTCAAAATATTACACATGAACGTTTATGGGGGCAGGATGAACTACAGCCCTCATATACAGTGACTCTCCCGTTAGATAAATAAAGTGAACTCTGTAATATTTCATACAGGAAAGACATTATATCAAATACTTAATAACATATTTAGTTATTGGGAAATTTGTCCCACCATTTTAATTGTTCTTTTCTGTAAACTATCTTGTCCTTATTTTCAAAGACCTGTCCACAAGCTATGAATGGACAGGCAAAATAAATTGTAAAAAATATGTTCAAAAAAAAACTTAACTGATAGAGTTATTATATTCTTTATAGAAACTTAAAGTGTTTGACTGTTGTGTACCATCATTTCATTTCTCCCCTAGACACTAGGTACACCATAAACCATACACTAGAGCCATAAGAGTGACCGTGTGAGACCTAGGGAGGTAGCTGTAGGTTCTTTGCACATAATTCATCATCATCATCTATAGAGTCAGAGGCCTACATTTGCTTGACCTCACACGGTTATAGCAGACACCTTTTCATTCTTTTTAGGATACCATCATAACCTCCCCAGCAAAATCAACTTTGCTACAACCAACAATACAATAATACAATGTTACGCACCAACGATGACAGCGATGAAGAGGTCAAGGATGAATTCTATCAACAACTGCAAAAAGAAATGGAAGACACACGAAGATACGATCTTATCGTAGTAATGGGAGACCTCAATGCGAAAGCTGGAACACACAATACATATAATGAAAGAGTAATAGGAAAATCCGGCAGCAGAAAAGCAAATGAAAATGGGGATACATTAATAAGTTTCTGTAGCATTAACAACCTGGTCATTGGAGGAACACTTTTTCCCACACAAAGAAATTCACAAATTAACATGGGAATCACAAAATGGTCGGGACAGAAATCAAATAGACCACATTATGATAATGGTAGATGGAGACATGCATTACAAGATGTGAAGGTAAGAAGAGGTGCGGATGTGGGAAGTGATCACCATTTAGTAGTAAATCTTAAAGAAACTATGAGTTTACATTAAACGATCTTCGAATGTAAATTCGCTACATCAACGATTTTTAGCTTGTCAACAGAGGCGGATATACATTAGGGGGGGCTCTGAAGCTTGAACTCTTGGAGGAGCCCCTTTTATCGTACTATAGTCCCCCTCATCTTCCTCTATATCTCTGCCATGGAGAATGCAAATAGTTAAATGTCAATAACTATGTGAAGGTCTTATATATGTTTATATATTATAATTTCTCTATGTGAGTTTCTAGATATGTTAACATCAAGTGAAGAATGCATCTCAAAGGTAAAGAGTAGAACAGCGTTCTTTAAAATTAAAAATTATTTTACGTAACAATTCTTCGTCATTTGGAAGAATGAAATATGAGTTGTTCAGTGTTATATGCGGCAAGTCATAACATACAGAAATGAGTCAAGGACGATTAAAAGACAAGGTAGAGCAGCCCTGGAGGCCACAGAAATGGAGTTTTACAGGAGAAGAGTGTGCAGAATACCAACGTCAGCTAACAAGAGTCATGGGGATGTTGTGAAAGAAGGCAACTCGCAAAAAGAGATTGTTACTCACATTAGAGGGAAGCAAAAAGACTTTATTTGGGAATGTTATGAGAAAGAGAAAGCAGGAATACATCGTGGCAATAGGAACGACTGAAGAATAATGAGATAGAGACGAGAAAGAAAAAAGACATTGGGCAATTAATGATTTTCTTTCAGAGAATGACACAACAGTCAAAGAACCATCAAGGTTAAGATTGCTGGAATTAGGCATGAAACGTCAGACTAGCACCAATGGACGTAGGAGAGGATGCATCCGGCGTGTATACAAGGGGATTGACATAAGTCTTGGGCCTGACCATGAAGGACATGTCACAGAGAGCTGAAATTTTGTATAGTGTTTATTCCTTTTCAATATAGCCACCGTCTGAATTGACACACTTCTGCAATCTCTGCTTGACCTTGAAAAGACCTTGGGAGTAGAACACCCTATTTTTCAAACTAAACAAGTCATCACATGCCAGTATAACCTCTTCATCGCTGTCAAAATGATTTCCTTTTAGTTGTTTTTTTAAGATTTGGGAATAGAAAAAAGTCTGATGGAGCCAAATCTGGAGAATATGGTGGATGTGGAAGAATTTCAGTATTCAAATTGTTGGCTGCTAGCTGCACAAGCCGTGCTTTGTGAGAGGGCGCGTTGTCTTGAAGCAAAGGAAGATTTTGAGTGCGCGTTATCCCTCGTTTCCTGGTCACAACCTTTCTTAGTTTGGTGAGAAGATCTGCATAGGACTGTCCATTAACTGTGTTGCCACGAGGCAGATAATCTTTCAAAAGGACACCTTTGCCGTCCCAAAAAACAGTCAGCATCACATTTCCTGCAGATTTCTGCGCTCTCGGCTTGACAGGTGTTGGGGAGCCCGGGGTTTTTCATTGCATGCTGGCAATTTTGGATTCGGGGTCATAATGGTGTACCCAAGTCTCATCTACTGTCACCATGGTCTCCAAAAAAATTTTTGACTGACACTTTTTGAGCAACTGTTGACAGCAATTTACCCTCGTTTGCTTCTGTTCACGGGACAACAGTCGCAGAACCCAGCGTGCACACACTTTTCTCATGTTCAGTCTGTTGTGTAAAATTCTATGAACTGTTCTTTCATTTAGTTTTACTCTACTAGCTATCTCCACAATTGTCATTTTTCGATCCTGGTCAATGATTTTCTTCACTCTTGTTGCATTTTCATCGTTGCACTCTGAGGCTGGACTACCAGATCTTGGCAGATCAGCAACATTTGAGCGGCCACATTTAAACTGTTGACACCAGTTTTTTTACCGAAGTATATGAAGGACAAGAATCACGAAACACTGTTCCATCTCCCTTTGTATTTCTGTAGGTGTTTTTCCCTGAAACATCAGAAATTTTATCACAGCTCTGGCCTCCTTCTTTTCCATTGTTTTGTCAAATCTTTGGAGCAGCAGATCCGGTCAATAGGGTATATTGCGCCGTGCACCGTAGCGGGAAAACCCATTGAAGAAACAAACGCGTACTTCACACATTCGGTGCAAATATGATGAACTTTAAATGTGCCAAGTTTCATCTTCCTCCTGTGACTCCTTCATGGTCAGGCCCAAGACTTACGTCAATCCCCTTGTACAACCAGCGCGCAACAGGAACAATTAGCATTAATATCCTTCGACATTTGCTGAAGGAGACTGAGCACGCATGGGTTTGCATGGGGTGCAGTGACATCGATTCTGGTCAATAATAACTGGACATTTTGATATTATAGCATGGAAAAAAATTCAGCAACCGAATTGATAAACAGCACGGAAACAGGAAGTTGTGAAGAGACATAATCACCTACGCCTCGAGGCATGGTACTTGAAGAAGAAGAAGTAGATGTGTGTATAAGCGCCATCATTTTGTGTGTGTGTGTGTGTGTGTCTCTTTATACACTTCCCTGCAGTCTAAATTATTTTTCAGTACCAATGCTAGGCCTGGTTTTATTAGACGGGTTGTCAAGTGCACTAACATTTGATAGTTTGAGCACTTGACACCTAGAGAAGTAGTGACAGGAACACTGACGTGTGATTTGGTTTAATATCAGATAATGTATCTCTTGTGCTTTCAAGAATTTATCATCTATACACATCATGTACTGATGTCATTACTTTTTGCAACTTGATGGCAAGAAACACACTCACGCGTGCACACACACACGTACACACATACATACGCGAGGTTCAACAAATATAAGACATTATGATCTTAATTATTAAATTCTACTTTAATCGTTCTAATTTAACGGGTTTGCGACAGATGTTGTCTGTACTATCTGATCGTATCATCGTCTATAGTTCAAGGAGAGAAACTGTCCCATAGCATATACTACCATAGGGAAGTGAACTGTTAGAGACGTCACAATACTACGTCCAGCTTTATGAGATGGGGTATCCAGCAGGGGCGTATCCTGGTAATGCGAGCTAGGCGTGCTGCTACTTAAAATGAATATGTACGCCTACTATTTAACCCCTTCCCCTCTTAATTTAAAAACCAACTATATTCAATTACGGAACGATAGTTATTCGGCTGGAAGAAAAACATTAGCTAAATAATACATATTTTCACTTACAGGTTTCACTTGAAGATCAGATCTATTCTTCTTTCCTTTTGCAGAAATTTCTCTGCTACAGCATCGTAAAATGTATTCTTCATTCTAACCTTGCTCAAAAGTTCCTTTTCAATGGACAATAGGCTGAGACTGGAGAGTCGATCTTGACCTTGTGTAGATCTGTGGTAACTGTGGATTCGCTTTAAAGCTGAAAACCATCTTTCTACAGAAGCAGTAGTTGCTGGAATTGTCATTATCAATTCTGCCAGTTTGAACACTTCTTTAAAGCCTGAGCTGAGATCATTTTCAACTAAGAACTGCAGTAACTCATTAACTGACTTGTTGCAGAACTCATCCGAACAATAAAGTACACAAAGTTCATTCTTCAATCTTACATAGTCGATCAATCTCCATAAACGTCTTTTAATTTTTTGATGAGGTCCTCTGGAAAATTTTTCTTGAAACTGGTATACTTTTGCTCATAAAGAAGGTGGAAATACTCAAGTTTGTTTAAAGCTGCAAACCGTGTTTCTGTGTGAACACTAATGTTATCAATGATTTCAAAATACAGTTGGCAACATGCATCTTTTCCTATACAACCACGGCGTCGTTTATTTGTAGGTGATTCAAATTCTTCTCCCCTCCTTCCCAATGCAGCATACCAAATCTCATTAAAGGCAGTATCCCTTGCTCGTTGAAGTTCATTTTTGATCTCTTCTATTTTCTTGCAGCAGTACAAAATATCGAAATTTCTTGTTTGAAGTAAATTGTATAAAACATCTGTATATGCAAATAATCATGAAAATACTTGAAGTAGGAAAATTGTATTTAGGCTCCTCAAGAAAGACAAAAAGCCTTGCGATTTAACCACTGTGTCAGCATCCCATTCTAAAGAACGATCAATGACATTTTCAAAAAAGTCAATAAGCTCTAACCAATGATCGTTCACTGTATGTACTAATCTGGAAGTGAAGTTCCACCTGGTAGGTGTGTTACGGTGGGATAAATATGAGGATCATGCATGGATACGCGAATGATAGCAGGTGTTCTTTCAGGACATTAGGGTCTGTATACATAACAAAAGCCGGTAGGTGAACAGGTCCACGGGAAACATGGTTGACATTTAATAAAGTCACTTCACAATAACGTCCATCAAAACATCAAAAGTACATGGCAATGGATAAGCGTAGTAGATCATCCCTCGTCCGTCAATAAGTTTCAAACGTTAGGCATCTTTAAGTGGCAATAATATAATAATAATACACTCCTCTCATCTCCACTCCACTCAGTCCTGGCCGTTGTACTAAAGGTTCGGGCAATCCACGAAAACCAAAGTAATGCGGCAGAAGCAATCAGGGCAACCAAAATATTAGTTGCCTCATATCTCAAAGTTACTTGTAGTAAATTATGGTATGAACTTCTAGATAAGTTTATGAACCATCTTGCACATAACGTGGCGGCCTCCGAAAATCAATAATTCCACAATGTATATTTATATATCCCTCTCCATTATCCCGGAGCTCGAAAAATTACATCTCTCTCGGACGCAAACACAAAGACGGAAGGCCAATTAATTAACACACTGAACCCCACGACATGTGACAAAACCGTCACTAGTTGACCGTCGGTCACTACGGGAGAACGCCTCGCTCACCACGGGTGAACGCTTCGTGCAAACAGTAGTTTGACTACAGGCGAACACAATTCCTCACATAAACATGGAAATGTGCTAGCGTGTAGTAACATGCCACACTATTTTATCTGCATCCCAAATCGATCCTTAACATATCACCCACTTCGCGATGTTAAAAAACAAACAATTTTTTTTTTTTTTTTTTTTTTCAATTCAAATATTTCCTATGCAAAAATATCGGCCAAAATTGATCATATCACAAATATTGAGCCATACTGAAAATAATCTAGTCGCAGTCAGTCTGCATAATGTAACTTATTATTAAATAACATGCTAGACGAATTTGTCATCAGTCATAAACAGTCATATGTCAATAAGTAACAAATCATATACCGTCGATATTCCAATGATGTAACAAAAGAATACATAAATGTATGATCACTGTGAGTTTACAATAAACATATCAAAGAAATAGCATGCATATATGAAAATGGTATGAGATATATAAAATAAAATAAAAACAAAAAAATCGAAAACAAAAATTCAGAAATGCATGAATAATAGTTTTTTAAAAACAATTTAGAAGGTTAATCCTAAAATTAAGCTTAGACGCAATTCACACATGACATGAATCAAATAAGATATAAAGCAATGCGATATGACATTAATGTAGCTAAAGTACATGAATATCTCACAAAGAGAAAGAAGAAAAAAAAGTACAAGAAGGCAAGTATAACTAATTAACACAATTATACCATTACTTAATTATTCTGCTCTAAGTACCTTTTGTACATTGTGGCAAGACAAGTAATGTCCAAAACAAACTTGCAATAATATAATCATACTCCTCATTATCCGTGTCAGAACTAGATTTCTGACATTAATATAGCAATCTTAATTAATGTGAACGTGCATTCCAGAAAAATAACATGATGTCGTAGTTGGAAATTGTTCATGTCTGCAAGTAGTATAACCTGTTTAATGTACCACTAGCTAAAGTGAATAATGATTATCTCAAAGTCGTGTAAATCACAAATGTTAATATGGATGGTTTGAACTTAGTGTTCGTGTATTCATCGTCCTTTGTCATAGTGACTAGTAGTGGATAAACACCATGGCTTCACACATGTGTAATATAAAGTCAATTAACTAAGTCAATATGAAACTTCAGGTTCGAGCTGTTGGCATCTCGATAAACTATAGGCAACTATATTTGATGAACTTGGGATGGCTTGAATATCATATTTTCTAGGCATCAGTCAACGTTCTTGAGATATGGAAGGTTGCATGCACCGTCCTCTCAAATTCTTGCACCATCGAAGCGACGAAACCCTTGGAACAAGCATCTGTGCGGGGATAATAATTCAAATTTATAACTGGGTACCTCAAATACGTGGCACAGAAAAAAAAAGAAATTTGAATTTTGAATATAATTTACCGCATCCTGGCACTCTCGTTTCCAGTGCACGTGGTTAAGTAAACCTAGTTTTTTTTTTTTTTTTGCAAGAGAGAGGTCTGCAGTGACTGAAAAACAAGTTGGGTATAAATCTACTGTAGTACTGAATTAAACCGAGATGACCACGAACTTGCTTCTGAGTAGCAGGCATGGACAATTTTAGAATTTTGGAAATGTTCTGTGGCACGAATGAAATTTAAGACATAATATACATAAGATATACGTAAAATGAGAAAGATGCACTCGAGAAACCACATTAAAAACTGAAAAAATTCAGTCAGTGCGCTCCATGTATTGCTTGGTGGAAGATTTCGCACTAATACGGTGCGTGAGCGTGTATTGATACCATCATATGTGGGGGTCGAACCCACTACATTCGCTTTTTCAGCACGAAATCGTGCGCTGGGAAGGTATGCCGTCGCAGTGGAATGAGAGACATGGTGATTAATATTCCGTCTGCGAGTCGTGGCTGGCTTAAAAGGTGCATCATACTGCATGTGCTGAGTATGATGTTTATCGGAAATCGATCCCATCAGTTTGGAGCATGTCATAGATGATTGCTCATAAGGTACTGCTAAACCTACTTTAACAGATGTAATGGGTCTAGTATGATCAGGTAAGTTCATTGGGACATCTGGAAAAGAAGATTCTTCCTCCTGATTTACTGATAGTGCAGAGTAGTGAGTAGTAGGCCTAGGGTGCTCATCAACTGCTGGAAAGATGGCTTGAAGTTGTTCCCACTGATTAATTTCCTCGGGTGAGCAATCATTGCTGCCGTATATCCGACCAAGTGTGACATCCACTATTGGGCTCCTTAACAAACACACTTTAACCTTGCCTGTAAAAAATGGTGAGTGAATATCCACCACGGCTGTGGGATAAAATTCAACTGTCCCGCCAAAAGTTACACATTTAACAAAGTCACCCGTTGTATTAGACGGATGTACTAATGACTGTCTCACTCCGACAGTCGTGCTACCAGAATCACGGAGTACTGTAACTTGAGTGCCATTCAATAAGCCTCTATGAAGCTGTAGTACCCCTGTGCCATCATGTGCTGATGAAGCAGTAACTGCTGGTAGCGGATGACCGCATTTTAACAAGGAAGTCACATTAGACTGGAATAGAGTTTGGCAGTCTAAACACTGTGAAGCAGTATCAAATTCAAACGAACAACATGAAGCTGAGTGATTAACAACATTGTTGTCCTGCGCGTTCTCAAATGTAGCAGCAATATTTGCTGAATTGGCATGGTAGTTCGAATATGTAGTATTTCTAGAGCGTGATTGTTGCTGTCATTTTCGACGGAGTCATCTGTCAAGTTATTTGCTTATGTTTGTATCATAAGTATAATTGTGTCTTTACCTGCGATGTCAGGTTGATTAGGGGTTGTCTTCCCTTGTTTATTCATTCATTGTGTTTGACCTTTAGGGTCAGAGGTTGACAGTTCGGCGTAGGCCTAGGGGAAGGTTTTTTTAAGCGGGAGTGAGATATACTTCCGGGAAGCCGGGAGGTCCTGTTTTTCTGAAGGGACCAAGAGTCCATTGTTTTTCGGGGAGAATCTTCGAAGTAACTGCTATGGCAGTTTTCCCCAGTGAATCTCTGTGCGTCGGGATGACGACAGAATTCCTTGTGATGTTCTGAGGATTCATTTGCCAGGTAATACCGACCTTTATGCATTATTACGCTTTTCGGTGGCAGAACATGTAAAGGATTACCTAGGGTGAACAGCAGCTCACTGATCCGCCATTTCAGAACTTATATATTTGTGCTCGAGGTAGCCATCCAAGACTGTTAGTCTTATACTGTCCAGAAATCCAGTGACGAAGATATATTGTGGGAGCCGCAGATTGGCGGAACTTCTATCTACAATAAGTATTACTGCAGGGTTGATGATAACCTATTTAACAGAAGTACACGGCCGACGTCAGAACGAGGCCTGTGCTTTCGGCTATTATACTACAGCCTGATATGTGCAATTGGCGGGGAGTGCCAAGTTGCACCTATGTGTCCAAGTGACTAAGGCATCTGACGCGTTTAGTCAGAGACGCCAAGGGCGACGCTACGAACTGTCATTATTGAAGAACTTTGCTATTGACCATGCACGTCTATTCTGATGTTTACCTTTTTGAATGCCAAATGTATACCTATCGATGTCAGGTCAGCATGACCTTGTTACACTGACTGTTCCTGTTGATATTATGTGTGTTCCCGTCAATAAATGTCTTGAAACATGCCTGCAGTGTCAAAGCATCCTTGATTACTGCATGTGAGAGTATGGGTTGCAGGATCTACATCTATACGAGCCTAAACACATTCGCGCCTTCATTCGCACCCACACTCAATTCATCATACGCTCGCACTACACATCTAACAACATGTATACTGTCTTGGGCCAGTGATCACCTCAACAAGAAAAAAAAGACAGTTACAGTGATCTATGTTTCTGATCGTAAAAAGAGTTATTTTGACTCCTGTCATTATTTCTTTGGTTCCTATTGTTGTTTCCTTGATTTATATAGTCGTGTGACCTATTCCGATGTGAAAAATGTTGGTTATTTGGTTCCCAGTTATTCCTATTCTTATTATAGTTACCAAAATTATCATTCCTACTCTCTCCTGAGTTTTGTTAGAAATTACCTCTGTTTTGGGGTGAATAGTTCCTGTATGGTTGTCTACCTCTATATGTTCCTGAGTTATTGAATTTGTTTGGTTTGAAATTCCCATCAAAACTGTTGGAACTTGGTCTATAATTGTTGTGGTTCCAAGTTGTAGCTGCGGCAACAGGTAAAGCTTCTTTAATAGTGTTGTTACTGACACAAACTCCCGGATGTGCAGTACAATATTGCCTACATAATTCCTCCATTGAACTCAAACTCGACGGCTTCCTTTCCTGTAGATTTTCTCGCAGTGGTTTGCTTACAGAAGACAAAATTTTGTCTCGCAATAATAAGTCCTTAAGCCCTCATAATTCTCTTCAATTCCAGAAAGTTGTATCCATCTATTAAATGTTAGTCGAGTTGCAGCTACAAAATGTGTAAAATCTTTACCCGTTTCAGGAATCATATGTTTGAACTTCATACGATAACCTTCAGCGTCCAACTGATGAAGTTTTAATAATAGTGTTCTAGCCGCATCATAATTGTGTCTATTCGGCCCGTCCAATTGGCACAGAGCCGTTAAGGATTCACCAGTCATGAAATCCATCAATCTTGTACACCAATGAGACCTATCAAGATTATTATCTTCACAAACATTTTCATAGCGTTGTAAGAAGGACGAAATATCGTCTATTTCTGGCTTAAACACAGGCAAACAAAATCTAGCAGAACCGCTATTGTGGTTGCTAGAGGAACCTTTAAGTTCAGAGTCGTCATTTTGTCTAGTCTGATGTTGCCCTCTTTGTTCTTCAATACGTAAAGTCGCCATTTTCTCTTCATGTGCATGCTTTGCTGCTTCAGCAGCTTGTTGCAACTTTTTCTCCTCTAATTCTGCAATCCTTTTGTTCTCTTCTGCAAGTAGCTCTGCTTTTCTGAGCTCTAGCTCTTCAGCCCGTGCATTTCTTTGTCTCTTATCCTCCAGGGCTTCTTGATTTTCTTTGGAATTGAATTCCGCTTTGGCAAAGTCCATTAATTCCTTTGCCTTGTAACCATACTCCTTGCCCATAGTAATAAATTCCTGATACTCCATTATTTACTTCTTCAGTATCTTACTATCAATATTATATATTATGTAATAAATGTATCTCACATAGTCCATCTATACAATTTCACTACCTTTGTGCTTTGCAATATTATCAATGCAAATAGATTCTTAATATTACTAATCAATAACAAAATAGTATAGCATGACAGACCAACAGTAGTAAAGATACGAGGGAAAAGAGAAAGAGAGGAGAGGAAAAAAAATTATAATAATGTATAAGAACAGAATTGATGGAACTAAACAAGAAGACAATTACAAGTGACCAAGACAATGTAATAACAGCAGCAAGTATACGAAAAAGAATGCAAATGGGAAACTAAGAAGAAAACAACTAATAGAACAGACTTACTGCTACCAAAAAAAAAGGACCGGTAACAATATATATAAATGTAAACAAGTGATAGAAGGTTAGACTAGCATTACGAACAGAATGGTTGTCAACTAAGGAGAAGAAAAACAAAACCAACACACAACAAGAACTGACAACTAGAAGGACGGAGCAGCACACCTAAACAAATTAGGTCACACTAAACAGGCAGTGAACCAAACGTCGGTGAGTAAACTCGGGCCGGAAATTCCCCTGCTTGAGAAATGTAAGCAAAACCTATAGAAACATTTGCTGTGCGGTCATTTTACAATGGCATGTGTCGCTAGCAACAGATTTATACAAAGACATAGAAACCAAGAAAACGAATAACACAGATATCAAAAAGGTTTACACCACGGCAAAGGTACAAGAGTGTAATAAACAGGCACTTATCTTATCGCAATCTGACCAGATGCAAGTCCGGAAAAGGCGTCAACACTGGAACAACACTGTCCCTCGATACCAGTGAAGCACGGATGAAAATGTAAACAAGTACACGTCTGTGGCCTAATGGATATGAACGCAGTTTATAATCCAGATATACCAGGTTCGAAACCTGCTGCAGGCGGTTTGGTAGCAGATCGCTTTGTGTGGATTTTTAACAATGGTATAAGCGCCGTACCGTTCAGAAAGCAATGGCAAACTACTGAATGAAAAAAAATTGCCTAGAAAAATCACAAACAGCAAATAAAAGCTGGGGTTGATTGCCCCGTCCTGTAAAGGATAAGCAACTAACTTTTAACACGTTCTTAGTCAGATGGGCATCATGAACTGTGTAGATCTTGAGACGTTGTGTTGACTTGGTACAAAATAACTTGACATCGCCGTGGCATAGACTTGAAACCTTCTTACAAACGTTGTGATGTAAACTGGAACACGAAATAAACTTGGAAACTGGTTGGCTTGAAATTGTAATCTTGGACGTTACAGCGAACAATAGGACATTGAAACTGGAACATTGGACATGCGCAGTGGCAACGCTCGTTGTCCAACTGGACCCGTTGATAATGACTGGGTTCACGAAGCAGTGTGTTCACAATAACACGCTGAACAAGGGTGATGATCGAATATACAGATTAAATTGCAGCAGTAGATTTGCAAAGTATGTGAGACCCATGTCCATGAAATTATCGATTCAAAACCATACTGGCTCACCAATTACATGGTGTTACGGTAGGATAAATTTGAGGATCATGCATGGATACGCGAATGATAGCAGGTGTTCTTTCAGGATATTAGGGTCTGTATACATAACAAAAGTCGGTAGGTGAACAGGTCCACGGGAAACATGGTTGACATTTAATAAATAAAGTCACTTCACAATAACGACCATCAAAACATCAAAAGTGCATGGCAATGGATAAGCGTAGTAGATCATCCCTCGTCCGTCAATAAGTTTCAAACATTAGGCATCTTTAAGTGGCAATAATATAATAATAATACACTCCTCTCATCTCCACTCCACTCAATCCTGGCCGTTGTACTAAAGGTTCGGGCAATCCACGAAAACCAAAGTAATGCGGCAGAAGCAATCAGGGCAACCAAAATATTAGTTGCCTCATATCTCAAAGTTACTTGTAGTAAATTATGGTATGAACTTCTAGATAAGTTTATGAACCATCTTGCACATAACGTGGCGGCCTCCGAAAATCAATAATTCCACAATGTATATTTATATATCTTTCTCCATTATCCTGGAGCTCGAAAAATTGCATCTCTCTCGGACGCAAACACAAAGACGGAAGGCCAATTAATTAAAACACTGAACCACACGACATGTGACAAAACCGTCACTAGTTGACCGTTGCTCACTACGGGAGAACGCCTCGCTCACCACGGGTGAACGCTTCGTGCAAACAGTAGTTTGACTACAGGCGAACACAATTCCTCACATAAAAATGGAAATGTGCTAGCGTGTAGTAACATGCCACACTATTATATCTGCATCCCAAATCTATCCTTAACAAGGTGGTACAGTTGGCAACTTCTTAGAAAGAAATTCTTGAAGAGCTATTGTTCTCTTAGACGATTTTGAAACGTATGCAGAAAGACCATTGAGAGTTATAAAAAAATATTGCAGTCTTTGAAATTCATCAAACTTTGTTGCAAGACGAGGTTCAATGCATGGGCACAGCAATGAGTAAAGAGTGCTTTTGGGTAAACATCAATAACCTTTTTTTGTAAGCCATCCAAATGACCTGCCATCACAGACGCTCCATCATAAGTTTGCCCAACTAACTTATCTTTAAGTTTGTATTCTTGTACCGTGCTAACTACATGTTTAAACAAACCTTCTGATGTTCTATCCTGACTAACGTCGGTAAGCCCGACAAACCTTTCATAAACAACACCATCTAATACATATCTTAAGACGGTTGACAGCTGTGATTTGCACGTGATATCACAACTCTCATCCAGAAGTATAGCAGCAAAGTTTGAAACGTGGACTTCCTTCTTTATTTCATCAATGAGGACTTCAGAGATAGCCTGAATGAGATCATTTTGCACAGACGGAGAGGTTCCGCGGAAAACTGAAGAGCTCTGTAGGTGATGTTCCAAAAGCGGGTCATATTGCTGAAGTGCATTCAGAAACTCTAAATAGTTGCCTCTGTTGAAAGAGTCATTACATTCGTCATGTCCTCGGAAAGGAAGCTCTTGTTTACCAAGGAAGCATACCTCATCAATCAGACGTTTCAAGATATCTCGATTCTTTTTTACAAGTTCATTATGTTGGCTGATACTTTTATCGAGCTGATCATTAAGCAAGACGCCCACTCTTTGTCGGCCAAACATTTTCAGCTGAAAAAAAAAATTGGACATGGCTTTTAGTCTTTTCGTGTCTCTGTGCAGCTGTACTTAAGTGGTTAAGATCATCAAAACCATTTCTACTCCATACGTTGCCTTCTGAAGAAAATAAAAAAACAAGGCCAACGGAACAATTTATTCCTCTTTTCACAACCAGTTAACCAATCCACCGACTTGTAATGAGCTGTTGAAAAATGGCGTGTATATACTTCTGTCTTAGTTTTACATACTGTTTTTAAGAGTGGTAACTCAGGACATGGTTTACCGTTACTCACAATTGATAGTTTTTCACTAAAACTTAGTGAACAAAACTTCTTTTTAGCGATGTCGTCCAACATTTGCATTTTGGGTATATGTCAATTATCTCCGAAATACTAATTAACTTACAACTTGAAACTCACTGTCACTCTAATAATCTGCACTCCCGGCAACTAAAAAAAATTAATCACAAAAAACACTGGACTTGGACACAGCCGACTTTTACAACTCGAGAGCTGCAAGACGACCGCACGCATGTTCGTATTGTATTAACGTATCTGGCCATGACCCCGATCCACACAAACCAGTCTTCAAACGTGAAACCGAAAGGTACAGCACGCATTGTGACGGAATTACCCGAGAAACTTCGGGCGATTGCTACCAACCAATAAAAACTGCACTATAAAACGCGTTTGGGAAACTGAAACAAGATATACTCGTAGATTCTATGCGGGAAAATCCGTTATGCTGATGCTTGCGGTCCGAAAGCAGAACATTAGAAGAGAAATATTTTATAGAATAATAAATTAAATTTTTATTTTCCTTCGGGCATAGGTGTGCGCAGCACGCACAGCACACATAGAGAATACGCCACTGGTATCCAGTTCCCTTTCTCGCTACCTTTGCTTTCCCTAACTCAAGATCGGAGTCAGGTTCCCATTTACAGCTAGGTAGACTGGAACGTTTTACTACCAGGCTTCGATCTATGATCTCGGTAACTTCACTGCCAAAGCTAACACTCTAACCATTCGGCCGATCAAATACTGTGATTGCACAGCATCTTGATTTAATGTAGTAAGTATTTCCTAATGAAAAATTAAAGACTTACTTACTTACTTAGTCGTTCCCGTTCAACTTGAGGTGTAGAGGTTTGGAAGAGAGACCGCTAGACTATCCTATCGGCTGTCTTCCTCCTGGCCTGTTTAAGTTAAAGACAAGAGTACGAAAAGTTGGGAAATTATCCCTAGAAAGATCAAGGGAGATAATGCTATAATGTAAGAATTCCTAGTACGAAACAGAGACTTTTTGTTACTTTTAGATTTATTCATCGCTTCTTAATCAGTACGGGCCATCACTGCAGTAGGCCCCCATCCATGATCTATGCGCCAAACCACTTCCTGTACCTTTGTTGTGGCGTTTTCTGTAGCCACTTTTCACATGCTGACTTCAGTAGCCTCTATTACACGTCTGATGGATTATAGCACGTTTCACTAGCTTTGCCCTCAAACAATGGTAATTATCTGATTAACCGTCTAACGTATTAATGCCATTTTTTGCATACGATGTTATATTGGGTTAGACCCAACAAATATATACTTTATATCTGTGCATCTTGTCCAGTTCCCATAAACGGATGAAATCCTTTGATCTTTGTCGGAATACTAATTATTGTGTATCGAGAAAAGAAATTTTACCACTTCATGCACAGATTCTGTGAATTGATTAGGCATAGGCGTGTCTACTATTACAATAATTTGGCAATCACGTTTGCAATTTAATACGTGTTGAAGATGATTTCTTAAATGATCTGCATGCGAAATACTCGTGACATTGTTTGTCATTGACATTTAATGCGCTACCAAACTGGACCTTCCTTGATCTAATTATTTCAATGGGTATCATCTCTTTGCGGTTCATAAATATCATAATGGAACGTTCCTCCTCTAATGTGCTTGTAAATAACGGTAAGGTCATCTTTAAAGAAATTAAACTTCATCCGAATCATAATCAGATGTCTCTGAGAAATTGAAAATCAATCTCGGCTGAATGAAGGACAAACCATCATTCTTCCAATATTCCTCTTCCTCTTGTAACACATGGTTCTCACTTTTCTTCCAATAATCCCTGGCTATATTGGAGATGGCCCAATGGGTTGATCACCCGTTGGCTTGTCACACCGATTACGGAAACAACGGCAGATGGATCTATTTGTTGTTGCCCTAAAGACGCTGCTAGGCGTGATGGGAAACTACAACAGAGAAAATCAATCTGCTGTTGCCCTTAAGACGCCACAAGGCGTGATGGCCTCTGACTGCTTGGTCGGTCTTTGGCTAAGGACGGAAGAAGAAGAATATTGGAGATGGCGGCTTTTATAAGTATTTCAACATCTTTTAATTTGAACGTTCTATTTTCTGTTGCTACCTGTTCCTTAATTTTAGCCCATACTAATTCTATTGGGTTTAAGTGAGAATGGTAAGGAGGTAATCTTAAACATCTGTGACCATGTTCATGGATTGCCTTGTCTATGTGAAATATCTTTGTATGCTGTGTATTTTTTTACAATTCCAAGTAATTCAGGTTCATGGACATTTCGTTGAATGGAATGTTGTTTATGGTCAGCCAAATCTTTATTACATCTTTAATACTTGGTGAATTAGAAACTTTATCTTCTGGTGCCACAACGTTGTGATATTAGGCATTGTCTATTATCAAACACCACGGTCTATCCAAGGAAGGAAGTACATGATTCACAATCCAATCTTGAAATATCTTGCCATTCATCTCTGCATGGCAATCCCTATTATCTGTGAATTTTGAAACAAATATGAGTTCAGTATTATTTAGAAGCCCATGATGGCTGCTTCCTGGATGTGCAATTATTAGGCGCTGTCCTTTGCTGCTTGGTACTAGTCTCTTAGTTGTTCCATCAGATGATTGCCATTCTTGTTCATTACTATTTTTGCGCATTGATCCAAGTTTCATCTAAATACACAAAATCATAACAATCTCTTCTCATTTCTCTGACCTCGCGTAAATATTTGCTTCTCATTGCAACCATATGAGGCTTCTCACAAATAAGGTTTCTACCACCAACATATTTTCTAAAAGGGAATCCCAAACTCCTAATAGTCCTCCATAGCGTAGATTTGGAAATATCAATGTCATTATTCTTTCTTAACCAAATTTTCAATTTCCTTAAAGTCACTGCCTCATTATTGTGAAACATATTGCAAATTTCTCTGCTGATCAATTCTCTGTCAAAATTATCCACCACTCTTGGCCTAATTTTCGTGTGTAAAACACTGGAATTAGACATTTCAGATGTCGCTATCCAGCGGTGCAATGATCGTTTGCTTATCCCCAAGGCGTGAATAGTCCTCTTTTGTGGGTTTGAAATAGAATGATATAGTTTTCCTCGAGTAGCTTCATTGCAGAAAAACTTTAAAATCCTATTTGTGATTTGCTGTAATGTCATAAAATGTATTCGCAGACTCATTTTTCCTTCTTAACCACACAATAATTTTTGTAGACACACCTCTGATTGACAATGTGTGCGTTGCACCGGATATAAACTGTTTTATGTTCAAGAAGTGCGATTTCACGCAATTTCACTCAAAAATCATGCCAATTGCTTGATAAACCAAAAATGTGCAAATGAGGTCGTATAATTTACTGTAGACATTTCAATCTGTGTGCGTGTGATGTGTGTTGGCAAATAGGATTTTATATTATATCGCAAAGAAACGAAAATTGAAACCAATGGCCGCATTTTAATGAAAAATTTAATTCATAGGGTCTATACCATTTCAAATTCACACACAAAATTTCACAAATATGCGTTATATATTCGCTGAGATATAGCATTTTGAAGTTGGGCAAAGCTAGTGAAACGTGCTATAGTACGCCTATTGCAACTTTTTTCTCACCAGATACCCCCAGGAATTAAACGGAAGGTTCAGTAGAAGGAATAATTTAAACCCATGGATCTTAACCAGGAGTCCATGCACTCCGTGGGGGTGCGAGACTCACCATCCGGGGGTGCGAGACATACTAGATATTTTAGAACGCGAATAATCATTAAGAATATATAATACGTATAACTCAAATGTATTTGTACAAAATAGAACATTGACAACGTGAATTAGATATTGAACCTTAGTCATATCCTGTAAATAACATTTTCTCATAATATACTTTTATCTATTTTTAGCATTTCTGGCATGTTTTGCGAGCTAGAAGATAAAGGGGCGCAACGCTTCTTAAGATGCTGTAAAGGGGTGCAAGGCTTCTTAAGATGCTGTAAAGGGGTGCAAGGCTTCTTAAGATGCTGTAAAGGGGTGCAAGGCTTCTTAAATGCTATAAATTGGTGTGAGGCTTCTTAAGATGCTGTAAAGTGGTGCGGGACTTCTTAAGATGCTGTAAAGTGGTGCGGGACTTCTTAAGATGCTGTAAAGGTGTGCGGGACTTCTTAAGATGCTGTAAAGGGGTGCGAGGCTTCTTAAGATGCTGTAAAGGGGTGCACGGCTTCTTAAGTGCTATAAATGGGTGTGAGGCTTCTTAAGATACTGTAAAGGGGTGCGGGACTTCTAAAAGGTTAAGGAACGCTGGTTTAAACCCTTGATAAAAATCCGCACGGTTTAGTTTTTATCTGTAGATGTTATATTAACTAAACCAGCGGTTCTTAACCCGTGGTCCGCGGACCCCCAGGGGGCCTCGATGTCCTCACAGGGGGTCCACGAAGGCTTGAAGAAATGTTATGAGCTTTTCCATTTAAAATAGAAAGAAAGAATGAATAAATGAAAGAAAGGAAGAAAGAAAGAAAAGGAAACGAAGAACGAAATCTTAATTTCTCTTGCTTGTTTGTGTAAAACTTGGCCTACCGCCTCCATAAAAAACAAACAAAAGTAATCATCGGTTATAAAAATAACTGTTTGATAGCAAAAAATGTACTCAGCACTTGATACTTCTGCACGTGGTGAGAACATGCAGGTGAATGACGCTGAGTAGCTGAGAGAAAGCACGTGACATTTCTTGCTACCGCGCATACAGCCAGAAGCCGCCTTCGTAGCTTCACCGAACTCTAGTGTTGTCCACGTTGTGCCACCACATTCTCGGAATGTCTATTGCTTCCCAGAATTCTCTAGCTGTGTCGAGAATGTTCTCGAAGAAATTCATGTATTAAAAAGAAGACCGTGTTCGCGGGAAGAGAGAGTTGGAGTCAGTCAAAGTGATCGTGTTTTTTCTTCGATTTCTGCGAATAAAAGCGTTTGGTTATTGTCGGGTAAAGTGACCTTTCGATGTCATCGCGGATAATTTCGTAACAATACATTTTGGCTGAGCCTCAGAATGGATCGCTGGCTGAATTTGAAACGTAAAAGTACTGATAATGTTGAGCAAAATGAAGCTTCTTCCAGTCATCTTAAAAAGTGCCGCCGTTATAGCAAGGAATATCTGTCGATTGGCTTCACGTGTACAGGCCCAGAAGACAAGCAACTACCACAGTGTATGTTATGTTACGATATATTGTCCAATGAGGACATAAAACCGTCAAAATTGCGTAGACATCTCGATACTCAATGTGGTAAAGTGGGATGTTTTAAATATTTATAGGGGACTTAGTGTACTGACTGAGATCAGCTGTGAAGGTATCTGTATCTAATAGGGGTAGTGTTTTACAGATAACCTTACTTGCTACCACATTATACCTCAGTCAGAATTATTCTGGAATATTGTGATGACTACGTTAAATGTCTAGGGTATGTATATGATGAAGTGTAAGTCACAACAACAACAGACAGATAAACAATTTAATTTATTCCACCACACTTGACAACACTGTGACACTCACACACATTTAACACTCTATAAGACTATCTTAAATAAGACACTGGTAAAGTTTCAAATATAAATATGTATTAATTACTTTCACTAATATATATGTCCTGATTCAACTACAAAGTGGACCAGGAATCACAATCAATTGTAATTACAATTTATATGTACAGAATTTATCAATATGAACCTTGTAGTGACATATTTTATTAATATTATCCTATGTGTGTCAGTTGTGTAGTAGTAATATGAGGTAATACTGGTTTTGTTTTTTCAAGCTATGTTGTTATTTGTCATCATGACTTCAAGTGTTTGTTTATCTTGGAAATAGTAGGGGGAAAAGTTCACAGTTCCTATCAATTTAAACACTGTATTTTCCCTCTGTTTTATTATAAAGTCAAATTTTGAGGGGGGGGCATAATGTTGAGCTCCTCTGGCCACAGACGCTTATCTTTCGTGATGGCGGCAGGAAAAGACTCCTCTGCTCGATAGCCTCCCTGTGTTTTGGAGACACCTCACTGGTCACTATCTGGACCCAGGAGTATGCTGTCAGCCTCTAGATTCAGCAAAGCTCAGACCAGGTGCTGCTCAATAACTTTAGGACCACGGTCTCCGAAACAAGAAGGTTGTACCTCCTATTTCAGAACTAATTTATAATAAATTTCCAGACTGAACACAATACATAACAAACACTGAGTTCAGAGCGGTAGGCCAACTGCTATCTTCATCTGAAACAATTTTCACCAGTATACTCCTCCCTAATGGTTACTACGCCTCTGCAATTCCAGCATTATTTCTTTCTAGTCAATAAGATAGGTGTCAGTGTACTGTTTGGCAATTCCATGTAGTTTTACTTTCCTCCGACACCTTCTGTTCAGGTTGGAGCACTATATAGGCTTTACCTCATGTTCGCTACTGAACCACACATATATACAGACATAAATTATCAATTTACATTCAATTTTCATTAAAAAGATATCGAATATTTCAAGCTTACCACAATTTATGGAATAATACACAGTTACGTTGACTGGCAATGAATTTAGCACAATTTCGATCTGCCGATGTCCCAGGCTTTTATTTAGAAAAATATGCACTGGCGCTCAACGCACTGGTTCTTTAGTAAGTTTATTTGAAAAAGTGGTGCTGACCTGACGCCTCTGATTGACTATATTGGCGGGTCTAACCAATCGTGCCATGTTTACACAGCTTTTCAAAAAAAGTACTCTTCCTTCCGTCTCCCCTAACAACAAAAGATAGTATTTATAGCCCGACTAATCGTGTTTAGCCTTACATTTACTTCTATCCAATCAAATAGGATTTAACATGGGGACCTATTTCCCGTACAATGGTGGTTTTAAAATCTGCCACTGAGCGATTCTGATTTTGGGGTTGTCTGACACCCTCACCATTTCCCTTGGCTATAATTTGTTAATTCCTAGACTATTTGCGTAACACTTAACATATTATTTGTCAGCAAGTCCTAAGGAACCCAAATATACAAATTTAAAGGAGCTAAGTGGCTGCGTTCAAAATATGCATTTTCTTCTAGGATAGTCGTGCTGTTGCCACCTCCTCACTTCCAAACTTTATGGTATCTGCTGTACTGTCATACTAATGTCAGGATTTCAGACATAAAACAGTAGAATGTCATGTTTCCTAATAAGCGTTTTGTAAGTTTTTTAAAACGTAACTCTCGTATGGGTAGTGTTTTTTATCACTGTCGATTTGAAAAAAGCTAGTGCTTGTGGCCTTACACGCGTGTTAGGGGTGGCATTAATTGTGTATCGCGAGACTGTGGTAGTATTGCCTGCGTTCCGGCTTTCAGCCCCTCCCTTTCCATCTATCCTTAGTCCATCTGTCTTTCGTTTATGGTAACTTAGTGTATAAAATGACATGAATAGAATATTAAATATAGGTCAGCTTGCGTATCTCAAGGTTTTTCTTAGAAAGGCAGTACACGTTTTATCGTAGAAAGCGGGTATTGAAGCAGTAGGCTTTTACTATCAACGTAAAACGTTACAATTTGCAGACGAAGGAGAAAACAAGGGGGATTTCGAGTACAGTCATTGTGACAGCACAGTTCTTTACCATTCTTCTTTCCTTTTATTAAATTTATTTGTTAGGCTTTACATTTACGTTTTAATTTATATATGTGGATTAGAATTTCACACGACACTCAACATGAAGAACATGCCACAAAGAGCATCACGTTTTTCAAAAGGAGCTTCGGGAAAGTAAGAAAATGGTAAAGAAGACTTCAACTGGTTGTAACAATGAAAATGCATTGAGGGCGTCATTTGAAGTTTCTCAACTAATAGCAAAAACCGGAAAACTGCACACTATAGCTGAAGAGCTTATATTACCTGCTGCAAAAATCATGGTTTCTGCATTGATCAACGAGAAAGCTGCCAAGGATCTTTCCTTAATACCTTTGTCAAATGACACAGTTAAGAAGCTAATCGACGGTTTGTCAGCCAATATCAAGGAACAGTTATTAGAATGAATTCGCATGTGCCCCTATTTGCTCTGCAACTGGACGAAAGCACAGACACAACAAACAAAGCGACCTTATTGTTCTAAGTTAGATATGAGCACGAAAGAAATATTTTCAAAGACTTACTGTTCATCTCCGCATCGGTAGACACTACAGCTGAAGAAGTATTTAACAGCTTAAACGAGTTTATAACATCTCATGACATGGATTGGTTGAAATGAGTTGGAATTACTTACTTAGTCGTTCCCCTTCTACCGTGAGGTGTAGAGGTTTGGAAGAGAGAGCGCCAGACCATTCTATCAGCTGTCTTCTTCCTGGCCTGGTTCCATTCTAGTCCTCGGTCCTTCAAAGATTGTCTAATGTTGTCCCCCAGCGGACTCTGGGGTCGTCCTGGAGGTCTGGATCCCTGGCTCTTTGTTTCCCATGCTTGTCGTGGTAGCCGATCTTCTCCCATTCTGCAGACATGGCCAAACCATCTTAGTTGGGACTGTTCTATTTGGGTCTGCAGCGGATGGGATTTTAGGCCTTGACGGATCGTCTGGTTGCGGACCATGTCTCTTCTTGTTACTTCAACCACTTTCCTCAGATACCTCATTTCTGAGGTTTGGATCTGGCTTTTGTGGGTTGTAGTCATTGCCCACGACTCGCATCCATATGTCAAGACTGGGACATAGGTGGAGCGGTATACAGCCATCTTCGTTTTCTTACCAACCTCTTTCTTGCTGAGGAATCCACGATTTATGGCCTGAAAAAGTCTCCCAGCCGCTGCTTTTCGAGTGGCCAACTCTTCTTTGATGCCTCCCTTTCGGTCTATAATAGCTCCGAGATATTTAAAGTGGTCGACCTGCTCCAGGACCTGTTCTCCCAACTTAATCTGATGTTTTCTTTCTTCTCGTGATATCACCATGGATTTTGTTTTAGAGCTGCTTATGACCATCCCTCTCTTCTCCAGCTCTTCCTTCCAGACTTGCAGGTTGGATTGGAGATGTGCCTCTGATTTAGCAATCAGGGCAACATCATCAGCAAATGTCTGGAAAGGTTACTAGACTTGTAGCACGGATTAAGGAAATCATAATATCGGTGATATGGTACCAATGCTGCATACATAGGGAAGCTCTAGTTGCTAAGAAGATACCAGAAAAACTAAAACAGACCTTAAATTAATCAGTCAAAATTGTCAATTTTATAAAAAGCAAATCACTGGATTCAAGACTTTTTGAGCAGCTTTGCAAAGATATGGTCAGTGAACGCCATTAACTTTTGCTACACTGTGAAGTTCGTTGGCTATCACGAGGTAAAGTTTTGTCTCGTTTTGGGGAATTGAGAGACGAGATAAGATTATTCCTCAAGGAGCAGCAATTTCATCTCAGCGATCGTTTGACAGATTTTTCCTGGTTAGTAAAATTAGCATATCTGTCAGATATCTTCAACCATTTAAATATGCTCAACTTAAACCTTCAAGGAGAAAAAATTACAGTTTTTCAAGTTGAAGACAAGATCGAAGCAATGATAAAAAAGTTGGAATCGTGGCATCATCGCCTGCAGCGGTTTTCAACCTGTGCGCCGTGGCGCCCTGGGGCGCCATGACTGACGGTCAGGGGCGCCGTGGGTGCGCGTGGATTGTTTTCGTATTTAGCTGTAAAGAAAACACAGAGCTGTGGGGAATTTCATTTTTGGTGTTTGTTAACCTGCGTGACCCCGGAGAAATTTCACTTTTGATGTTGGCCAGCCTTTGAAATGCCGCTCCCCCGACCCGCATGTCAACTTTCCGCGCATTCTCCTCGCGCGACCATAGTAGATAACACGGTGATTTTCTGTTATCAAACGTTTTTAATTGTGTTGTGAGTTTGATATAAATTACAGAAAGATTTTCTTAATTTGGCAAGTGTTAGTAAAAAGCGAGAACTTGTTGAGGATGACAAGGAAAGTGGTAATGAGGAAAGGAAAACGTAAGTATAGAAAATACGACGAAGGTTACTTAGATTTTGGTTTCACGTGCACTCTTGTGAACAATGAAGAGTGTCCACAGTGTGTTTGAAAGTACTCTCTGTCGAATGCATGCTACCTAGCAAATTGAAGCGCCATTTAGAAAGTGTTCATAAGAATGACGTGGGCAAACCAAGAGAATATTTCTCTAGAAAGCTGAGTCAAATGAAAGAACAAAAATGAGACACTGAAATAGATTTTAGTGCAGATATTGTTTCTATAATTCAAGGACACTTATCTCAACTCAGTGTTCATTTTGAAAAATACTTTCCTGAAAACTGTGACAGGTTTCAGTTGGTTCAAAATCCCTTCAGTAGTGATGCTCCTTCGGACTTCAGTAATGCAGAAGAGAAAGAACTGATAGAACTTTTACCAGACTCTTCACCACACGCGAAGTTTCCATTCATGGCATTGCCAAAATTTTGGTATTCAGTAAAACAGGAGTTTCCAAGCTTGAGCAAGAGAGCACTGAAGATATTAATTCCTTTTGCAACCTCCTATTTCTGCGAGGCTGGGTTTTCAGCAGTGGCTGTCATAAAAACCAAGTTCAGATCAAGACTTGATTTGGAGAAGGAAATGAGGGTAGCTGTATCTCAATTTGTGCCAAGATTTGACAAGCTGTGTAACAACAAGCAAGCTCAAGTTTCACACTGAGGTGACTGGTACTTTGCTCATCATATTTTTATTTTAGTTTTACTGTACAAGTTTTTTGTTATGGAGATTGAATCATGAGTGCAGTATATCAGTGAATGATTTTCAGACAAAAATATAAAAAGATGTTAGAAAGAAACTACTTTATCTGCGATATTTGTTTTTTTTAAAGTAAGGGTCTTCAAAGTGCACTTTGTGTATATTTTGTCTTGTACGTGTAATTTTTTCCCAGATTGTCCAATTGCATTTTTTTAAAAATTACATTAAAAAATTACATTGTTTAAAAGCCTTTCCTGCTCAAAAAAAGGTTAAGCTCATTGTCGAAACATCGCTAGAGTTTTTACCAGTAATCCCACAGGGGAGCCGCAGAAATAATGTAGTTGGTCAGGGGAGCCATGGACTCAAAAAGGTTGAAAATCGCTTGCCTGTCGAACCGAAACTATGAGACATTTCCAAACCTCACAAATTTTCTTGGTTCCGCCGATGAAGAGGAGACACATGACTTATCGCACGACATTTGAAAGATTTGCAGCATAGTTTCCGTGAATATTTTCCTGTTCCTGATGCAAGCAAAAACTAGATTAGAGATCCATTTTCAGTTAATGTGTATGAACTAGAGAGGCTCATAGCAGCAGAGGGAGACAAGCTCATAGAAACATCCACGGATGGTGCTCAGATTTGCAGTTCAAGGAACAGTCCCTTCCAAATTTCTGGGCTCACTTACAAGCACATTTTCCTGAACTATCGAAGAGTGCTATGAAAGTATTGATGCCTTTCGTAATGACATACTTGTGTGAAAAATCATTCTCTGCTCTCGTTTATCTTAAAAATATGTATAGAAACCGTTTGAAAAACGTAGAGTCAGAACTCAGAATACAAGTTTCAGCTATTAAGCCTGATATAACAAGGCTTGTAAGTGAAATGCAGCACCAGCCTTCTCATTAATTAATTAATTAAAATTAACAAGTAATATTAGGCCATGGTTCGATGTCCAGGTATTATTATTATTATTTTAAATTTGTATGGAACCATTCCAATAAAAATATTATAATAGGAGTGTGTGCATTTACTAATTTTTCCCTTCTCTCCAAATCTGAAGACCTTTGATGAGGAACTTTAAATGAATATTTGATGCACTTTAGAGTTTTAAATCTTCAGTTAAGTCTTGGTGGTCCGCGACAACAAAAGATGTTTAAAGGGGGTCCGTGGTAAAGAAAAGGTTAAGAACCGCTGGACTAGACCACAAAGGTATTTTATATTTGGACGTGCGCCCTAATATAACCTTCGGACCCTTTGCCTAGGTTGAACTAAAAATATACATTTGTAAACCATATGACGAATTCATAATTAATTGTACGTGGCCATCCATTTTTTATTCTTTACAATAGAATCATGGAACATTTTTTAAGTGAATTTAGCAAAAACAATTAATGTGGTACCTTAACTTGATTATTTATTTATTTGGTTCGTCTGTTTAGTAGAGGGTCATCGGGCAGAGGATTTCAAGGCATCTCGAATTATGTGTGTCGGATCTGGGGAGATCTAGACGCTGGGATTTAGCTACAAACTGCATTTGGTGTGTGCCCAGGTTGAAATCTGACTGTGATTAAACTCGACACTCCCGTCAGTCCACAAGCCACGTATGTGTGATGAAGTGAATCCGTGTCACAACGCGCTCAAATTTCCCTGCTTGAAAATCTAGTGACGTAAATTCATAACCTATAAACCACTCCTACTATATTTGAAAAATTGCGAAGGGCAAGGTCAAACTTACCGCAAAAAATATGGACAAAATAATTTGAATTTTCCATCATTACAGTTAAAAATCTATAAATAAATTCCATGTTTGGCCTTGGTCTCAAGGCCATCGTCACATCAAACCGCTAATATTTAAACTAAAGAGTTTGAATTTTCTAACGCCAAGCGAAAAAAATACCACACCCCCTGTCCCCAAACACACTTGCACACGCTCGACCCTTCCCAATATTTATGACGAAAGCCGTAAAGCTTGGCAGCGAACCAATTGTTTTCCTCGTTTTATAGGGGGGAGAGAAGGTGGATTACAATGGAAATCAAACCTAACTTGGGCGTTTGAAAAGAAACTTAGATAATTTCTGTCTTTATAAGTAACAAGGATGTCTTGAAGGGTAGCGCTAATATTGGTTAATATATATCATAAAATAATCCCTTATAATAAATCATCTGGCCTTAGACAATTAGTTTATTAATATTTTAGTTCAGAGAACAGAGCACTATAAATTAGGAAAAAATTCCCAAGATGAAAACGAGGATAAATGGGTAAAGGAAACCTATATAGGAAGATAGAGGATAGTTGTCCTTTTAATAATCACTTTTAATATTAAAAATCGACCCATTGATAAGGTTGATAATGTTGGATTTTTATTCCCGTTAATGATATCCACCAAAAGATAGATATAAGTGGATGGAAGCAGACATCATCATCATCATCATCAGTTGATAAGATCTCTATGGTGTTGTTTGCTCCACTGTAGTGTATGGAATGTCAACTTGACCTACGCAGTGGTGTGTAGACATGGATTGAGTGTACAATGTGCGAATGATGATAAGGGTTCGTGTTGTTGACAAATGTTCTTTTCTCACACTCATGTATGACTGGAAGTCATCGACACCAACGACTGTGTACCTTTTCTAAAGTTTAATTGGACGTACACACTCGACAGCACAGATAGTGACAAATCACAGGTTGGCATAATACATCATAGTACAGTGGATAAATGGTCCTGCAATGTTATGTTACATGGGCACTCATGTAGATTAATATTATAATGGACTGTCAGTAGCCAAGCCCTCAGCATCGCCCATACATATAAATCATCTGACTTCACTGACTGAGCACGTCAGCTTATAAACAATATTTCAGATGGCTTCTAAACCTAATCTCGTTTAGCGACGATTCTCCCACATAATGTTCAGCACATATTTTTTCCATATAATAATATTGAACCGCTAATAACGGGTTCTCATGTGTAGCAGTGATCTCTGGACTAAACAAGCGATAATACGGGCATCCCCTTTCTCTTCTTGAAAGTCGCTACATGTTTTGGTTCCAAGATGGCTTCACTCGTGAACTGTCACTCACGTTTGGATGCAGATAATGAATCTGTCCTAAAGTTAGTCATTCATAAAACATTGCATTGCTCTGTAGATTTGATCATGAACAATTGACTGCATTCTACAGAATATAGTGCTGCTAGGAATCGAAGTCGTTTTTCATCGAGTCAAATATATTCTCTTAGACATTCAAATCGTAACTATCGAAAATGGTGGCTTCGATCGAGAGTTCATAAGAGTATCTTGGATTACCTTGTTATAAGAAATATGAAACTGCCATTCCTTGGCAATATGAATAAACACTGGGGTAAAGCATACACGATAGGTCTAGACGACTATCACTTTCCCCACAAATACTGAGATCACTTTTTCCCGGCGACAGGCCGACATAGGAAAACACACAGTCCCTATCAGGACGAAGCCAAATCACACCACACTCTAGCGACACATCCGCCGAATAGCCTTTGACCTCTCTAGAGACAACAGAACATATAGTTCGACTTAGATATGTAAAGATATACAGATATAAGACAGACTCGTCCTACTCAGACAAACAATACACATAAATTCAGGCCATAGATATTCTGAAGCAAGAACAATCTATTATTACCCAAACAACGAATAAATCGCAGTAAAATGGATTTATCCGCGGAGTTTGATCGAAGAGATGGCACAACTTTCAAGGGAAGTAACTCAATAATGACTTTCCCTTAAGCACAAAAAATTACCTATGTATAATATTGTAAGATATCAAAGACTGCACGTAACAGTCTTACCACACCTCCCGGGAAAAAAAAAAATGGAACATTTTTTTTTTTTGAAATACATCTAGGAGCAACGTACAATAGGCTCACAACGCATGAATAATGCGCAGATGACAATATCAGGAATACCTATAACGCCTAATATGAGGCTAAGTCGACTTATGGAGCGACTGGTGAGAATGTGTCTCATAAACTGAGAGAAATTATTTCTCTACAAGTATATTTTTCCAGGAAGGTGTCATCAAAGTATAATACAATTCTGGCAATTACACAATGCCTAAAAAATTCATATCATCATTTCGTATTAGATATCTTAAATTTATGATTTATGAAGAAAAAATCATCAAAGCACAGCGGTGAATAAACATCCATGAACCGCTATGTAGTGATACAATCATTATATTATTAAATTACAAATGTGTATCTATCATGATATAGAAAAGGAACTACTATGGAACTAGACATATCAAGAAGTCTAAGCCCTAATAGTTATGTGGAATCATGTGGGCATCTTGACAGAATGTCTGCCATCACATTATCTGATCCACGAATAGCTCGCACAGAGAAATGAAAAGGTTGAAGAGCAATTGCATATCGAGTAGACCTCGAGCTCTTCAAATTCTTACTCTGTATAGCAGTAAGAGCTTTTTGGTCGGTTTCTACTATGAAATGTGCGCCTAGAAGGAATCTCTGTAGTTTGAGGATCGACCAAACCATAGCTAATAGCTCACGGTCTAAAACCGAATAATTCCTTTCTGCCGCATTAAGTTTTCTGGAAATATACATTACAGGATGCAGAGTTCCAGAGTACTCTTGCATTAGTGCCGCTCCAATCCCAGTGGATGAAGCGTCACTACGAAGAACGAATGTCTTATCTTTAGTGGGTAGCACTAAAATAGGTGGTGTTGAAAACAATGTTTTAATCTTATCCAGAGAGCATTGGCATTCCTGAGACCAGTGGACCACATTAGGCGAACCTTTCTTTAGAAGTGTTGAGAGAGGTGCCATGATAGAGGATAGATTCTGAATGAATCTGCCATAAAATTGAATAAGACCTAACAGACTTCTCACCTGTTTTTTAGTCTTAGGGATTGAGATGTTAAGTATCTTACTAGTATTATGGTCCTCTGTCTTTAGGAAACCATGACCAACTCGGTGGCCTAGGAAAGAAATTTCGCTAAAACCAATATAGGCTTTAGAGGGTTTCGCTGTCAGGTTGTGCTCACGCAAAGTAGACAGCAATTCATCTAACCCTGAATAGTGATCTTCCCAAGTATCGCTGAAAAGACAGATGTCGTCTAGATATGCAATGCCATCTGACCGATAAGATAGGATTCGGCGCATCATGCGTACGAACGTAGCTGGTGCGTTCATAAGACCGAAAGGCATAAAATTCCATTGGAACAAACCTCTAGGTGTTGAAAAAACCGTGAGAGGTTTGGCGCGTTCAGATAAAGGAACTTGCCAATATCCTTTAGACAAATCAAGTTTAGTGAAAAAATGAGATTTGGAGAGTCGAGTAAGTAGCTCTTCCAGTAAAGGCATAGGTTCGGCATCGAACTTCGTTACTTGATTCAATTTTCGATAGTCAACGCAAAGACGTATGTTATTGTCTTTTTTACGCACAATAACCATCGGCGAAGAATATGCAGAGGTGGATGGTTCGATTATTTTCAAATCTATCATCTCATCCAACTCTTTCTCGACCTGTGCTTGAAAATGTATAGGTATAAGATAAGGTCTAACCCTAATAGGAGTATGGTCAGTTAGAACAATGTCATGTTGAATGACATTCGTTTGTCCAGGGATGTCAGTGAGTACATCCTGAAATGTTTGCAACATAGTTGAAACTTGTCGCTGTTCTCCTAGAGACAAATCAGAGAGACAGTAACGTTCTTCCATGATTCACTGGAATGAAGTGGGATCATTGGAAGAGGAAGATTTACATCTGAAAAACTTGTTTCCTCATCCTGTATCACGGACAGTGATGAGTAAAGACCATGTTGTACTGGAGAATTGTCCGTTGTTTGGGAAATGGGTTGCAAATAATCCGGACGTTCATGGAATTCAGTAAGCATATTGATGTGGAAGGTTTTATGCTTCCCATCAATATCGACAATATAGTCGACATCGGAAATTTTCGATATTATATCGTACGGACCTTTCCAAGAAATAAGTAATCTGTTTTCCCTACAAGGTAGTAATACAAATGCTTTGTCACCAGGACAAAGTTGTCGTAAGCATCTCTTCTTATTGGCAAATTGCCTTGCCTTCTGTTTCGCAAATTCAGAAGAAGAAGTTGCTAATTTGCATGCTTCGATAATTTTTTGTCTCAACGCGATGACATATTCGTAGGATGACTTTGTGTCATCGTCAATATTGTCAGATGTTATGAGATCGACATGACTGCGGACGCGCGCCAAAGACATAGGGCCACGCGTAATGTTCATTGCGTAACCGCCTGTAAGGCAGACGAGGGCCGCAGGTAAAAAAATCCCCGTATGGTTTCACAATGGGATAATCTCTGCAGTAGGCTGTTCGAACCCAGACTAATTAACATTGGATGGTAAAAACTCTGTCCCAGTCTTGAGGATGATCCTCAGTTACCTTCCCCAGTAAGTTTTTAAGTGTTCTATTAAGGCGTTCGACCATACCATTAGACATTGGATGGTAGATACTACTTAAAGATCTATCTATCTGCAGGGTAGACATTACTTGAGACATGGTATCTGATATTAGTTGGGTGCCATGGTCTGACAATATCTCTCCGGGGAACCCCAGACGAGAAAATATAAGCCAAAGAGCATCTGCAATATCAGCAGTAGTAATGCTCTTCAGAGGAATAGCCTCTGGCCAACGTGTGCACATATCAACACACGTCAAGATAAACTGATGTCCTCTGGCAGACTTGATCTTAAATGGACCAATAATGTCTATGGCCATTTTTTGAAACGGCCGAATAGGAATGTCCGCCGCCTGAATGGGTGCAGCATGCCGTGGACCTTTGGAATTAACTTCCTGACATACTTTACAAGATCGACAATTAAATTACGTAATGAATCTTACAATGGCCAAAAGGAAAGCGCAAGGACTCCTTGACTTAGTACGTGGAAAAACCCATGTGTCCTCCACCAGTGAGAGTCGTGAGCGAGCATGCAGTGGGCCTTTGGATTAACTTCTTGACATACTTTACGAAAAAGGAATGACCCATCGACAATAAATACGTATGTCCTTGTTTACCAATGGCCAAAAGAAAGCCGCAAGGACTCTTGACTTATTACGGGAAAAACCCATGTGTCCAGCACACTGAGAGTCGTGAGCGTGCTGCAAAATTTTAACTCTCAAATTCTTGGGAACCAGGATTTGATAGATTTACGACTTTGACCTTATTCGGATCACCTTTAGTTGCACGTACAAGTACAGACCATTTCTTCTTTGATCATCCACAATTTACGACAACAGTCACGAGAAAATTACCAAGGGATGCATCCTTTAGTTGCATTATCTTCAATGAAGAATTTCTTCACATAGTAAGGGACCTCATCTAGTTCTATGCTGTTTTATAAACGAGTCACGAGAAATTACCAAGGGATTATCTTGGTTATGCACTTCATTATCTTCAATAGATGAAGTTTGAGGCACATTAAGAGCCTGAGCTCTAGTGACTACAGCGTTAGCAATCTGCATGATATGCTTTACCATGGAAATCAGCGTTTGTCTCGAGTGATTAAAGCCCCCCCAAAGACTGCATGTTGTTTGCCTTTCCCACGTGGAGGAAATATTGTTGCGGAGTGCATTCTTTGACTCCATGAATGCGACCGATGATGAGGTCAGCGATCGGATTCGGAAGAAGACATGCGTGTACATCTCCTGTAAAGAAAGGAGTAGCAATCCTAATGATAGCAGTAGAGTATTTCTCTAATGTGCCGCCAAATGTTACACATTTGACTACTTGTCCAGTGGCACGGGAAGGATCTACGAGTGACTGCCTAACACCAATTGTGGTGCATCCAGAATCAAATAGCACAGAGACTGGATTGTTATTCACTAAACCCTTATGTAAGACAAGGAACCTCTTCCATCATGCGCGACTGATGCCGGAAGAGCAGGAAGAGGATGGCCACAGCTTAAAGTAGACACTGTGGTTGGCTCAAATAACGTTTTGCATTGGGGGCACTGAGATGCTCTCCCAAAATCAAAGCGGCACATGCCATATTACTAGCATCATTATTATCTTTACTCTGTTTAGGCTTTACATGGGACTGTTTATAGAGTTTTGCCTAGAAAATGTGGTTTAGTCTTTGTTTAGATCTAACACCTCGGTTTATTGGAGTTTGCCTGTTCGTAAAATGTAAGAGTTTTATGTCGTTTATGTCGTTTGTTTTTGAGATTATTCGGTTATAAATCACCTCTGTAGTTATTGTTACCTCTACTGTAACCCCTATTTGGGTTTGAGTCATAGTTCCCTTGGTTACCATTATCATATTCATTATAATGAGTATCTCTGTAATTATGATCTTGTTGACTCCAAGACGGATAACCCTGATAGTTTCTATAATTACTTCCTCTACGGAAATTCCTATAATTATGACCACCCCTGTGTCGAGAGCTATCAGGTCGTCTCCAGTTCTTTGAAGAAGAACCCTGAAATGATTGGTTACCTTGGTTTTGATAACTATTATGGTTACCTTTTTTAATCAAATCTGTTTTGAGGTCCCTGAAATCTGTGTGAATAATTGGGATTGTATGGTGTTGCTGAAGCAACTGGCATACTCTCCTTAATCTTAGTGTTGCCAAAAGTCACGTCGGGGTGTGCAGTGACATATTGGGAACAATATTCTTCCATTTCTTTTAGAGATTTGGGTTTACGCTCATGTATAAATTCAAGGAAAGGTTTGTTCACACATGACATAATCTTATCTCTGAGCAACAAATCCATAAGTCCTTCATACGTTTTTTCTGTTTTGGAAAGCTCAATCCAACGATCAACTGTGAGACGTGCCTTTGCAGTGAATTCTGAGAATTCTACACCCGTCTCAGGTACCATCGTCTTAAATAAAAGGCGATAGCCTTCCTCACTTAGCTGATATTTTTTTATCAAAGCCGCCCTAATGACATCATAATTATCCTTATCTGCTTCTCCTACAAGGAATAATCTAGTCAAAGATTCACCTTTCAAGTTTTCTGATAATTGATTAGCGTATTGTGATTTATCCACATTATGTGTACGACAAGAACGTTCAAATCTATCCAGCCAGAATGTAATATCGTCACTGGACTGATTAAACGGTGGAACCTTAACCTTGTAAGTAGAAGGTTTACCATTACCACTAGATGCCTGATTAACATTACTCATACTTGTCAATCTCAATTTCTCCAACTCAAATTCATGTTCTCTTATTGCTTTTTTTTTCTCTTCAGCATCTAATCTTTTTTGTTCAGCCTCCCTGTCTAATCTTTTTTGTTCAGCTTCCCTGTCTAATCTTTTTTGTTCAGCTTCCCTGTCTAATCTTTTTTGTTCAGCCGCAGCTTCTCTTTCTAATTTTTTTTGTTCAGCTTCAAATCTCCTTTCCTCCATCTGCATCTGCAATTTCTTTTGTTCAGCAGCAGCCTCAGCTTCTCTTTCTAATCTTTTCTCTTCCGCCATAGCTTTTCTTTCTTCTGCAGCTAATCTTTTCTCTTCTGCCATAGCTCTTCTCTCTTCTGCAGCTAATGCTTTGTCATATTGAGCAACTGCCCATTGTTCTAATTGTTGACCAGTTTTATCAAGGGCTTTCCCTTGTATAATGAAGTATTCTAATGTAGACATGGTGTCTAACAATAATACTAATCACCTGAAATAATAATAATACCACAAGTTCTCAATGACTTGATTAATCAGTATACTATCCCAATATCTGTGGGTCACAAGCCTTTAATAAGGTCTTGTATAATAGTAATAATAATCAGGTACTGGTTTATACCATAATCCAAGTGCAGTGCACAGGCAATTGTGTCTTATGAAATATACCTATATAAAACATATGTCAACCAACAGAATACATAAAGTACAAATAGGACTGACAATACAAGAACGTTTGCAGAAATCAAAATAAATCAAATAGGGAAATCAATGAAAATAATCACTGAATCTGCAAAGAATAACAACACCAATGACGTCACAATATATGAATACAAATTGTGAATAGAACTGAAAGATAGAAAAGAGTAGACCAACAAATTACAAACAACTCAAAACAAAACTAAAGAACAAAGAAATATTACAAAAATAACAATAATTACAGTCTTCACAGCTAACACAAAAGCAACAGTTGTCGCAGCAAATTTTCAATCAAGAAAATTGCACCTATAGAAAACGCCCACAACGGACCCTCTATGACGTGGGATATTCTGTTGTGAGGACGCTGCCCAACCTTAAACACAACCCGCTGACATAGAAACTAACATACTATACAAACAAATAACATGTAAACATAAATATATATAAATTATGTGTATGATAGTATGTGTTGCAAAATAGGCTCAGTTTTACAGTAATGGCAAAGTCATTTTTATGAACATAAACAAACTGCCACTTTATTCAATTAAACATTCTGGCCTTAAATATTAAAGTTCATATATGGAAAACAAGAAGATCCATCGATGAAAATAGGACTTCTTAGTACACAAATACTGTCTTCCTGTTAACATTGACAAGAATTGATCCAACTGTTCTGTGAAACTCTGTAATGTCTAATGTAAAACTGTCAACAACGCTGGCCTACATACTGCATTCACTTGACAGGTCACGTGACGAAGTGTTGACAAAGAGCAAACCAATACTGCAAGTGTGTCGTATCAGCCACAGGAAACGGTCTGGTATCGGTAATCTGTTGACTTCTGAACTTCTGCGAGGTCAAACCCAGAAAGCTGGTCCACCAGTTGATAACGTTGATAATGTTGGATTTTTATTCCCGTTAATGATATCCACCAAAAGATAGATATAAGTGGATGGAAGCAGACATCATCATCATCATCAGTTGATAAGATCTCTATGGTGTTGTTTGCTCCACTGTAGTGTATGGAATGTCAACTTGACCTACGCAGTGGTGTGTAGACATGGATTGAGTGTACAATGTGCGAATGATGATAAGGGTTCGTGTTGTTGACAAATGTTCTTTTCTCACACTCATGTATGACTGGAAGTCATCGACACCAACGACTGTGTACCTTTTCTAAAGTTTAATTGGACGTACACACTCGACAGCACAGATAGTGACAAATCACAGGTTGGCATAATACATCATAGTACAGTGGATAAATGGTCCTGCAATGTTATGTTACATGGGCACTCATGTAGATTAATATTATAATGGACTGTCAGTAGCCAAGCCCTCAGCATCGCCCATACATATAAATCATCTGACTTCACTGACTGAGCACGTCAGCTTATAAACAATATTTCAGATGGCTTCTAAACCTAATCTCGTTTAGCGACGATTCTCCCACATAATGTTCAGCACATATTTTTTTCCATATAATAATATTGAACCGCTAATAACGGGTTCTCATGTGTAGCAGTGATCTCTGGACTAAACAAGCGATAATACGGGCATCCCCTTTCTCTTGAAAGTCGCTACATGTTTTGGTTCCAAGATGGCTTCACTCGTGAACTGTCACTCACGTTTGGATGCAGATAATGAATCTGTCCTAAAGTTAGTCATTCATAAAACATTGCATTGCTCTGTAGATTTGATCATGAACAATTGACTGCATTCTACAGAATATAGTGCTGCTAGGAATCGAAATCGTTTTCATCGAGTCAAATATATTCTCTTAGACATTCAAATCGTAACTATCGAAAATGGTGGCTTCGATCGAGAGTTCATAAGAGTATCTTGGATTACCTTGTTATAAGAAATATGAAACTGCCATTCCTTGGCAATATGAATAAACACTGGGGTAAAGCATACACGATAGGTCTAGACGACTATCACTTTCCCCACAAATACTGAGATCACTTTTTCCCGGCGACAGGCCGACATAGGAAAACACACAGTCCCTATCAGGACGAAGCCAAATCACACCACACTCTAGCGACACATCCGCCGAATAGCCTTTGACCTCTCTAGAGACAACAGAACATATAGTTCGACTTAGATATGTAAAGATATACAGATATAAGACAGACTCGTCCTACTCAGACAAACAATACACATAAATTCAGGCCATAGATATTCTGAAGCAAGAACAATCTATTATTACCCAAACAACGAATAAATCGCAGTAAAATGGATTTATCCGCGGAGTTTGATCGAAGAGATGGCACAACTTTCAAGGGAAGTAACTCAATAATGACTTTCCCTTAAGCACAAAAAAATTACCTATGTATAATATTGTAAGATATCAAAGACTGCACGTAACACCCATTAATAACACAGATATGGTAGAAATAAAAATTGAGACAGACGAACAAACACACTTATCAACTGCTCAATTTGGTTGCGTGAGAATGTTAGAAATTTCTTGACACGCGTTCTGATTGGTCAAGGCGTAGAGTAGCTTGGGGCAATAAAATTAACATTTCGTTGGCAAAAGCCGCCATTTGAAATTAAAACTATCTAAAGCTGACATCAGCGGGAGAGCCTGTATGACCAAAGCTTTCACAGTCTGGACACTAACAGTAGTGGTAGAACCCATTAACTGCCAAAGTCAAGCTTATGATATGTGATATTCTTGTTTGAGGGTAAGGCACAATAAATATTTGCATTGATTTAATTAACATGCAGACCACAATTTGTGTTACGATAGCCAAAATAGGAATGCAGTCTTTCGGAGTGAAAGAAGGGCATAAAATATTTGCTAGTGGCTTACACATTTTACGCATGCCAATGCAGTAACCCAGAAGGGATATTGGCTTTTGCAGTGCCATAAATGTTTAAATATTATGTAAAATCATGTAGAGAATGTTAGAAAGAATTTATCCACAGGTTTCAGTGCTAGAGTAAGCACACCCTATCTATTGTATGAACGAAAAGCCCTGTATAGGATGTTGTAAGAGATATTAAGGGATCACAAGCTATGTATTGTACACCCTTATCTATTGTATGGAAGAGACTTCTTGGAGGAGGAAACAAGAGCTTTGTACTATCACTGTAGAAGAATGTTTACACAGCAGTGGTGTTAAACAATGGAGGATACAGATTAGTGCAATGATCAGCACACATAGCTGATCAGGGTGAGTTGTCACCGTGTTTGTGTGTGGAATAAAATATTAGATGAGATCTATATGGGGAGGGCATTTTCCTCTCATTACAGGTCATATACCAGCATACTCATTGGTGGCAGGAAACCGGGTGAGGGAAGAAACTTTGGGAGGAACGCTCAGCCTTGTTGCCGCAGCTACCCCATTTGTATTTGAGAACCCAAGGGCCAAAAGTTGTCTCCATGTTATAAGATAAGTCCGTTATACCGGCACTGAGAGTGTAACATCAAATATTCCACCACATCCATAATAATAATAATAAATATTAAACTCACCGTGAGATGATGAAGAAGACAATCTGTCCAACATATGAACAGTGATACGTGCAAGCAGATAGACAGATCAGTGGGCGGAATTCTTACAGTGATCTTTATCCATAGAAACAAGATACTTGGACAGAGTTCCAGTTATTTATTTTAAATAGTGTATGTATATAAATTTATTGAGTTTGACAATCCCTGTCCCAGAAAAACTGAGGTACAGGGAAATTAAATTGTAATATAATTACCTAAACTTTAACAAAAGTCTTACTCACTTTAATATTATTGAGTTACAGTTCTGTTTACATTTTATTTCGTCCATATATATTAAATACATTACCCTAGACACACTCAGCCACATAACATCACAGAGAATATTTTACACAGATTGAGATCTGAGAGGTGGCGGATAGGGACTCTGAGAATCATCATCATCAACAATTAGACTCAGGGAACTTACACAGCTTGACTTCAATCTGTTTACCCCTAATTAATAACACCAGTAACCTCATTTACGACAGTATGGTGTTTGCAATGTCAACTCTTCCGGCATCTTATGCCTCTACGTTTCTTTATTATTAGGTTTCCTATCCCCTGTCATTTGTTTTATGGTTTTTATTTATGTATTCTCATCCTTAGAATCTGAAGAGGTAACCCTTATTATTTAGGTGCATAAGTACTAAGTGCTTGTTCTCTGCTTTCCTCGCTTATTCTTACCGAAACCATTTTCTCCTTCCTTTACTTCCACCTGTCTATCTAGTCTCCTGGGGAAGCCTGAGACAGTGCAACGATATAGCAACGAAATAGCAACGATATAGCAACGATATAGCAACGATATAGCAAAAGAAAAAAAAAGCTAAAGATAGTCCCATAGCAGTTACTGCAATAGAGGAGTGAAATGCTAGAGACTTCCCTATACTAAGTCCAGCATCGAAAAGTGGGGTGACCAGTTCCCTTTCTCGCTGCCTTTTCCTTCCCTAACTCAAGAGCAAGGTCAGGTACCCATTTAAAATTGGGAAATCTGAAGCGTGATGATACCGTGAATCGAACCTGGCACCTTCGCAGCGAGAGACCAGCTCTCTAACCTCTCTGTCAATTGGAAGCTCAACGTTATTGTAGCACGCAAATGGGTCTGCACAGCTTGGAGATAAACAGCAGTAATAACGCGTGTAAGGTTTTATACGAGCTTTAACCCAACAAAACATAATATGGTTGGGGGGAGGAGGAGGTGGATAATTTTGTTGTGCTATTTCTGCTGCATGTCCTGATGACGTCAATAATGTTGTACTACTTCTGCTGCATGTCCTGATGACGTCACTAATGTTGTGCTATTTCTGCTGCATGTCCTGATGACGTCACTAATGTTGTGCTATTTCTGCTGCATGTCCTGATGACGTCAATAATGTTGTACTACTTCTGCTGCATGTCCTGATGACGTCACTAATGTTGTGTTATTTCTGCTGCATGTCCTGATGACGTCACTAATGTTGTGCTACTTCTGCTGCATGTCCTGATGACGTCAATAATGTTGTACTACTTCTGCTGCATGTCCTGATGACGTCACTAATGTTGTGCTATTTCTGCTGCATGTCCTGATGACGTCACTAATGTTGTGCTACTTCTGCTGCATGTCCTGATGACGTCACTAATGTTGTGCTACTTCTGCTGCATGTCCTGATGACGTCACTAATGTTGTGCTATTTCTGCTGCATTTCCTGATGACGTCACTAATGTTGTGCTATTTCTGCTGCATGTCCTGATGACGTCACTAATGTTGTGCTACTTCTGCTGCATGTCCTGATGACGTCACTAATGTTGTGCTATTTCTGCTGCATGTCCTGATGATGCCATTATTTCATTTCTCCTTTGGTCATTTAATGTTTTTTTCATTTTACCTTCATTTGATCTTTGCAGTCAAACTAACAGAAAAAAAAAATCCCCAAAAATACAAACACATACTGCGAAACAAAATTCCAAATATTCGAAACACGCTTTTAATTACTCCAAATCATTATTTATGGGCGTATCCACTTGGGCGACTAATTTGGCCGAAGTATAAATAATTGTTTGGCGAAATGGGAAATATGTTCCCCTTAAATTCCTGTCAACCTCCTAAAACTATTAAATGTGATAATTCTTACCTACTGCAGCGTGTATCGCATTGTATAGATTCATACTTGACATTTAAAAAATAAATAAAATCTATTCACTTTGTACTGTTATGCATAAATCTAAGATACACGTACATATTCATACGTGCCAATGTATATTGGTATATGTACGGAAGATCCAAAATGGATGATCCGGAATTAATGGAAAACTTCCAAAGCGGCCTCAAAACTTCAGGAACTGATGTTGATCTACTATCCTTGCCATGCAGGGTTGCGTGGCAACGAGAGAGCTGGCATACTGGCTTCGAGAGAACCCATAGTGGGGGCATTGAATATGGATAAGGGAGAAACACTTAAGATAATTAACGATCGCCTGCTAGAGAACGATATTGCAATCAATGAATCAACAAGGCTAAGTTTATTGTAATTTGGCATCAAATGTCAGAATAGCAGGGGTGGACACATGAGACCCCTGAAGGAAAACGAAAGAGAGGCCGACCAAAAACAACTTGGCGGAGGACTGTGGAGGTTGAGATGCAAAGAATGAACCAGAGTTGGGGCACTGTACGAAGGATGGCCGCCGACCGAGCAAAGTGGAATCAATTTGTTGTTGCCCTACAAGACGCCACCAGGCGTAATGGCCAATGACTGCTTTGACGGTCGGCGGTTAAGGATCAAAGAAGAAGAAGACACATGAGAGGATGCATTCGTCGTGTATACAACTAGCGCTGCAGGAACAGTTAGCATTCATTACCGTACGACATTTGCTGAGGGAGACTGTGCACCTATGGGTTTTCACAGAGTTCAATAATATCGATTCTGATCAACAATAATATACCGACGATGATTTTACAAGGACAACTGTAACTTGAAGAAGAAAATCCTGAAATTTTCTGGCAAAGCTGATGTGTCTTTGACCTTTTCGTGCCTGTGTAATTTAGTTTTCACAGTGCAGTGCTCGCCTTTTCCCGAAAACAGTTGCTGAAAATTTGATACTTGTTACGTTTCACTTAGAAAATTAGGAGCATTAATGCTCAAGATGTTTTTCTTTGTTTTTCTGACTTAGGGGTTTATTACATTTTGACAGTATTAAGCATCTTTTCTATTGTTATGTCAAAGTGCTTATTCAGGTCATATCTTTAACGTTCGTATTTTTACAGTGCAGAGGATAGTGATTTATGTCATGTTCTTCCTGGCATTTGTGGCAACAACAACAAATTTCCTTGGGCTTAAAGCATCCAGTACCTAATCAGATACGCCATAACTCTTTTGTTTCAAGATGCCGTGAGTTATTTTTTCAATTTGGCACTTTTTGTTTGGTTCATTTAGAAGTGCATGATAATGTGCACCTTTATTAGTTTGTTAAATGTGGTCTGCTACGGTATATTTGACTGGAATCTTGGTCTCATATTTCCTTAAACGTAATGGTACTTACTGGACCCCGGTTTAGATGCCTGATCTGCCAACTCATTTTCAGCATTTCCTATGCGGGCTGGAAAAACTCACGAGTCTCACATTGCACCATTTGTCTACTAAAGATATTTTGATTAACACTATCTCTTCTCTGATGTCTGCTCGGCTGCAAATGCTTGTAGAGATGACAGAGAGTCTGTAAAGACAGTAACTGTGGGAGATCCGTTATTATTTCTAGCGGTTTTACTATGGCTACCATTTAAGCTGTAAAGGGGAAGTAAACCATGTGTTACTGTAACTTTTATACATCAATTTTATTTATTTTTTGATGCATACACACGCTCTTTGCTTCTCTGAAATGATGCCTGCTCTTTTAAACTGAAAGACTCCTCTGTCACAAAAGTTAAGACTTTTTTTTTCAGTATTTGTCACTCCTTTATTTAAAGCTGTTCAATGACGCACAACAAGTAAGTACCCCATCCAGAAGTCAGAAAAGGGATTCTATCCTCGCCTCTGACATTTGAACAGGCATTACGTTATTACAGTGGTAAACACAGTGATCATGCAATGATAGATCAGATTTAAAGGCGAACTTTGTCAGCATTATGCATATGTATTCCTATGTGTAAGCACAGTGTACCAGGTTGCGTGCGAAGCATTATTTAGACAAGCATCACTTGTTTCAAGTTGTATAGTAGAGGCTGTGCGAGTTATGGATTTAGTATACATAATTATTTTTCTCAAGCTTTGCCGTTTTACGAAGGGTATAAACTTAGAGCGCTTGCCTTTCGCGGCAGAATTTCCGGGGTCCAAGATCAAATCTTGATACCGTCACGTTCCACGTCTACCCAGCTGTAAATGGGTACGTGAATCTGCTCTTGAGTTAGGGAATGGCAGAGATAGCGAGGCAGGGAACTGGTCACCCGATCTCATAAAGCTGGACCTAGTATGGTGAAATCTCTAACACTTCACTTCTCTACGGCAGTATCTGCTATGGGACTTCCTGTACCATTTTTTTTTTAACTTTTTATAAACTTGGCTATCATCTATACTCATTTACCCATCGTGCCTATCTTTGTGATACTGTGAGGAGTTAGTCTAGATATACACCAATTGAAGGATTTTGTATATGACACTTGAATTTAGACGAAGTTATACATCCCGTGTGCTTAGTTGCGTGGTACTGTGTAAGGTATGAGTTTAGATCTGTATCTTCTTTGTCAAGCCTTATGATTTTGTATGGTGAATGAACGGAGGCACATGCGCCTAACCTTGTTCTATTTGAAAGGTATGCATTTAGATGCAATCATTTATTTCAAGCTGTGTAATGCTATATGGGGTATTAATTTCGATATACCACACATGTACCTTTGTGTATGATACTATATATATTCTTCTTCCTTCCTCGTTCGTCCTGAAAAGGACGGTGGTTGCGTTGTGTCTGTTTACGCCTAAGCTGTGATATCTGCACCTTTCGGTCGACACATCCGACTTCTGCACGGCATTTTTTGGGACCGGGTTTGCCTTCCCTCTTCGATCCGTACTCGCTCAGCCAGACTGCACTGCTGCAGACTGTTTCCAGGACCACCACGTGGAGGTGGAGTACGGTCTTGACCAGCTCTGGTTCGCTGATCCTGATGCAAGCAGTCAAGCTATGGGTCGCTGACTGCATTCACTATTGTTGCATCTTTTCATATATATATATATATATATATATATATATATATATATATATATATATATATATATATATATATATATATATATACATATATATATATATAATATATATTTATATATATACACATATATAATCAGCTGTGTAATGCTGTGAGTTATTGTAATTCTTATTCGACATTACTGCACTCCAGGCAAACCCATAGATGCTCAGTTTCCCTCAGCAAACGTAGAGCGGGTATGAATACTGCTTGTTCCTGAAGCGCGCACTGGTTGTATAAACGCCTTACCCAAGCTGGTTATATAAACACTGGACTCATCATCACATACGTCCATTATACATTATCAGACCTACGAGTCTTTTATATTTGTACATGCGCCCTAATATCACCGACTAGGTTGAACGGGACGCGCTTCGCCAAAACGAGGCAAAATTTTATTTTAATAAAAATCATCCGTCCATCTCTGTTTTTTTTAACGCTTGATGACAAAATCCAGCAATATGAGTCGTGCTCACTCATCATATGTCAAATGTATCGACGACATAGCACGATCTACGTAGCTCGTGTCTCAATACTGATTTCATTGATTATTCATGGTGTATTGAAGTAAATGTTGGAAATACCCGGGTGCCCTAGCAGAGCAACCATACCAGGAAAGACGAAATGGATGCGCTTTAAGGAGCGGATCTAACTGGTACCGCCCCGCTTGCTCCCAGACAGCTAATGTTCACGACTGCTTATCCAGTAGGCAACCAGTCTTTAGGCACATTGGTCTGTCTTAGACTTTGGGTCATCGACTAATAACTAAGATATTATTTTACTCATGATTTACGAGTAGTTTGATGGGTTCCAGAGCATATACTAGTCATCGGTGGGTTATGTACACTGGATCTGTAGGGCTCACTTGCTCCAAGATCCTCTGCTAGTTTAGTTCAGGCCCACCGAGTGGCCATATATCCATGGCGCACACCAGAGATGTATGACAGAGGTCTTGCATGAGATTCCATAAAAACCAAGAAGGGTAGTTTACTGTGAGTTATTGTCTGGTATATGAGGTAGATATACCTCGTACATAGTTTAGACATGCATTAAATGGGCCAGTAGTTCTATCATTTTTGCCCAGCTGTTATCAAACAGCTCTGAATGTCGTTTAAACATATCGTGAATGCCAAGTCCAATATTATGCCAATTAATTAATATGTGTGATGACAAACATTCTTCGTTTCACAGAAACCATATAACATCGAGAGAAATATAAAACCTGGCTATTAAGGTGCGAACACATCAGAGTTTAGACAGGAAAAGGAAAAGAAGGTAAGCAAAACATACATCATTGTTAATAACATGGAAGGTGAGATCACTTAATATTCATGTATCATTTCGTATTTAGACAGGTGAACTCTTGTGTTAACTACATTTTTACTTATGTATCATTCAACACGTAGGCATGTCATTCTTTATGTGATGACAAGAACCAAATAAGTGCTAGTGCAACAAGAGATGGATAGGACACACTTTGAGGAAACCTGTTGATAGCACTACTATGCAGTCCTTGTTCTTGAATATCCAGGGTAAGAGAGGTGCAGGGTGACCAAGGAACAACTGGAGAAATGAACTGGAGACAGACATTAAAGGAATGAAAAAAACATGGAAAGACTTTGAGCTGATGGCACGTGACAGTAAGACTTGGCATAAGTTTGTTGAAAGCCTATGGTCCTTGGTGAACTGAAGTGTGACGATAATGGCGACGTAGGCAGGTGAACTCGTTTTAACTACATTGATTTTCATTTCTCATTCAGAATTCAATCAGGTAAACTTACGTTAATCACATTGCTATTCAATTATAACTGAGCATTTAGAATGAAGACAAGAACGAGACAATTGCATTGAAACAAGAGATGAGAAGACCTTGGCAATGTATAGGACACCCCTTAAATAATCCTGTTGACAGCATTACAAGAGAGTGATTGTTCTGTATCCTCAATGTAAGAAACGTAGATGGAGACCAAAGAACACACAGAAAACAGAACCGAAGACAGAAAATAGAGGTATAAAGAAGACATTTGAATAACACGAGCGGTTGGGTCATAGACTGGAGGTTAGGTGTCATAGACTGGAGGTTAGGTGTCAAAGAAGAGTTGACTACCCGAAGAGCAGAAGCTGTGATATTTTTTCAGGCCATAAATCAAGGATTCCTCAGCAAAAGAGACATTGGAAAGAAGGTGAATATGGCGGTATACTGCGCCACCTATGTTCCAGTCTTAACTTATGGAAGTGAGTCATGGGCAATGACTACAACCCACAAAAGCCAGCTCCAAGCCTCATAAATTAGGTATCTGAGAAAAGTGGTTGAAGTAACAAGAAGAGACATGGTACGCAACCAGACGATACGTCATGGCCTGAAAACCTGGCCCCTGGAGACCCGAGTACAGCAGTTCCAATTACGATGGTTTGGCCATGTCTGCAGAATGAGGGAAGATCGGCTAGCACGAAAAAATGTGGAGAACTAATATTCAGGTATCCAGACCTCCAGGAGGACCCAGAGTTTGCTGAGAGGACAACATTAGAAGGACCGAGGATTAGAATGGAACTAGGCCAAAAGGAAGACAGCCGATAGGAAAGTATGGCGCTCTCTCTGGCAAACCTCTATACCCCAGGGCAGAAGAAGAACGACTAAGTAAGTAAGATCGGATGGGACAGGACAGGCGTATTTGACATGAGTTTGTTGAAGTCCTAGGCTCCTTAAAGAGATGAATTAAATGAATGCATTTAGACACGCGATCACATGTTAACCTAATAGATATTCTTTTATCACTTAGCATTTAGACAGGTGAAGTCATGCTAACCGCACTGATAAATACATATCACTAAGCATTTAGGTAGCAGAAACACGGTAACTACATTTATATATCACATATCACTTAATATTTAGGTAGGAGAACTCATGTTAACTGCACTGATATTTATATATCACTTAACATTTAGGTAGGAGAACTCATGTTAACTGCACTGATATTTATATACCACTCAACATATACGTAGGAGAACTCATGTTAACCGCATTGATATTTATATATCACTTAACATATCCGTTTGAGAAATCATGTTAACCGCATTGATATTTATAAATCACTTAGCATTTGGGTAGGATAGCTCATGTAAACAGCATTGATATTTATAAATCACTTATCATTTAGGTAAGAGAACTCAAGCTAACAGCATTGCTATTCATATATCACTTAGCATTTAAGTAGGAGAACTCATGTTAACTGCATTTATATATCACTTATCATTTAGGTAAGAGGATGATGTTGATTGCAATGATGTTTATAGAACATGAGGCAATACTGCAGGAATGTCTCTTGGAAGAAGCATATCATAGCATTTCATGTGTTCTTGCAATGATTGTTTTTGTAGCAATATAGCTTCCATGGTGAGGATGATAGTCATTTGCAACACCTCACATTAGTCACATATTGGATATAAAAATTTACATAAATGTCCACAAAACCTTGAGTATTTATTTAGAAGAATATTAAGTTACGTTTTCCTCTTTGCATCTTATTCACTTTTTATCTTCAAGTAGGGTGCATTACAAAATTGTATGAATGTTATTAAACTTAGCAACGTCGGTAGAGTTACTATAATTATCAACGGCAGAGGTCGACAGCAATAAGCTAATAGGGAAGTCCAACAAAGACACGGAATAAACATGATGCTTTTTTTTAATTTTAATTTGTCATTCCTATTTTCTTGTTATCATAAATCGAACATATTATAAAATCTTCTCAGTCCCACAGTTCCCTGTATATTATTCTAATTATTTATTCTTCATTATTCCATTTGTTACAAGTATCCTGTTACCTGTGACAGAATATAAAGTTGTAGGTGTTGGTTTGATAACAACAGAAATGTGTATTTGTGATGAATTTTTGATTATTGATGGTGGAATGGATGAAATGTTGAAAGATAGTTCATTACGAATGGGGTCGGACTGTCTAAGAGGTATGCCTCGAATTCTAAAGGTGCAAGGGTTCGATTCCCAGTAGAGGGAATATAATTTATGGACATTTTTTTTCCTGAACCAGTGGTTCTAATGATGTCATCCACACCCCCCCCCCCCTCCTTCCCGGTCTCTTGGGTAGTGAGACTGAATACCTTTCATTCTCGGATAAGGGCAAAAAAATAGGAGGTCCTGTGTGCATGCTGCGCACACTAAAAATCCTACTGCAGTTGGGAATCGTAAAGAATAGGCCATAACGCCGCTGCATGGCAAAAATTTAAAAAATGTACAAACCTACCCACCACAAAAATATTTATAGAATGTGTGATTCCTTTATAAACACAGTGGGATTGTCGTCGGTGCTACAGAGTTCGTGCACTGTGTTTGGATCCTCCTTGTGTGATCCGAGGGAGGAAATCGATGCACTGATGGAGTAGTCCGTGTGCAATGAAGATAGTCCTTACAACCAAACCAAACCCAAATGTATCACGAAAACATCAGTACAAATCAGTCAAATCCTATTGCACCCAATCACTATACCTGTGACTACCGAGTCATCTAATATTTTCTCTTCACCGTATATCTAACAAAGGTTAGGATGCCTTATCAGGTTATTCTGACATTGAAGTTAATAACGTGTCTTTTAGCTCAAAGTCTAATATATATAGCTCTACTTATAGATAAGAAATACTTAATGAACTTTTTTTTCTCGAAACTGTTCGACTGACATGTGACATAAACTCTACAATTTTATAAAGCAGCGTCATACTTTACCTTCGTGACCTTTTACAGCAGTAGTATACACAGTTCACATCAAGAGACTTACAGAACTATCTTCATGCCTATTGACAATACTAATATACAGCAGATGGCTTGTCGCAAATCTACTAACTCGTACCAACGAATAATAAAAGAGTGTCTGTGATGTGAACATTCAGAGAGCTGTTGACTAGCTGCTGACTTTTGTCAATGACTTATGTTGAACACATGATGTCCTGTAGATTAATGTCCCTCGTGAGCAAATTATTCTCAACTGGTTTCCACTAAATTCCAGACAGCGTCGATGAAAGTTTACAATTGCCGAAAATTCTTATATTCAAAAAATGTAATGGATTTATGAACTTTTCCCGATTGTCAACGAAGCTCGACTATGTTTGTCATATATATTTAACCTTATGCTTAAAAAAAAAAAAAGAAAAAACTATTAATGCTAACAGATTTCCGTGGGTCTTATCACGCATGCACATGACACTGAAACTTGGACATTAGAAAAACAATTTGAAGAAAGAATTTACGACTGTCAAACAGCGGAATAATGGCGCGCATTTGTTTAAAAACAAAAACATAACAAGTAGAGAAGTATTCAACTAGAAATGAAAAGTGAAACAAAGAAAAACTGCACAAATAAAATATCATTCACATATAAATAAACAAAAATAAATTGTTTTAAAATCAAAATAGAAGAAATGAAAGGTTAATGATAAACAGATAAGGGAACAACGACACTATAAGTGTGACAGAAACTGGAGATTATCTGATAGCAGTTTACCTGTGTATGGTATTGGTTATAAGGACTATCTTCATTGCACACGGACAACTCCATCAGTGCTTCGATCTCCTCCGTTAGATCACACAAGGAGGATGTCAGCACAACCTCCGTAGCACCGACGACAATCCCAATGTGTTTATACAGGAATCACACATTCTATAAACATTTTTGTGGTGGGTAGGTTTCTAATTGTTTTAATTTTTGCCAGGGCAGCGGCCTTATGGCCTACTCTTTACTATTTCCAAATGCCAAAGGATTTTTAACGTGAGGAACTTACACATGGGACCTCCTATTTTTTCGCCCTTATCCGAGAAGGTTAGGCATCCGATCTCACTACCTAGGAGATCAAGAGGGGGGGGGGGGGGGGGGGTATGAGATAATTAGGACCAGTGGTTATATATTCTCTCTACTGGGAATCGAACTCGGTACCTTTAGAATTCGACTCGGACTCCATACCTCTTAGCCACTCCGACCTCTGTTTGCCGGTGTAAGCCTTTAAGTCAGACGACAGCAACACGATGTTGGTGATCAGTTACAGACTTCAGACGTAGAGAATGCAGTTTATTTGATCATAGTTAATTACGAATTCTAGAAGTTATTTAAAACTGAGCTAGTTACATATTTCTTTATTTATAGCTTTAAATTTTAATGGTCACTTAAGATTAAAACACTTAATTATTATCACCGTTGTATTAATATTAGTATCGTTACTGTCGGTCTCAATCAATCAATCAATCAATCAATCAATCAATCAACCAGAGACAATTAGCTCTTTTAGAAAGGCTGCATATCTTTAGGTGCTTATGTCACAAAAAAGATATCCTCATGTTTCTCTCTACTTGCATTGTTATTTTCCATGTGAACCTCGCTCAGCTAGTTTTTCAGTTTCTCTGCAAGTATTCTGACCGTATCCTTTACTTCTTTCCCTCCGTGGGAAAGTGTCAGTACAGTGTGCACGCAATACATCATCGCTGCATTGCTCACGGCGGTTTGCGAGCGACTCTAGTTTTTTCCTGACCGCGCTATTTATAGCTATCGTGACAGAGGTCACGGGGTCATCTTCCTAACGGGAAAAAATGTTGCGGTGTTTACTTTTGATAGGGGTTAATTAATGCTTCTAGGCAACTTTATTATTATAAATACCAGCTTAATTTTGCGTTAAGCTGGACTAGAAATGTCATGTAAAGTTTAGAACAAGGACAAACATTTTATCACAATTAGAACAGAAGATATAATAGTCTGAAATAGTGTAAAATTTAGGTTTTTTCACTATTTTTTATGATTTCATTCTTATGCAATAAACTAAAACGATCCTAATCAATATGCAAAAAAAAAAAAATTACAGAAATCAAAAGTAGAAAACCTGCAGAAAATGGATATCATAATTTTGTTTTGGATTCATACGTCAAACACGAATTATTGAAATGTTAAATTGCAAGTCCACATTTATTACCTTAAATAACACACCCAATTGTGCCCAAAACATGAGAGCTAACAATTATCTCTCAATCATACAACACGATGGTCATGTAAAAATGAGTATGGTCATGAGTAAAATGAATTGTTCAATTTAATAAATAAAACATACACCTATTAAATGATTTCCACACTCTGTTAATTAAGTCACTGTCGTAAATTTAGATAGGTTTGAAAATATTTATGGTCGCGCCTGAGTAATGTGGATGGTGATAAGTACGTGAAAAGTAAAGGTATGAGAATAGATGTCACGAGTGCATAGTTTAAGGAGAAGATCTGTCTCTGGAATAAGTAGTTTCTCTAGTCCAGCATATCTATACGACTATAATTTAGTATAAGACAATCTTGCACCTTCCTATATCTGTAAATATACGTTTAACTACCCCCACACACAATTTTGTGACAACAAGACACACAAACGTGAAAAACTATGGTAAATTGGGTATGGGTCTGACCAACACACAAAGGTAAGTTCTTTTGTTGTTTATTACCATTAAACTTTACAACATCGAATATCTAAAGAAAGATCAAATAAATCAGAATTCGTACATAGACAATATCAGAGTACATGTGCCCTCCCCCTTATTGAGAAAGAAAGAACCCAACATGTTAATAACCCCCAAAGGTCAAAGGTTAGCACTATGTTACAGAAGAGACAGTAAAGAAAAGAACAAAGTTACTACTAAATGCTATCCCGTAAAGTAAACAATATTTAAGCAAAGAAAATAAATGATGAAATGATGGTACAGTTTCTGTAACTAAGAAAATATTCACTCTCGCACGTGGCCACATCAATCACGCTTACCCTATTCTGGTGATATCCATTTGGAGTTACAATGGTTCCTGAATATATAAAGTGTCAGGGGTATAATCCAAGTCGGCCCCAGTCCACCCTCTATAACAAATAAGATTTTTAGGAGGGGGAAGCCAAATTTGGTGGCGTATTCCTGGATCAACAAATGTCACCTCGAATAGTTAATGTAGAACCGAGATATGGTGTTCACAGTACTAAGGAAACATCTGGTTGCTAAAAACTGTTATTTATGATGGTGGTAAATCCTATCGGCTGGCTCTGTGGTGATTGCTGATTTTGAAACAGCGTAACTTGCTGGATAAATCCGATGATACGACTGTCAAAAGTCAGATAGTAATGATATTTGTATTACGCCACAGTGGGCTGATAACGTTGAATGAATAACTGGGTATTTGTAAGTCCAGTTAACTTTACTTTTTAAAGTGTAAATTTGTCTCTTTGGCAACTCCTGTTCACAACTGAACTTGGGGACGCTTAATGCCAAGAAGAGGACAACATTTATCAATCAGTAGATGAAGAAAAGGACAAAACAGACCGCAATAGACCAAATAGACCGCTGGTTGTCTTTGATCAGGTCTCTTGTCTCCATTTCTTTTCTTATTAGCAATAGACTGGGTTATGAGAACTTCAACAACACACAGCATAAATGGAATCCAGTGGACTCTGACTAAGCTGTTGGATGATCTGGATTTTGCTGATGACTTGGCTCTTCTATCCCATAACCGTAATCAGATGCAGGACAAATTGAGAACACTCGATAGGAGGTCACAGCAATTGGGTCTGAGAAAATACACAGGGAAAAGACAAAGATAATGAGAATAAATGCAGGTAATGAAAACAGGGTTGAACTTGAAGAAGCACCGATACAAGATGTAGAATCATACATATATCTTGGCAGCAATATAGACAAAGTTGGAAGGACAGACAGTGATATCAAAATAAGAATACAAAAAGCAAGAGGAGCTTTCATTGCATTGGGAAATATATGGAGATCAAGAGAAATCGGATCCAACACGAAAATAAGAATCTTCAACTCAAATGTGAAGTCAGTCCTATTGTATACCTCTGAGACATGGAGAACAACAAAGACAACAACCAAAAAGCTACAGACTTTCATAAATGGGTGTTAGCGTAGAATAGAGGGATTGAAATGGTATGACAAGGTTACCAACGTAGAACTGATGACAAGAACTAGACAAGTGCCAGTGGAACAAGAGATGAGAAGAAGACGATGGCGATGAATAGGACACACACTGAGGAAACCTGTTGATAGCATTACAATGCAGTCCTTGTTCTGGAACCCCCAGGGCAAGAGAGGCAGAGGTAGACCAAGAAGCACATGGAGAAGAGAGCTGGAAACAGAGATGAAAATGATAAGGAGAGCGTGGAAGGAACTTGAGATGATGGCACGTGACAGGAGGATTTGGCATGTGTTTGTTGAAGGCCTATGCTCCTTTGGGTGTGGAGGGTTATGAATGAGATGAAGAAAAGGACCAAAATAGACCCCATTAGACCAAATAGACTGCTGGTCGTCTTTGATCAGGTCTGCGAGAATAGAGAAACATTATGAAAAAATGATACTAATAGATCTCTACATATATATACACGGAAGGGGACAAAAAAAAAAAAACGATCTCTTATCCTCTCCGTCAGTCCTGATTAAAGTTAAAAGGCACATGGTGTCTTTAGCCTATTCTATCGAGCGTCGCTTAGCGAGTGCAGGTTTGGTTGAGGCTTGCAGCCTTTCCCCTCCTGGCCCGATCAACGATCAGCGCACAATGTCAATTATTACTTAATTATTCATACGCGCACTTAACAAATATCGCCTGTCATTAATTCGCTATTAGATTGTCGGCGTCTGTTTGTTTAGTCGTATGATATTTTATAACAGTCACACTAAAATTACACAAAATGAAATATAACGTGAATTCTATGGTCCACCATCTGTCACCTAGCATATAATATCCGTCAGCTAAACGTATCTTCTTATGTGAGAAAGCGGGTGATGGAATTATGTTAAACTGCACAACTGGTAAAACAAATAGCTACGCGTTATTTATTTTACTAGTTCTAACGCTAGGAAATCACAGTGAATTATAATGGTAAAACGTAACACATTAAATCACGTAAATGCTCATTTCTATTACCACAAATCAGAATAACAGTTCCCACGAAACTATTAACACATCTTCCACAATGGTTCTAGGCTACGTGTTTAGACTATCCAAAATTCTGAGGAACAACTGATAACTGGTTTGAGAAGACGCAGTTTATATACATTATTGTCTTTCTGATCTATAGATCTTATATTACTATAGATCGTATATCTATAGATAGTATATTACTTTTCACACTATATCGCATAGCAAAAATCAGGAAACTAAGTTTTCCACGATAAAAGGTTTTCACGGTGGCCCTGTCGGCGCTTGCCAATCGACAACAGAGACTTAAACCGCGTAACGGGTTCTAGTAGATTTGTCCGCTTCTGGAGATCAAAGAGTTGTCTCCCCCTGTATGTACGAACATTACAGGATCCCTCGGGAAATATTTCTGCCCGTGCGGCTACTTCAAAAAGGTCCGGTGTTTCCACGTGCATCTGTCTGATATCTTGATGATTGACAGATCACTCGCGTGAGAAACTCAGGAAACAAACCAGCTTCGCACCCTGTTATGACTGGCAGGTCGCGGAAGTTGGTAAACTTTCCGTTTGTTTACGTCTCAAGGAAAAGAGGCGTGGATTAAATGAGTAAACGCAGGCTGTAAGTTGCACGGCTTTGCTAACGAATCATAGACGCTGCGAGATCACGAAAACTGTCAGACACTGTAGGCTATATTTCCATTATACATCACAGTCACTCTCACGCAAGAACTGCCATAATTTGCTCTAGCCCCAAAATTTCGCTCAATTGTCATTCAAACTTCCTTGTTTTTATAGGAGGAATCTGTACATTCACAGGTGGAGAAATTTGTAACAAATGAGTTTCCATTATAAATTTTAATTGTGAAGTTGTATTTTTAATACCGCTAGCGCGTCTTTCAATTTTGGAAATAGTGGAATGTATGTAAAAATTCTTCTCCTTGCACTCCATGCATGCCCATTCCAAAGCCATGAGTTCTGATCCAGTCTGCGCAATGTTTTTCTAATATGTGCTGTTTAGGAATTGTCTTATTGGGGAATAGCTTATTGAACAAAGACATATATGTCTCTATTAATGCTGTTATTGGTGATATTGATTCTTTACTAATAGGTTTCATCATCATGTGACGTATTCTTTCCAGAACGTTGTCTCCATTACAGCTGCTCTGAACGCATCACGATTCTGGGCAAATCGACCTGCATCAGCCAAAGACAAGTTCAGATTCTCTGTGATTTCCTGGGTCCACCGTCGTCTAGGTCGACCCCTTCCCCTAATAGGTTTACTATGTGATATTTTGTTGTGTACTTTCTGCTTCGTTCAGTGAGTTGAATTGTTCTCTGGCAATAAAAGCTATGTCAGTTATATCTTGTTTATTTGTAATTTTCAGTGTTTGTGTAATGATTAGTCTTGTAAGATCTTTATAAACTTTTTGTGTGAGATATCTGTGGCAGTGATTTCATATGAATGCTCTGTTATGATAAGCCTGTGGTATGATTTTGTGTTTGGCTAGTACCTTGTCCAAGTGTGAGCAAACTGGACCAGACCTAGCACACAGATCTTGAAACTGAAGTTTGGCCAGCGCATCTTGTGCATGTTCAAGTTTAACTTTAAAACTATCTGTCTCCTTCTTTTTCTCACAAAGTTCAATACCTGCCTGAAAAAATTCAATGTTAGCTTCTAATTCTTCTGTCTGTTTCTAGTTCCTACTAAATCTCTTCAAGTTCTTAATAGTACTAATGTTTGCGTGTATCCCTTGCGGATTCTAAAATATCTTGGCGTCTATTGTATCGGCTACCTGTTCTAGAAGTCTGTGGTGTTTCAAAACAATGCCTAACAAAATATAAAGGTAAGGAGGAGCTACATATTCAATTTCAATCTCTGACATTGTTTTGTGTAAACAATTATCGTAACGTGCCACTTGTCTTTTATTCCCTTTCCCATATTTCATATATCTATTGAAATCTCTTATCAACATGACCAAACTTATTGGTTTGCAAATTTTTTGCTCTCTGGATGTTTAATTATTTGTTTTGATTGTCTTCCAAAGAACACTGATGGAACAGTCCTTGTCTCACACACAATAAGAAAAGACATTCATATTATTATTACAAGATTAACAAGACTTGAAAGATAGATAAAAGTATGTGGAAGTAATCTATAGCTTTACATGTTTTCTTACACCTATATACGTAGCTAAATATTATTATAAATGAATGAAAATGCAAAAACAGATAGTACTTTACAAAAGGTTATTTTTTTTTACAACCTTATTTAAGATTTGCGAGTATCAGGAATGCGTTTATGGTGATTTAAATGTTATAAAATCTGGTGACAATTAGCTTGTTCTTGTAATGCCAAACTCACAAAACTGACTACCACACATTTTCAAGATGTGAAACCAATACAAAAAGTATGTGGAAATAATCTTTAGCTTCCCTTCGAGAAGTCTATATAATTATAAACTCATAAGAATGGGCCGATTTTTAGATATTACATTAATAAATAGATTACTTCTGGTATGAATTTCCTCAAATGATGACGCTGTTTTCAAAAGTCTGTAACTTCGTCAAATATAATTTCAAACAAATAAAAATGCAATCAAAAAAAAAAAGAACACAGAACAAAGTTATAGTACACAAAAGAATTTTAGCGCTGTGTTTATCCAGAACGAGTGTGTAATGATTTATATAATTACCGATTTTACACACACATCAGCTGATTTTCCCCACTAAAACTAGCGGCAGGCGTTAACGGTGGGCAGGAAGTTTATTACCCGGTGTCAGAATACCGGTCACCGAACTAAAAGAGAGCTCTGGTATAAGGTACAAACAGCCGTGCATTAACCCTTAACATTCTCACATTTAACACCTACTTCTGTCATGAATGATCTCATTTCATTAACCTCATCTCCGATCAGGAACATCCTTGACCTGTCATCTTTTCTAATTGAAGAGAAGACTGTCACAAGGTATAACTGAAACTGTCAGCTTACATCACGTGAGAAGATGGCAGTCAACATCCCTGGTATTGTATCCGTGGCAGTCTGTTACGTCGCTATTCTCGTCATCGGAATCGTTATTGGCAGGAGGACGTCCAAGAGTACCACGAATGAGGCTGTGCTAGTGGCCGATAGAAGTTTGGGTTATTTCGTATCTATATTTACAATTACAGGTAACTGGTTTTGCGTTTTAATGTTGATATTAGTAGTAGCAGTAGGTTCTTTGTTATACCAGTTAGAACAGCAGGTGACGTAGTCTTTATGTCAAGTAACAAATAGGATCAAACTAGTTGCCGTAGAAGCAGTTAAGATATCTGTCATGGTAGAGATACAAGTGTGAGTAGAATTTGTTATTGTTGTAGTGGAAAAACTGTTCTTGTATAAGTAGACTATAAATTAAATTTTTGAAGTTGGTGCAACTTACTTGTTGTAGTAGTCCAACTATGCTGGTTCCATTAGAAGCAATGTCTATTACATCATAGCAGCTAAGTTCTATATTTAATATATGAGAGGAGTTATTGTGACAGAATTGTCCGTTCTCTTTTCGTAGCATTCATGTTTATCGCCGGCATTATTGCTTCACGTATCATTTTCTGTACTTAATTATTGTTTACACTCCCTTCTTTATATTCTTGTCATTTCGGGACTTCAGCGACCATCTTTTGCTGATTATAGTAATCAATTACTTTCGTTTGAACCCATATTGACACCTGAATTTGTGGAGTGAAATATTGTAACAATTTCCAAGCAGACAATGTGCAGGAGATACCGGATTAGTGATTAAACAACCTTTTTATGGCCACAGTCGATCTTATCACTGATAATAGTTCTGTCTGACCAGCTTGACGATTGTTGGCTAGACCGCGTAAACGCGATAATCCTTTCCGGGCAGACTGGCCAGAGAAGAAGTATCCATTTTGAAAGAGATTACCTTTGATAGATTACGAAGTCGTGAGTGTAAACATGGTCAATATTAGATGGAAGCTAGCATACCATATATGAAGAGGAGACTTGTAAACAACACATAGTAAAAATTAATTTTTTATTGTTTTAATACGTGTGGTGCTTAAGTAGGAGAATTAGTTAAAAACTTTTCAAAGTGATAAAGCCAGGAACATGTATTTATAATATGTGGTATAGAAAACACAATGTATTGCTATATGAATTTCTCCATTTTAAAAACGCGATAATTGAGCCAAAACATATATACAGAAACTATTAACCTTTGCAGAGTTTGCTGTGCAGTCTTTCACATATATATCTGTGCAGCTGTTATTCACATTTTATTAAACAACGAAGTAAAATGAAAGCCCACGGAGATAAAGTTATGAGAGATTTTTTAATGTTTTTTTTTTCCTTTAAACGTGTTCATTAATGCACTCCACAGCTACCAATGTCGGGGGAGGTTACATTCTTGGATCAGCCGAGTCTGCAGCATCACATGGCATTATCCAAACAATTGCCCCTATTGGTTACTTCATCGCTTTTATTTTCGGTTAGTTGTTTTTATGCCTTAACGTCTCTCTCCTTATCTTTCATTCAATCTTTGTCTAACATGGATTTTAACTTTACTTTTATGACTGACTCACTCAACGCTTATTTAATTTCCTATTAACAATTCATATTAACTACTGTACAAGTTTACCACACCCTCTAGCCCAGTAAAGAAAATACTTTGTTTACCACACCCACTAGTCCAGTAAAGAAAATACTTTGTTTACCACACCCTCTAGTCCAGTAAAGAAAAAACTTTGTTTACCACACCCTCTAGTCCAGTAAAGAAAATACTTTGTTTACAACACCCTCTAGTCCAGTAAAGAAAATACTTTGTTTACCACACCCTCTAGTCCAGTAAAGAAAATACTTTGTTTACCACACCCTCTAGTCCAGTAAAGAAAATACTTTGTTTACTACACCCTCTAGTCCAGTAAAGAAAATACTTTATTTTGAACTCATCCTGCATTCATCAACTGAAGTGCCTAAACAAGTGTCTAGATTTTAAATGGCAAATTTACGATGTAGTATATCTGTTAAAATCCACAGCTGGTTGTTTCTACGCACCAAAAATCCGCCGTGAAGGCTACATTACAGTATTCGATCCTTTCCAATTAAAGTATGGGAAGAAGCTTGGTGCCTTATTTTTCATACCTCAGTTGCTTGGTGATCTGTTCTGGGGAGCCGCAGTTCTATCAGCTCTAGGTAAGGGACGAGAAACTTCTGAATGTCAGTTACATAACCTAACGAGTGTCGCACAGTTAAACCAAGATTTATGTGGCTGAAGTTCCTTTCACCGATACATGGCACTTTAAATTTTAAAAAATGCTAAATGCGTGAATTTCATGACGAAATCTGTTTGTAACTAACATCAGTCGCATAAAAGGGTAACGGTTATCCGGTAAATATATATATACATCTCAACAACATTTGGAAGTCTTCCCAGTACAGCACAAACACCAAATTAAGACTATGAGAGCTGTGTACTTTCTGTGCAGCTCTATGGTGCGGAATCCTGGAGAGTAACAGAGAAGGAAATGTCGAAACTGTCCTCCTTCCACACCATTTGCCTAAGGAAAATTCTCCGAATCTTTTGGTTGAATAGCATCAGCAGCCAAGAACTGCTTATTCGGAGTAACCAGGAGGACATGCACACCATCATAGCTGGCAGACGCTGGAATTGGGTTGGCCACGTCCTCAGAAGGGACCCTGACACCATCACAAGAACAGCTATACTATGGACCCCCGATGGAAAGCGAAAAAGAGGCCGACCAAAAACAAATTGGCGGAGGACTGTGGAAGCCGAGATGCAAAGAATGAACCAGAGTTGGGGCACTGTACGAAGGATGGCCGCCGACCGAGTAAAGTGGAATCAATTTGTTGCTGCCCTACAAGACGCCACCAGGCGTGATGGCCACTGACTGCTTTAGCGGTTGACGGTTATGTATCAAAGAAGATATATATATATATATATATATATATATATATATATATATATATATATATATATATATATATATATATATATATATCTATATATATATATATATATTACAGCTGGGACTGATTAAAAACTTTAATCGATTAATCGAATTTCTTTAATCGAAGATTAATCGATTAGTTTCGAACAATTTGAAATATTAAAAAAATTGAATACCATTTTTTTTTAAATCACAAAGGACTTTATTTTACTTGTTATACGGCAACGCCGTCCTGAAAATGTAATGAAAATACCGAAAAGTTACAACCAAACAATGTATTATCATTTACCATACTTACGAAATTCCATACCACAAACCTCTAACATAGCAAGGCCTCTCACATTTAAGCAAAAGAAAGAAAATGAACATTGCAAAATATGGAATAATCAATGCAAATTTATTTTTTGAAGAGCTTATCATATATTTTATCCATAAGTGTCTAATGAAGTATAAAGCAGAAGTTAATGTCATGTAGAATCAGCGCCCCAGGCTTTTTGTCCATTTGATGTTACATTTTTTGACTGCAAGCTATAAACGCCGTGAAAAATTATTTGTGGCTTGTTAGTGCATTAAAAGCCTGTGTTTAAATAATTAAAAAAAAAAAATTTTCTTTTCTTCTTTTTAGTGTTATTATTTGTTGTTTGTACGTACATTTAAGTCACATGTAATGGATCCGCTAATGACATTATCAGTTTGCGATAAACGAGTCCAGAGCACAGGAGGCGGATTTCATTATTCAGTATTGTTGATCTTTACTGTTTTATACAGTAAATGTTGATAGATATAATGAGACGTAGCTGGCTGTCATACATACTCACGTTACGAAGCATAATCACGAATCCGAACACACTGAATACATAACGACATGTTTAATCGATCATCTTAGAAACAGGAAGTAGGAAGAAGAGAATTAGCCTAAGGGCAAGTAACTCTAGTGGGAAACAAACTAAACATCGAAACAGATATATACAACATCAACATCCCCCCTTCTTTATGAGTGAACAAAGTCATTCATCCAAGAGGGTTTCTTGCAATCTCTTTGAGATCTCTTGGGCTAGATGGTAGGAGAGAATGTTCTTTGCCAGCTTTCCCAGGACTAGAAGTAGCTGGAGTTGAAGGATCAACTTCTGGAGTATTGGAACTGTTCACTACACTAGTGTTCTCCATGTCTGGCAAAGCAACCTGTTGCTCGGGTAGACCTGGAGAGGAGAAATCAGTTTCCAAGTCCGCGGGATCAGGTGTGAGCTGGTGAGACAACTTGGGCAGATCATGAGCAGTTTTATCATGATACGTCTTCACTGATCTGTCTCTCTTGCCTCTACTTTCAATAACTCTACTGTGAGATGCAACGGGTTTCACTGCAGAAGGTATCAGTGTACGCAGTTTCCTGTTGAACAGTATTTCTGCTGGACTTTGATCAAACCCTTGTCTCGGCGTATTACGAAGTTCAAGTAGTGCCTCATATGCATCTGTATTATTTTGAACAGTCTTTCTCATCATACCCTTGATGAGTTTCACAGCAGATTCAGCTAATTTGTTGGCTTTGTGGTGACCTGGTGCTGATTTAACATGAAGTATTCCCCATCTAGCAGTAAATGATCTGAACTGTGCAGACGTAAACTGAGTACCTTGGTCAGATACAATAACTTTAGGGACACCATAACGAGCAAAATGAGACTTCAATTTCCTGATGACTAACTGTGCTGTCATTGTAGGTAAAAAGTCTACTTCAATGAAGTTGGAGAAGTAGTCAATCAGGACTAAATAATATCGGCCTTCTATAATAAAGATGTCAGTGCCAACTTTCTCCCAGGGTGATAAACCTCTTGAGTGTTGGTTTAAAGGTTCTTTAGTATTCCTTGCCTTCGTTTCTTGACATTCTGGACAACTGTCAGCTATCTGTCGAATCTCAGCCGTCATGCCGATCCAAAACAGACAACTTCTGGCCCGGCGCATCATGCTGTCAAATGCAAGATGAGCAGCGTGTAGCTTCTGCTTGATTTCAGGCCTCGGTGCTTTTGGGATAAGAATACGCTCTCCTTTTAGTATTATGCCTTGTTCTGTTGTCAGGGTGTCACGAATGTCAAAATAAGGCATAAGCTCAGCTGGTACATCACACTTTCTTTTAGGCCACCCATCCAAAATGGTCGACTTCAACCTCTGGAGCACACTGTCTTTCAGAGTTTCAGCTTTAATCTTTTCCATCATCACATCTGGTATTTCAGGTAATCATACAGGTGCATCAGCTCCTGCATTGCTCTCTCTATCAGCTAAGGAATCCAATGTGACATTATGAATACAAACTCTGGACAGTGTGTCGGCTATAAGAAGATCGGAACCTTGTACCCATTGGAATTCAAAGTCATATCGATGGCTGCGCATCAGTAAATTCTGCAGTCTTCGAGGAATTTGACTCAGAGGTTTCTTAACGATGGCCGCCAAAGGTTTATGGTCGTTGATGACTGTAACTTTCCTTCCATAAGTGTACTGGTCAAAGCGTTCCAAACCATATACAACAGCTAAGAGCTCCTTCTCAATTTGAGCCCAGCGTTGTTCTGTTTCAGTTAGAGCTCTAGAAGCAAACTCTATTGGCTGACCATTTTGTAGGAGGACAGCCCCAAGTCCATAGCTGCTACTATCAACTTGAATACACAAAGATTCATCAGGATCATAGTATGCGAGTACTGGAGTAGAAGTAATCAGTTTCTTGACTCTCTTGAAAGCTTGATAACATTCAGCAGACCAGATAAAGGGAGTATCCTTACGGGTAAGTTCTCTTATTGGATGAAGAACTTCTGAAAGATTGTTGAGAAACTTTGCTAGATACTGTATCATGCCGCAAAATCTGCGAACCTCATGACAGTCCTTAGGAACGGGCATGTTTAGTATTGTCTCAACCTTTTTCTTGTCTGGTTCAACACCTCGAGCAGTAATAAGGTGACCCATGAAGGTAATTTCTTCTTTCTTCTCCTGAGCTTTAGCATCATTCAGTTTAATGCCTTTTTCTTTACACCTATGTTTCAGTGCTTTAAGTTTCAGATCATGGTCCTCAATTGCTTGCTGTTTGTTTGATCCACAACCTGCAATAACTATGTCATCAGCAACATTGATGCAACCATGAAGACCTTCAAGAGCTTGTGCTAGATGCCTCTGGAAAATTTCACTGCTTACATTCAAGCCAAATCGTAGTCTAGACCATCTGAACCTACCATAAGGTGTAATCATTGTTGTAAGTTTACTAGACTTCTCATCAAGTTTGATATGCCAGAATGCTTCCTTGATATCCAGCTTTGTGAAAATCTTGGCATTGTTGAGCTCAGGCAATACATCATCCAAAGTTGGTAATCTGTAATGCTTCCTCTGCAAAGCCTCATTCAGGGGTCTAGGATCAATGCATATTCTTAAAGAACCATCAGACTTTTCAACAACAGCCATTTGGTTAACCCATTCAGTCGGTTCCTCTACTGGTATTAATATACCTCTGTTCATTAGATTTTGAAGCTCTGACTTAACCTTGCTCTTAAGTGAAAATGGTATTTTTCTGCACGGCAGTGCCTTTGGACGAATATTAGGATCAATATGCAACACAGCTTCACCCAGGACACCTAGATGGTTATCAGAGTTATGATCATTATCTAAACTGTCAGTAGCCACCTTAGCAATAAATTTGTTTGTGTTGACTGTCACAAACTGTATATCGTGCAGTGTGTTGTTGCCCAGCAAACATGTGAATTTATTTTTCACAACAGTAAACCTTATATTGTGTTTTGTCTCAGTCTAAGGATTCTCAGCAGTTAATGTAACTTGTCCCAGTGGAGTTATCTTAGTACCATTCCACATAACAAGCCTCTGTTTAGTGGGTAACAATTGTTCTTGCATCACAAAGCGTTGACAGATTGTATTCACATCAGCTGCTGTGTCTAGCTGAAATTTTACCATTTTTCCATTGATAATGAGTTGTGCAGATGTACAAGCTTTGCTAGACTTCACACAATTAAGAAAAACTTCAGAATCTTCCACTGACTCTGTGTGAACAGTGTGAACTTTCTTGCATTTAACTTTGAAATGGTTTCTTCCCCCACAGTTTGAGCAAAACTTCCCCCATGCAGGACACTTTTTCTTAATCAATAGATGTTTCTGTCAACAGTAATGACACTCCTTTCTAGGTTCAAAGTACCCACTGTCAGTGTTACTTTGACAGGCTTTACCAGCAGCATGCCCAGTGTCTCTCTTGGGAGGTTTATGGTTGAGTGATTTTTTCTGTACCTTTTCAACCCTTGCTTCAGAAGGTTGTACTGTATTACTCATCTCTCTTATGTCGTTTCCAGTTTGCTCGAAGACTCTGCATATGTGAATGGCTTTCTTTAGATCGAGGTCAGCTTCTCTCAAGAGCTTCTCTTGTAACCTTTTGTTAACAGTAAAGACAATTTTGTCTCTTATCATACGATCGTTTTCGTTAAAGTTGCACAAATCTGCCTTAGTTCTCAGCTCAGTCAAAAAAGAATTAAAAGGATCTTGAAGAGGTGTGTTCCAGAATCTGAACGTATGTAATACTTCATTGCTTCGTGAGCTACAATGGTTCTGGAGCAAATCGAGAATTTTAGTAGGATTAGAGTGGTCTCCTTCCTCTGCCAGTTGATCAAAAACTTCAACAGCTTGAGGTCCAGCACAGTGTAGAATAATGGCCGCCCGAACAGAATCGGGTTTAGACGCCACCTCTGATGCATGCATGTACAGATCTAACTGTCGTCTCCATTTACGAAATGTGTCTGGTTCGACGTTATTTATGTCTAGGCAGGGTGGTAACCGAAATAAGGGCCGTTCTGCCATGACGAAATGTCTAATAATGGTATGCAAGCAATAACCAGTAATCTCACCTCAAGTCTAATGACGTTCAGCACACGTGTTACAAGATATTCAGCAGAATAGTCCGAATTCTGTAGAAATAAACACCGCTGCCACCAAGTTGATCTTTACTGTTTTATACAGTAAATGTTGATAGATATAATGAGACGTAGCTGGCTGTCATACATACTCACGTTACGAAGCATAATCACGAAGGCGAACACACTGAATACATAACGACATGTTTAATCGACCATCTTAGAAACAGGAAGTAGGAAGAAGAGAATTAGCCTAAGGGCAAGTAACTCTAGTGGGAAACAAACTAAACATCGAAACAGATATATACAACATCAACAAGTATATTACATGGAAAGTTAATATTTTTTGTTTTTGTTTTACTTTTAAAAAAATGTTGATAAGAGTTGTAAATTACATTTTTTTTTAAATGTAGTTGCCAGTTGCGTGTATGTCTGTGCACGCGCGTACGATAGTGTGTGTATATGGAGGGGGAAGGGAGGAGAAGTTTCAATATTTCTCTCAAGAAAGACAATCTTGTTAGAAATAATACACCTAGATTATCTGCAGTTATCACCCATTTCACCGATGAAACAATACAAAGAAACAAAATTAAAATTAATTTTAATGTTATTCATTTTATTATTTTTACGACTGATTATTGTACTGTCATCGGGAATACACAACTGCACCAAGTTTTAGAGCTATTGTTCATTTGGAAGTGATCGAAAAATCGATTGCAAGATTTGAAGGTGACATACGTTGCAAGTTAAAGAAATGCAGTAAAAAGGTACACGTTGATAGGACAGATAGAAGAAACTAACATTATGTGACATGAGCAGCTAAAGGCAGTCTTTGAGTGTTTGTGGTCATGGAAGTCATCATCATCATGTGACGTATTCTTTCCAGAACGTTGTCTCCATTACAGCTGCTCTGAACGCATCACGATTCTGGGCAAGACGACGTCATGGAAGTAGCTAACAAAATTTTTTTGGATGAAGCTATGTTTATCATTACGTGATAGATGTCATGATTACTGAGTTATAGTCAAAGTTAGCTAACCAAGAATTGGATCCTCCAATTATTTGTTTTGTATGTAACCATTTTATGCGGTGTATGAAATGTATACTTCGTCCATTCAGGGGAAATCAGCACGGTAAACCTTTAATCATGATTTGTTACGCAATGGAGAAAAAAAAATTACTAGACATTTTTAATACCAGGCAGTGTAAGCGATTCCGACGTGGCCTCTATTTTAATAAAACTGATGAGTAAGGTAAAAGGTAAAGCATCCCGTTACACGCCCATTGAGGCATATTGGGTATATGGTGTTAGGCCCATATTTCTTGACCATCGGCACACTAGGGGTGATGCTGTAAGCATCACGCCGGCCGCCTTAACCTTCCCAGAGTTGCTCTGGTACTCAATTTATGTGGCTGGGTCGACCCCGGTGCTGTTTGCAGTCTAAAAATTCTCACTTGAACTGAGAATCGAACCATGGACCACTGAGATAGGAAGCCAGTACACTAACCACTGCGCTATCGTGGCTTCCAAACTGATGAGTACAGGGAAATATTATTTGATGGTGACTTTTAAAAGCAAGTATAATTATTTGAAGGAGTGGAAGCGTTTTGCTGAGAATTCACACACACACACACACAAATATATGTAAGATATTTGCCATTATAAAAAAGTCATTCTGTTTTTTATTACTTGAACAACTATATTGAATTGAATTATTTTCTTCTGTCCATGTTATTTATGTAAGTTTCTTTGGTATTGAAATTTCCACAGGATGTGGCAACCAGCCCTAAGCCCAATCTTCCTTACTCGCTTTTTTTACGACATGCATGGTAGGTTACGTGTTACTATTCTTTGCTAATCTTTCGGGCCCGGGTAACTCACGGAAACACTCCTACAAGATTCAGAATCATACATATACCTTGGCAGCAATAGAGACTCAGATGCAAGGACAGACAATGGTAACAAGAAGAACACACACAAAAAAAAGCAAGGAGAAGCTTTCAGTGCCTTGGGAAATATATGGAAAACAAGAGAAATAAAATCCAGACAAGAATCTTTAACTCTGATGTCAAGTCAGTCCTATTATATTGCTCTGAAACATGTAGAACAACAGAAACAGCCGTCAAGAAGCTAAAGGCTTTCATAAATTCGTTCGTGCATACAATAGAAGGATTAAAATGGTATGACAAAATATTTAAGGGGAGAAGCTTCCGAATATTTTAAGTCAAAATAGAACAAGCATGAAAACTGGGATTAGCCTATATTCGGATAATTTATATTGTCCTGAATTTAAATATGTAAAAATCATTTGTCAGAGCACATTTTGAGTAGGTGTATTTTGATTTTGTAAATCGTATTTTCTTAAGAAACTGTGTCCTATTATTTTCTCAGAACCATGTTTTATGTCACTAATTTTCTAATAACGTGTATTTCTTAGTCAATCAATATGAGGTTTTGTACAAATATTTTCCATTAGATAATTAAACTTTTGATTCAAGTTTTTAATGTCATATTAAAATTTTGATTTATTGCAAATAACGTAAAATTTAAAAAAAATGGGTTGCTATTTTTAGATACAAACTTTAAAGTTCTGTATCTCAGGATATACCTATGTTATTTAAAATCTAATTTGACAAAAGTTTTAAAATACAACGATGAGCTTCCATTTCAACTTTGGTATTTATAACTCTAAAAATAAAAAAAAGCCTTTGGGAATTGAAATATAGGAGTAAAATCCAACCTGGCCGCTGTTCCCATGGCAAATAATAGCCTTATATCATCAAATGATTTGGTATGCATAGCCATTACTGTCGTAAGTCACCCTGTGCATTTTTATCGAAATTCCGCAGTTGTTTATGAAAACATTTTACTGCAGCTACCTCCCTTAATGTGGAACTGATGGTAAGAACCAGACAAGTACCAGTGGGACAAGAGGCAAAAAGAAGACACCATCGATGGATAGTACTAACAATGAGGAAACCTGTTGATAACAATACAAGGCAGTCCTTATTCCTAAATCCCCAGGGTAAAAGAGGTAGAGGAGACCGAAGAACACAGGGAGAAGAGAATAGGAGACGGACATTTTAGGAATGAGGAAAACATGGAAAGACCTTGAGCTGATGGCACAGGGCATGAAGATTTGGTGTACGTTTTTATTAACTTGATGATTGAATGAACTTCATTTAACTTGATGATTGAATGAACTTCATTAACTTGATGATTGAATGAACTACATTAACTTGATGCTTCATCTGTTTTTGTTATACATGATAGATTAATTGTTCAATTACGTCCTAAGACTATTTTGCAGGTACTACAATTAACAACTCACGCGTTGATTGATCATACTTTTGAACATTACGTATTCATTATCTACGTTTTCATCACTCCCACATCCATTCAGAAGTCACTGGTTGTCGTCCGCAGGTGCTACCATCTCTATTATTTTGGACATGGACTCTACGCTGTCTATCATCATTTCCGCTGCTGTGGCCATTATCTATACAGTATTCGGAGGTCTATACGCTGTGGCCTACACTGACGTCATACAGCTGTTCTTCATTGTCATTGGTCTGGTTAGTAGACAGTACTAAAATGCATGCCAATACATTAGTTCTCATACAGCGTTCAAATGCACTGAGAAAAGTGTCAAAGACGATGTAATAAGTGTAACCCTCCTTACATGAGATGTAAAGGAATTCATGATGCACTCGGGTTTATTCCAGGGTTAGACTACTAACATAGACCCCGAGGTACCTCCACGTGGTGCATCCTGGAAACAGACAACCTTCAAGTTGCCTGGCCAACGCTTATAGATCGTGTAGCCCTCTACTGGCCCAATATCACGATTCCGGCAGCGGTGAAACTTGTTGAGAAGCAGAGAATAGCACTGTAAGCTTGTGGGGAATCACTTGAGCTCTAGACTTAACTCCGGCTTTTACCTGGTTGGCTTCGCGAAAGCGGATCTCACTATGGATACATTTACAAGCGATATCTGGGAAATGGCTTTGTGTAGGACGAGACGATTCCTCGGGAAAGCCCATAGCCAGAGCAACAGTATTTTAGCCCTGCAAATTAGGAGTGCACTATGGATGCGGGGAAAGCATATTATGCCACACATCCCCCTTCTAGCTGGAAGCCAGATGTGAAGATCTTTTAAATGCTTCCCAATTCAGGGTAGAGTTGAATTATTTTCTGTAGTTGACCTGTCCATCTTGTTTGTTAACGTTTTTGTGGTTTTGAAATTTTTACACGATGGGGTACCTGGCCCTCTCGAGTTGCCATTTACGATATACATGGTAGATTGCGGTGTTACTATTCTTTCCTCCCCTGTGGAGCCCCAGTAACTCACGGAAACACTCCTACAAGATGTAGAATCATACATATATCTTGGCAGCAAAAGAGACACAGCTATAGAGACAGACAGTGATGTTATTTTTGAGGTTTGATAATTAGCAACTCTTCACTTAGCCATAGTTCACTTGTTATTTAATGGCGATTGCGGTCTGAAATAACCATTTCTTCAAGTTGGAAGATACCTCAACGAAATCCTCTCCAAAAATATAAGAAACAAACAAACAAACACAAACACAAACACACACACACACACACACACACACACACACCAACGTGCATAAAACTGTGTTATTACAAACATATCCACACATGCTAATTTACAATTGTGTAGAATGGCCACAGAAAATAAGAAATGTTTATTTTTCTCAGAATTACTAATTTTTTTCTTAATACTAATTTTTAATTCACTTCAATTTTCCTACCTACCCAAAACTTTCCCGCTCTAAACCACTGCATAGTTCGCCTAATGGTAAAGCTGACTGTTGCGGTCATTTTTGATGGAGTTTCAAACATCGATCTATTGGTTGTAGGTTTTTCACCCTGGTCAAGATTTAGTAATTATGTCTTGACTTTGCTGTGTCAGGTTGATTAGGGGTTATCTCCCTTAATTGTTCTTTCATTATGTTTGACCTTTTGGGTCAAAGGTAATACAGTTCTGGGCTATATGCGATGCACAGTGGAGAGCGCGAATTTAGACTTCCGTCTTGTTGAGTTGTGAAGTCCTGGCTTCTGGGGACGTGTATGTCCATTGTAGTTTCGGGGAGGAAAATCTTCGAAGTGACTGCGTTGTCAGTTTTCCCCATTGATTCTCTGTGCGTCAGGAAGGACGACAGTGTTGTTATTATGTTCTGAGGATTCGTTGCAAGGTAACACCGACCTTTTTCATTACTATGCTTTCGGTGGCAGAATTTGTTAAAGAAGTACCTTCTGTGAGGACAGCTCACCGATCCTGTATGCAGAACTTATACATTGTGCTCAAGATAGCTATGTAAGACTATTTGTCTTTAAACGAACAGAAGTCTAGTGACGAAGAGATATATATGTATATGCTGGTAGATTTATATAAACTTGATAGCAGAGTTTATGCAACCTGCTGATGAAGAGTACACAACTGACGTCATATTTAGGCCGGTGGAATGGCCACTATTCTACAGCATAAAAAGAAGTAACTGGCGTGTTATGCCAAGTTGAACGACGGCCCTAGTAATAGGATTACTTGAGTGAAGGGCTCGTCTTTTGTATGACGGAGTTATGAAGGTATGTGACGCGTTCAGTCAGAGATACCAAAAGCGGCATTATGAACAGTACATGAAAAGAACATAACACTATTGACATGCATACATATATGAATGTTCACCAGCCAGAATGACTGATATGTACCCAGCGACTTCCATTGACATGATGTACATGAACTTGTTTACATTGACTGTTCCTGTTGATGCTACTGTGTGTTTCCGTCAATAATTGTTTTGAAACGTGCCAGCAGTGTCCAAGCATCCTTGACTACTGCATGTGAGTGTATGGGTTGCATTACACAACATATACGAGCTTAAACGCATTCGCGCCTTCATTCGCACCCACACTCAGCTCATCATCTTACAAGTACCACACATCTAACAACATGATGTTTACTGTCTTGTGCAAGTGATCACCTCAAGAACGAAAAAAGACAGTTAAATTTCTGGTAGGCCAGATCTGTGGGTTTAAGCTGGACAGAGCGAGAAATTAACATTTCCGTAGACTTTGTGCTACATGTTTTGAGAAACAAGGTGGACAGAAAAAGAGAATAACACACATACTCTACACTTTCAAGTTTTGGCTACACAGGACAGAAATAGGTCATCAACTGTTGACCCAGATAAACAGTGTTAGCATTTATGTTATAATGCTACATGAACCACAACATGACAAGTACTGAAGTGGGCATCTAGGCATTTGCTACGTGGACCACAACTGCAAGTCAAGTCCCTATTGTGAACAGTACTGCTGGTTGTTTTCACGTCTCAGTCAACAACAGATTTTTCTACGTCCGAGCATTCAAGTTACATTGTTCGAGGTCAAGTGTTTGTAAACAGTACGTGAAATTGTCAACATTCGATGTGCAAGACTCAAGTTTCGAGAAGGTCATAGTAACTTTATGTTCTGGAAGACCACTTCATGCTACAGTGGATCTGACAATCAGTGCGCGCTTGACATTATACTACAGTGTTGACAAAGAACAAGAGAGTTACTATATTGTATTTTGTAACTAAAATTTGTTTGCAACACATTCTATTATATGCAATGTTATATGTTATTTGTAATATTGTGGTGTATTTTTTCTGTTGTTTTCAGCGGGCTGGTTGGGTAAGGTGACTCCTTTAGATAAATACCACGTAATAGAGGTTATCTATTGAGAGCGTGTCGTTAGGGACTGCAAATTTCCTTAATTGGAATTTGCTAGCGACAATTGTTGCTGTTTACGTTTAGCTGTGACGACATGAGTTAGTGTTGTTTTCGTTATTTTTCCATTCTTTGATTTTCGATTTGTTTTGTTTGTATCTGTTCTTCTCTCCTTCCTTCCGTTTATTTCTATACATCTTTTTGTTTATAACAGTGTTGCTATTTGTCTTGTTTACTTTTCGCGGTCATCATTACACATTTGTGTAACATTTTCTTTACTTTCTGCTGTATTGTTTATTTGACTTCTGCGAACGTTTTCGGTCATTGTTCTATATCTTTGTCTTTGTATTTATGATTGTAATACATTATTGTCATACACAGTCTACATACATATACTTGGTCATGTATTATTATTGTCGTTATTAATATGATACACTATTCATATTGGGAGTATTGATAGAACATTATTATAAAGAAATAAGGTAACCATACAAGGTCTTTGATTAAGACTTGACTCTCAAAGAGAGTGAAATAAACTGAACTGAGTATACAAGTCTAACATTGAAGACTTGTCTCCCATTAAAGTGGGATAAGGTAATTAATTAAATTAATTTTTCAGGTTACTGATCTCATTAGACAATGTCTACACTAGACTTCTTCATTGAACAAGGGAAAGTCCTTAGGAAGACAGGTGACAAGTTAGAAGAATTTGCAACTGCTCAATACGCCATAGCATTGAAGTAAGAAGAAAAGAGACAAAAAGAGGAAAATAAATTGAAAGCGGAAACTGAGCAAAGGAAGATAGATGCTGAGCTGGCGACCGGGTGATTCAGGATCAAACCCGGGTGACGGCATTTGAGGATTTTTCGTCGACCGGGATTTGTACTGGATTAACTCGAGACCTGGCGAGGACATTTGAAGGAGTGTCGTCGACCAGGGATTGGCGGCTCCTGAGCCGACCCAGCTGTAATGGGTACCTCCGAAATCGGAGAGTATTTGCCTGAATGGCGAGGGACACCTGTCTCTGTACAAGTAAAAAGGGATACTCACGTAAAATCAATGTCAGGTTAGATTAACCTGAGATTTCGCCTCGAGTATTAGCGGGCGTACGAAAAAAAAAAAAAAAAAAAAAAAAAAAAAAAAAAAAGATTGCAGATGCAAGCTGAACAAAAAAAGATAGATGCTGAGAATTTAAGGTTGCAAATGCAAGCTGATGAAAGAAAATTCCAGATGAAAATGGAAAAACAAAAAAATGCTGCAGAACAAAGAAAACTTCAAGCAGAAGAAAGAAAACTTCAAGCTGCTGCAGAGGAAAGAAAATTTCAAGCTGCTGCAGAGGAAAGGAAACTTCAAGCAGAGGCGGAAAATAGAAGATTGGATAGGAAAGCCGAAGAAAGGAAACAGAAAATGGAACATGAGGAAAGACTCGCAACTTTGGAATTAGAGAAATTGAAAGTGACAAATATGGGTGCACATCAAGCAACTTCGGATACAACAAAGGAGAGATCTAGTAAGATCAAATTACCTCATTTCAATCCTTTAAAGGACGATATAACTGATTATCTTGATAGATTCGAATTTTTATGCGGTACGCATAAGATAAAAAAGGAAAAATATGTCGAACAACTGATGGAATTTTTTACAGGTGAAACTGTGACTACTCTTATGACAATAGAAGAGCATAACAGAACTAATTATGATGTTGTCAGAGCAGCATTATCAAAAAAAATATCAACTAAAAGAAGAAGATTATCGTCTTCGTTTTAGGACAATGTTGCCAGAAAATGGAGTAGATTTCTCTGATTTTGTTACAAAAATACGTCGTACATTTACACGATGGGTTGAGTTGTCTCAAACTGAGAAAACATATGAAGATCTAATGGACTTATTACTTAGAGACAAAGTTTTGTCATCTGTTAATGATTCTTTCCTTGCATTTCTTCATGAGCGTAAGCCTAAAAACTTAAAAGACATGGAAGAATACTGTTGTCATTATGCCACCGCGCATCCCCATGCTACAGTTAGCAATTCTAAAGTGAAAGAAGGGTTGCCAGTTGCTTCGGCAGCATCATATGGCCTTAATTTCAATAAGAAATTTCAGGGTGCCCAACAAAACTGGAATAGGAAAAGTAATCAGAATTACACTCATAAGCAGAGTAATCCAACATATGATGGTTCTTCTTCTAAGAACTGGAGACGAGATGGGAGTTCTCGTAATTTTGGTGGTAAAAATTTTAGACACTTTCGTAAAGGTTATCACAATAAAAACTACCCAAGCTTTTCTGCTCGGGATAACCATTCTCGACGTCAAGAATATGACGATGGTGAATATACAAACCGGGATTCAAACCGGAATGATAATTACAATAGACAATATGATAACAATTACAGGGGAAATGATAATCGCGGTAGACCTAGATATAACAAAAGAAAAGCTTTCCAACAGGCAAACTCTGCACAACAAGAGTTTAATGGAGCCTGTAATCAAGTGAATGATAGTGGGAATTCTAATGCTATCACTGGTTGTGCTTTCGATTTTGGGAGAGCAACTGAATGCCCCAATGCTCAACATTGTTCGAGCCATCGTCTGTATCTACCTTAATTTGTGGTCACCCTCTTCCCGCTCTTCCTGTTACAGTTGCGCATGATGGGAGAGGATCTCTCATCTTGCATAAAGGTCTAGTGAATGATAGGCTAGTCTCAGTGCTTTTTGATTCTGGTTGCACTACTGTCGGGGTTAGGCAGTCTCTGATAGATCCTCGCTGTTACTCGGGAAAGGTGGTCAAATGTGTTACATTTGGTGGTACCATGGAAAAATATCCTACTGCTATCATTAGCATTGACACTCCTTTCTTTACAGGCGTCTGTGGCCTAATGGATATGAACGCAGTTTCATAATCCAGATATACCAGGTTCGAAACCTGCTGCAGGCGGTTTGGTAGCAGATCGCTTTGTGTGGATTTTTAACAATGGTATAAGCACCGTACCGTTCAGAAAGCAATGGCAAACTACTGAATGAAAAAAATTGCCTAGAAAAATCACAAACAGCCAATAAAAGCTGGGGTTGATTGCCACGTCCTGTAAAGGATAAGCAACTAACTTTTTTTTTAATCATTAGCATTGACACTCCTTTCTTTACAGGAGATGTCCACGCGTGTCTTCTTCCTAATCCTATTTCGGATCTTATAATCGGTCGTATTCATGGGGTTAAGGAATGCACCCCGCCACAAATTTCTATGTGGGAGGAACAAAATATCCAAGCGGTCAATGCAGTGGTAACAATAGCCCAAGCTCTTATCCCTCCAACTTCATCTGATGATAGTAATGGAGTTGATAGCCAAGATGATCACTTGGTGATTTCGCATGACACGTTTGTTAAACGACAAGAAGAGGATCCTTCTTTGAAGAAATTCTTCCTTCTCGCAAAGAAAGGTGATCCTAATCAGAATACGAATCACAGATCGTATATCACTATGAAGAATGGTATATTGGTACGAATGGTACAACACTCGGTCAAGTCTATGCATTCGCAAATTCTTGTGCCTAAGTGTATGAGAGCCTTAATTCTTCAACATGCACACGATTCTCAGTGTGCTGGACATATGGGTTTTTCCAGAACTAAGACTAGAGTCCTTGCGTCTTTCTTTTGGCCATTCGTGAACAAAGACATACGAATTTATTGCCGGTCTTGCAAAATGTGCCAAGAGGTCAAGTCTAGAGGTCCAAGACATGCTGCACCTATTCAGGCGGCAGATATTCCTATTCGGCCGTTTCAGAAAATGGCAATAGACATTATTGGCCCTTTAAGATTAAGTCAGCCAGAGGACATCAATTTATACTTACTTGCGTTGACATGTGCACTCGTTGGCCAGAGGCTATTCCTCTTAAAAGCATATCAACTGTCGATATCGCAGATGCTCTTTGGCTCATATTTTCTCGGCTGGGATTTCCCGGAGAAATACTATCAGACCACGGCACTCAATTGATATCGGACACTATGTCTCAGGTGATGGCTACTCTGGACATTAAAAGGTCTCTCAGTAGTATTTATCATCCAATGTCCAATGGATTGGTTGAACGTCTTAATAGGACACTAAAGAACTTACTAGGCAAGATAACGGAGGATCATCCTGATGATTGGGACAGGGTCCTACCTGCAGCTCTCTTTGCTTATAGAGAGGTTCCCAACGAGCATACAGGATTTTCTCCTTTTGAACTTGTCTTTGGCGCGCAACCGCGCGGTCTTATGTCCTTGCTACACGATCTGATCACTGCCGATAATATTGACGATGATACACAATCGTCATATGAGTATGTTATTGCTCTTAGGGAGAAAATCATCGAATCATGCAGGTTAGCTACTTCATCATCAGAATTCGCTAAAGAAAAGGCTAGGCGATTCGCTAATAAGAAAAGACGCCTACGTCAACTTTGTCCTGGAGACAAAGCGTTTGTCTTACTTCCCACGAGGGAAAACAGACTTCTCATTTCTTGGAAAGGTCCATACACTATATTCTCTAAAATTTCAGATGTCGACTATATTGTCGATGTTGATGGAAGGCATAAAACTTTCCATATAAATATGCTTACTGAATTTATTGAACAACCAGACTATTTACAGCCTATTTTCCAGGCGACGGACGATTCTCGAGTCCAACATGGTCATATCTCATCCCTGTCTGTTATACAGGATGAGGAATACACTTTTTCTGACGTTAACTTACCTCTTCCCGTTGTTCCACTTAATTCTACGGAATCATGGAAAAACGTTACCGTCTCTTCGAACTTGTCTTTTGAGGAGCAACGTCAAGTATTTTCTATGCTACAATCATATCAGGATGTCCTTACCGACATTCCTGGACACACAGATGTCATAGAACATGACATCATACTTACTGATCGTAATCCGATCAGAGTAAGACCATACCCAATACCTATTCATTTTCAAGCACAAGTCGAGAAAGAATTGGATGAAATGATTCAATTGAAAATAATTGAACCATCCACTTCAGCTTATTCTTCGTCGATGGTTATTGTTCGAAAGAAAGACAATGGGTGGGTTTGAAAAAAAATCGAAAAAAGGTGATTCGTCTTACGAGGACAAAAGACAAAGAAAATAGTCTACGTTACGGCCACAAGGCCTTCGTCAGGAAAGGAAAGAAAGTGAAGTCTAGATAGGACACATAAAAAACTTAATAAAATAATAAAATAAAAACTGGGTACTTCCCTGAAGGCAAGAACCGAAATTCGCTGTCTGTTGAAGAGCGCGTGGCTGAACAGAAAGCGACTTCCGCCGCCGGGTGTACACAATACATACTGAAAAACTAAAAAACGAAACCGGACAATAAACTACCCAACGGGATAAAAGTGGGGACTGGAAATAGAAGAGGACAGAATGAGTGGGAGATAAATAAATATGAAATTTAAAAATGTATATGGCATACAAATAGAAGAATAGGATAAGAGTGGAAAGAGTCAAATAGAGCAAGAGAGAAAAGGGTGACCTCAGACAAAGGTGTGAAAAGTGTTGAGACCGGCTGGTTTTAGACACCCCATGCGGTGTATAAGACGGTTCTCAAGCTGTTCTCGGCTGGCAGTGTCAGAGGAGCAGGATCGGATCGCTGTGACCTGGATGTCGATGGGACCATGGTGGTCAGGACCATTGAAGTGTATGGCAACTGGTGTGGACTTTTGCTGAGCGATGTCATTTAAGTGCTGGCTGAATCTGTCCCCAAGTCGTTTGCCTGTTTGGCCAATATAGGTTTTGCAGCAACGTTTACATATGATCGTATAAATGACATTGCGCGATTCACACGTGAAGCTACTAGTGATGGTGTACGTAGCCTTAGGAAAGGACACCTTCTGGGTTGAGGTGACATACTTGCACGTTGTTAAATCACGTTTATATTGTTAAATGCCGTGAATGTCCACCAGTTGATAAATGTAGATGTTGGGACTGGTGTAGTAAAGTGTAACGATTGTCAACTCATTAAACCCAGCACAGTTTTGGTCATACAGGTCATCTTGTCCTGGAACGTGATGAGGCTCCGACAGGAATGTGAGTGTAGACAATGAGTGTGTATATGAATGTCAGAACGCGAATGGTAGAATGATTCGATAGAGTTGACAGGTTGGTAGTACATCACTCATACTCACACTGTTCGAATTCAAGAAGTACTGGAACTACGGTGGTCTTTTTATAACATTTAATGAGACGCACACTTGGACAGTACGTGTATGGTTACAGGAACAAATGTCGACATAGACAGCATAATGTTGGTCACAGGAATATCATCTTAAGTTAGCATTCATGCTTGGCAAATATCATCATGGAGCATTCGTAAATAAGCATTCAGAGTTCCATCATGTAAATCATCTGGCTTTACTGACTGGGCACGTCAGTCCATAACCAATATATAGGAAGGCTCCTAGACTTAACCTCGTCTAGCGAATATCCCTTCACGTAAAGTTCAATATATATATTTTTCATAAAGATATAGGAATCCCAGACATGGGTTCTCACATGTAGCAGTGATCTCTTGGTTCATCGAGCGATAGTACAGGCATCCCTTTTTCTCACTCGATAAATACAAAGTATATGGATTTCAACATGGCTGTTCTTCTCTCGTGAGCTTCACTCACTATTGGATACAGACCAAAATTGGTCATTCGTTAAATGTCCTCATTTCTTCATAGCTTCTATCATAGAGGTAATTGAATAATATCATATAATCTAGTGCTGATACATAGGAATGTCATCTTCCTTTGAATAAATATTCTTTTCAAAAGTACCACTGTGCATCTGCTTATCGACAACGATGGCGAAGCCCAAGTTCATAATAAATTGTGGTTTTACCTTTCTATGCGAAATATAACTTTGCCATTCCTTGGCAAAAGAGAATAAACACTGGGGTAAAGTACATACAACATGTCTAAATGACTATCACTTTTCCCCATCTACTTATAGATCACTTTTTCGGCAATAAGCCGGCTACAACAAAATTCGACATCCCGACAGGATGACAGCCATGAATCACACCCCCTGCTAGCGATACTTCCGCTGCATAGCCTTTGACCTTTTCTAGCGACAACCAACATAGTTCGACTTAGAAAAGTAAAGATATACATATATAAGACAGACTCGTCCTACTCATACAAACACTACGTATAAATTCAGGCCATAGATATACTGAAGCAAGAACAATCTATTCCTACCCAGGCAAAGAATAAATCGCAGTAGGCCTAGATCCGTCCGCGGAGTCCGATCGAAGATGACGGAACTCCTTTCAAGGGAAGTAACTCAAAAATGACTTCTCCTTAAGCACTTAAAAAAGGAAATACTTTGTTTACAAAATATTTGCGAACATAATAAGTATATAAATGTATTATATTGCAAGATAGTAAAGATTGCACTTTACAGTCTTACCACACCTCCCGGGAAAAAAAAAAAAATAAAATTTTTTTTTTTTTTAAATACATCTAGGAGCAACGTAGAATAGGCTCACAACGCAAGAATACTGCGCAGATGAAAATATCAGGAATAACTATAATTCCTAATATGACCGGTGAGAATATATCTCAAAATCTGAGAGAAATTGTTTCTCTACGAATAAATGTTTCCAGGAAGGTGTGATCTACGTATAATACAATTCTGGTAATTATACAATGCATACCAAAAATTCACACTATAATCTTAAATTTATGATTTATGAAGAAACAATCATCAAAGAACAGCGGTGAATAAACATCAATAAACCGCTAAGTAGCGATACCATCATTCTATTATTAAATTACAAATGTGTATCTTAGTAAAGAAACAAAAAAAATAACTGTTGTAAAGTTATACATATTAAAAAGATCCAATATTTAACAGTTAAGTGGCATCATGTGGGCATCTGGACAGAATGTCCGCCATCACATTTTCTGAACCACGGATAGCTCGTACAGAGAAATGAAAAGGTTGAAGAGCGATTGCGTATCGAGTTGATCTCGAGCTCTTCAAGTTCTTACTTTGGATAGCCGTAAGAGCTTTTTGGTCAGTTTCTAATACGAAATGCGCGCCCAGAAGGAATCTTTGGAGTTTGAGAATTGACCAAACCATTGCCAATAATTCACGGTCTAAAACCGAGTAATTCCTTTCTGCAGCATTAAGTTTTCTGGATATATACATTACAGGATGCAGAGTTCCAGAGTACTCTTGCATTAGTGCCGCTCCAATCCCAGTGGATGAAGCGTCACTACGAAGAACAAATGTCTTATCTGTTGTAGGTAACACTAAAATAGGTGGTGATGAAAACATAGTTTTGATCTTCTCTAGTGAAGATTGGCATTCATGAGACCAGTGAACCATGTTAGGCGACCCTTTCTTTAATAGTGTAGAGAGAGGTGCCATGATAGAGGACAGATTCGGAATGAAACGTCCATAAAATTGTATGAGACCTAAAAGACTTCGCACTTGCTTTTTAGTCCTAGGGATAGAGATGTTAAGTATCTTAGTGATATTATGGTCTTCTGTCTTCAAGAAACCGTGACCTACTCGATGGCCTAAGAAAGCAATTTCGCTAAAGCCAATACAAGCTTTGGATGGTTTTGCTGTCAGGTTATACTCACGCAGAGTTGATAATAATTCAACTAACCCTGAATAGTGATCTTCCCAAGTATCGCTGAAAAGACAGATGTCGTCTAGATAAGCAATGACATCTGACCGATACGATAGGATTCGACGCATCATGCGTACAAATGTAGCTGGTGCGTTCATAAGGCCGAAAGGCATAAAATTCCATTGGAAAAGGCCTCTGGGAGTAGAGAAAGCGGTAAGAGGTTTGGCGCGTTCGGATAATGGAACTTGCCAATATCCTTTAGACAAATCAAGTTTAGTGAAAAAATGCGATTTAGAAAGACGAGTAAGTAGCTCTTCTAGTAAAGGCATAGGTTCAGCATCGAACTTCGTAACTTGATTCAATTTGCGATAGTCAACGCAAAGACGTATGTTATTGTCTTTTTTTCGAACAATAACCATCGGCGAAGAATATGCAGAAGTGGATGGTTCGATTATTTGTAAATCTATCATTTCATCCAACTCCTTTTCAACCTGTGTTTGGAAATGTATAGGGATAGGATAAGGTCTAACCCTAATTGGAGTATGTTCAGTTAGAACAATGTCATGCTCAATGACATGAGTTTGTCCAGGGATGTCAGTGAGGACATCCTGAAATGTTTGTAACATAGACGAAACTTGTCGCCGTTCTCCTAGAGACAAATCAGGAGAAACAGTAACGTCTTTCCATGATTCACTAGAATGAAGTGGGATCATTGGAAGCGGAAGATTAACATCCGAAAAACTTGTTTCCTCATCCTGTATTACAGACAGTGATGAGTAATGACCATGTTTGACATGAGAATCGTCCGTTGCCTGGAAAATAGGCTGTAGATAGTCAGGACGTTCATGGAACTCCGTAAGCATATTGATGTGGAAGGTTTTATGCTTCCCGTTAATATCGACGATGTAGTCAACATCTGAAATTTTCGATATTATATCGTACGGACCTTTCCAACTAATAAGGAGTCTGTTTTCACGACAAGGTAGCAAAACAAATGCTTTGTCACCAGGACAAAGTTGTCGTAAAGTTCTCTTCTTATTAGCAAATTGTCTTGCCTTCTGCTTAGCAAATTCAGAAGAGGACGTTGCCAATTTGCATGCTTCGATAATCTTTTGTCTCAGCGCGATGACATACTCGTAAGAAGATTTTGTGTCATCGTCAATATTGTCAGCTGTTATAAGATCATGCAGCAAAGACATTGGGCCGCGCGGTCGCGCGCCAAAGACAAGTTCAAAGGGAGAAAACCCTGTATGTTCATTGGGGACCTCTCTGTACGCGAAGAGGGCCGCGGGTAAAACCCTATCCCAATCTTGAGGATGATCCTCAGTTATCTTCCCTAATAAGTTCTTAAGTGTTCTATTTAGTCGCTCGACCATCCCATTGGACATAGGATGATAGATGCTACTCAAAGATCTCTCTATCTGTAGAGTAGACATTACTTGAGACATGGTATCCGATATCAGTTGGGTGCCATGATCTGATAATATTTCTCCGGGGAATCCCAGCCGAGAAAATATAAGCCAAAGAGCATCTGCAATGTCAGCGGTAGTAATGCTCTTTAGAGGGATAGCCTCTGGCCAACGTGTGCACATGTCTACACACGTTAAGATAAACTGATGTCCTCTAGCAGATTTGATCTTGAATGGACCAATGATGTCTATCGCCATTTTCTGGAATGGACGAATAGGAATATCTGCAGCCTGAATAGGCGCAGCATGACGAGGACCTTTGGATTTGACTTCTTGACATACTTTACAGGATCGACAATAGATCCGTATGTCCTTGTTCACAAAAGGCCAAAAGAAAGCCGCAAGAACTCTTGACTTTGTACGGGAAAAACCCATGTGACCAGCACACTGAGAGTCGTGTGCATGTTGTAAGATCTTAACTCTCAAATTCTTGGGTACAAGAATCTGAGAATGACTTGACTTAGTGGAGTCTTGCACCATACGTACAAGTACGCCATTCTTCATTGTAATCCAAGATTTACAATTTGAATCTTTATTCGGATCACCTTTCGTTACAAGAGTGAAGAATTTCTTAAGAGTCGGATCTTCTTCTTGTTGTTTTATAAACGAGTCACGAGAAATTACCAAGGGATCATCTTGGTTATGCACTTCATTATCTTCAACAGATGAAGTTTCAGGCATATTGAGAGCTTGAGCTCTAGTGACTACCGCATTAGCAGATTGCATATTTTGATTTTCCCAAACGGAAATTTGCTCCGGAGTGCATTCTTTGACTCCGTGAATGCGACCGATGATAAGATCAGCGATCGGATTCGGCAAAAGACATGCGTGTACATCTCCTGTGAAGAAAGGAGTAGCAATCCTAATGATAGCGGTAGAGTATTTCTCTATGGTGCCGCCAAATGTTACGCATTTGACTACTTTGCCTGTAGAATGAGAAGGATCTATGAGTGACTGCCTAACCCCAATAGTTGTGCATCCAGAATAAAAAAGTACTGAGACTGGATTGTCATTTACTAAACCTTTGTGTAAGACAAGAGAACCTCTCCCATCATGCGCGATTGACGCAGGAAGAGCGGGAAGAGGATGGCCACAGCTTAAAGTAGACACTGTGGTTGGCTCAAATAATGTTTTGCATTGGGGGCACTGAGATGCTCTCCCAAAATCAAAAGCGGCACATGCCATATTATTAGAGTCATCATTATCTTTATTTTGTTTATAGGCTTCGTGGGACTCTTGCTGTGCAGAGTTCGCCTGGTAATGAGCTTTATGTTTTTTGAATTGTGCTCTACCTCTGTTATTATTGCCTCTGTACTTATCATTGTTTCCACCATTATAACCCCTACTCGGGTTTGAATCATAGCTCCTTTGGTTACTATCATCATATTCATTATAATGAGTATCTCTGTAATTATGATCTTGTTGTCTCCATGAAGGAAAACTTGGATAGTTTCTAGAATGACTTCCTTTGCGAAAGTTCCTGTAATTATGACCACCCCTGAATCGAGGGCTGTCAGCTCTTCTCCAGGTATTCGAAGAAGAACCCTGAAATGATTGGTTACCTTGGTTCTGATAACTGTAATAGTTACCTTTTTTATTAAACCTATTTTGAGGTCCTTGGAATTTGTGAGAGTGATTAGGGTTGTATGGTGTTGCAGAAGCAACTGGCATACCTTCTTTAACCTTACTGTTGCTAATAGCTACGTCCGGATGTGCAGTGACGTATTGGGTACAATACTGTTCCATTTCTTTTAGAGACTTAGGTTTACGCTCATGTAAGAATTCAAGGAAAGGTTTATTTATACTTGACATAATCTTGTCTCTGAGTATCAAGTCCATAAGGGCTTCATAAGTCTTTTCTGTTTTGGATAGCTCAATCCAACGATCAAATGTAAGACGTGTCCTTGCAATGAATTCTGAGAATTCTACACCTGCCTCAGGCACCATTGTCTTAAACAACTTCCGATAACCCTCTTCAGACAACTGATACTTCTTTAATAAGGCTGCCCTAATAACATCATAGTTATCTTTGTCAGCCTCTTCAACCAAACTTAAACTAGTCAGAGAATCACCTTTCAGATTTTCTGATAACTGGTTAGCATATTGTGATTTGTCCACATTATGGGCTCGACAAGAGCGTTCAAATCTATTTAGCCAGAATGTTATGTCATCACTGGAAGGGTTGAACGCTGGTACCTTGACCTTGTAAGTAAAGGGTTTACCATTACCACCAGATGCTTGATTATCATTACTTATGTTTGTTAACTTTAACTTTTCTAACTCAAATGCTAAAAGTTCTTTTTGGTGTTCATGTTCTCTTATTGCTTTTTTCTCTTGAGCTTCAGCTTGTAATTTTCTCTCTTCTGCAGCAGCTTCATCTTTTCTTTTCTCTTTTTCCATTTCCATCTGGAATCTTTTTTCCTCAGTCTGTATCTGCAATTTCTTTTGTTCATCCTCTCTTTGTAATTTTTTTTCCTCAGCTTCTAATTTCTTTTGTTCATCCTCTCTTTGTAATTTTTTTCCTCAGCTGCTAATTTCTTTTCTTCAATCAATGCTTTTCTTTCTTCAGCAGCTAATGCTTTGTCATATTGAGCAACTGCCCATTGTTCTAATTGCTGACCAGTCTTATCAAGAGCTTTGCCTTGTGTGATAAAATAATCTAATGTAGACATCTTGTCTAATAAGATCAGTAATTTGCAAAAGTAAATAAATTCACTTTCTTAGTCTTAATCAAAGACCTTGTATGATAACTTTGTAACCTGTGGAAAATAGTACTTAACTATCCCAATCACTGTGGGAAACAAGCCTTACAAAGGTCTTGTATAAATCCTTATATAATAACAGCTATAAGTTGCTGGTTCACTTTATAATATAAGTGCAGTGCACCAGAAATAGTGTTTTATATCATCAACTGTGTACCTTTAGTAATAGCAATTAACTATCAGTTGATTCTTGTACATCAATTTATATGATCAACTATATTTTAAATAGTGTATGTCGATCAGGCACAAAACAAAACAGTTATACAGAAGAACATGAAAACATTTGCGGAAATGAAATAAATCAAATGGGAAAAAAAACAATAAAAGATAAACCGCAAGAGGATAACAAATACAAATAACGCCACAGTATATAAATATAAATTGAGAATAGAACTGAAAGATAGAATAGGGTAGACCAACAAATTACAAACAAATCAAAACAAACTAAAGAACAGAGGAATATTACAAAAACAACAATGAGTACAGTCTTCACAGCTAACACTAATAGCAACAGCTGTCGCAGCAAATTTTCAATCAAGAAAATTGCACCTATAGAAACGCACACATCAGACCCTCTATTACGTGGGATACTCTGTTGTGTGACACCGCCCAACCAAAACAACAACCCGCTGGATACAAACAAATATCACATATAAATATTTAAACATAAATACATAAATGCATAAATAGTATGGCAATATGATGTAAATAGAGTGTTGCAGAAAGAATGTGTTGGAAAGAAGGCTCAGTTACACTGCCTAATAGTACAGTACTGTGGTACTTTATTAAACAAATACTTCTGGTCTAATTATTTTAAATTCAACACAGAAATAGAAGCTCCATCGTTGATGTGAATGATAACAATCGATGTAGGACTTCTCAGTTCAATAACACTTCCTTTCGCAAACACTGTCAAATATTCTCCAGTCCTGATGTGTAATGTTCTATGTTTCAACCAAGCTTGCTGTGTAACACTGTCAGTTGTATGGCAAATGTCCAACGAACCAAATGTCAACAAACGCTGACCTAGTTACTGCATACTCTCGACAGGACAGGTCACGCTGACATCACTGTAGAGTTGTACTGTTGATGTATTTGTGTGTCGTAACAGACCCCAAGGAACGTCTGGTCTCAGTAGTTTACTTCTCAATATGGTCACTGTGCAGGTTGACCCAGGAAGCTGGCACACCAGTTGTTAAATCACGTTTATATTGTTAAATGCCGTGAATGTCCACCAGTTGATAAATGTAGATGTTGGGACTGGTGTAGTAAAGTGTAACGATTGTCAACTCATTAAACCCAGCACAGTTTTGGTCATACAGGTCATCTTGTCCTGGAACGTGATGAGGCTCCGACAAGAATGTGAGTGTAGACAATGAGTGTGTATATGAATGTCAGAACGCGAATGGTAGAATGATTCGATAGAGTTGACAGGTTGGTAGTACATCACTCATACTCACACTGTTCGAATTCAAGAAGTACTGGAACTACGGTGGTCTTTTTATAACATTTAATGAGACGCACACTTGGACAGTACGTGTATGGTTACAGGAACAAATGTCGACATAGACAGCATAATGTTGGTCACAGGAATATCATCTTAAGTTAGCATTCATGCTTGGCAAATATCATCATGGAGCATTCGTAAATAAGCATTCAGAGTTCCATCATGTAAATCATCTGGCTTTACTGACTGGGCACGTCAGTCCATAACCAATATATAGGAAGGCTCCTAGACTTAACCTCGTCTAGCGAATATCCCTTCACGTAAAGTTCAATATATATATTTTTCATAAAGATATAGGAATCCCAGACATGGGTTCTCACATGTAGCAGTGATCTCTTGGTTCATCGAGCGATAGTACAGGCATCCCTTTTTCTCACTCGATAAATACAAAGTTTATGGATTTCAACATGGCTGTTCTTCTCTCGTGAGCTTCACTCACTATTGGATACAGACCAAAATTGGTCATTCGTTAAATGTCCTCATTTCTTCATAGCTTCTATCATAGAGGTAATTGAATAATATCATATAATCTAGTGCTGATACATAGGAATGTCATCTTCCTTTGAATAAATATTCTTTTCAAAAGTACCACTGTGCATCTGCTTATCGACAACGATGGCGAAGCCCAAGTTCATAATAAATTGTGGTTTTACCTTTCTATGCGAAATATAACTTTGCCATTCCTTGGCAAAAGAGAATAAACACTGGGGTAAAGTACATACAACATGTCTAAATGACTATCACTTTTCCCCATCTACTTATAGATCACTTTTTCGGCAATAAGCCGGCTACAACAAAATTCGACATCCCGACAGGATGACAGCCATGAATCACACCCCCTGCTAGCGATACTTCCGCTGCATAGCCTTTGACCTTTTCTAGCGACAACCAACATAGTTCGACTTAGAAAAGTAAAGATATACATATATAAGACAGACTCGTCCTACTCATACAAACACTACGTATAAATTCAGGCCATAGATATACTGAAGCAAGAACAATCTATTCCTACCCAGGCAAAGAATAAATCGCAGTAGGCCTAGATCCGTCCGCGGAGTCCGATCGAAGATGACGGAACTCCTTTCAAGGGAAGTAACTCAAAAATGACTTCTCCTTAAGCACTTAAAAAATGAAATACTTTGTTTACAAAATATTTGCGAACATAATAAGTATATAAATGTATTATATTGCAAGATAGTAAAGATTGCACTTTACGAGACGGCTGTGAACAAGAAGATCCTTCAAGTTCTTGTCACGTCTATATGCCACCAAAGGTGCTTCACTGAATACTTTTTGGGTCACAGGCTTTGCTTGGAGGATAGGGAGGTGGCGGAAAAGGATCTGTTTGACAGTAGTACTATGAGGGTGATGGGTCAAGATTAATTTGACTCTATCCGAAGTGGATTTATGGTGAGGTATGAGGGCCTCCTGACGAGAGATGGGGAGCACACGTTGGAGAGCAGAGGTGAGAACATGTTCTGGATAAAGTCGGTTACGGAAGAAATCCAACATCTCATTTGCTCGTAAGTGGAAGTCATCGTCGTCTTGGCATAAACGGCGGAGGCGGAGAAGTTGTGAAAAAGGAAGGGAGTCACGACAGGCCCGAGGATGAGAAGAGGTATACAGGAGGTAGCTGTGGGCATCTGTCGGCTTGTAGTATACTGAGGTATTAAGGCCGGAGGGCGTGATAGAAATAGTAATGTCAAGGAAGTTGACAGAAACTGTGGAGACGAGGGAGGTGAACTTAATGGTGGGGTGAAAGCGGTTCACAAAGTCGATGAAGCGGTGTAAATCAGTCTCAGACATATCTGTGAGACCTATGCCATCATCGATATATCTGCGGTAAAACCCAGGGAAAGGACCGGAGTATTGTTGCCATATCTGATGCTCCAAGTGGCCCATGAATAGACAGGCATAGCTGGGACCCATCTTCGTTCCCATGGCAACACCACTAATTTGGTCAAAAAATTGACCATTGAATTCAAAGGAATTCAGGTTAAGGACCAGTTCAGCAAGACGGAGAAGGGTGTCAGTGGATATAGAAGGGCAAGTGCGCTGATCCAGAAAAAACCGAAGAGCTCGGAGACCATCAGAGTGGGGAATAGAGGTATACAGAGAGCAGACGTCTAGCAAGAAAAGACGGTAGGAGCGGTCTGCTGGGAGTCGGATAGAGGAGAAAGTAGTAAGAGCGTGATTGGTGTCTTTGATGAAGGAGGGAAGACTCTCAACGATAGGCTGGAAAATGCTGTCGAGGAAGTCAGAAATGTGTTCAGTAGGACAAGAACAGGCTGAGACAATAGGTCTTCCAGGGTTTTCGATATTGTGAATTTTGGGGAGCATGTAGAATACAGGCTTGCCCAAAGAGCTGTCATGAATCCTAAGACGAGATGCCCCGGGAGGAAGATCATTACTATTGATAAGCTGTTTAATGGTGTTGTGTACAATGCGATTGTTAGAGACAGTCGCATCGCTGGTCCTAGACCTGTAAAAAGAGCCATTGGTCAACTGGTTTTTACCTTCACTTAGGTACAAGTCTTTCTGCCAGACGACAATGGCTCCTCCCTTGTCAGCCGGTTTGATGACAATGTCGTCTCTACGGCGAAGAAGGGAGAGAGCACTAGACTCTGCCGAAGTGAGATTGGAATAATGCAATCTACGAGGGCGGAGCTGCTGAATGTCATGGATGGTGTTCTTGATATACAGGTCCAGGGCATGAGAGGCTCCAGGTTTAGGTGTAAAGGGAGGTTTAGTAGAGTCAGAAAAGCGTGCAAAGATGTCGGATTCAGCCTGAGACTGCGGAGTGCTGTCTTCCTCTCTAAAATGGAGCTTCAGCCTCATGCGACGGGGAAACCGATGAACATCCTGGAGGAGATTGTATTGGTCTAGGGTCGGACGAAGAGGAACAAATTTTAAGCCCTTACTAAGAACAGAGCGCTCTTCCTCAGAGAGGGGTAGATCTGGGGGGATGCAGACTACCTGAGCGCTCTGTTCTTAGTAAGGGCTTAAAATTTGTTCCTCTTCGTCCGACCCTAGACCAATACAATCTCCTCCAGGATGTTCATCGGTTTCACCGTCGCATGAGGCTGAAGCTCCATTTTAGAGAGGAAGACAGCACTCCGCAGTCTCAGGCTGAATCCGACATCTTTGCACGCTTTTCTGACTCTACTAAACCTCCCTTTACACCTAAACCTGGAGCCTCTCATGCCCTGGACCTGTATATCAAGAACACCATCCATGACATTCAGCAGCTCCGCCCTCGTAGATTGCATTATTCCAATCTCACTTCGGCAGAGTCTAGTGCTCTCTCCCTTCTTCGCCGTAGAGACGACATTGTCATCAAACCGGCTGACAAGGGAGGAGCCATTGTCGTCTGGCAGAAAGACTTGTACCTAAGTGAAGGTAAAAACCAGTTGACCAATGGCTCTTTTTACAGGTCTAGGACCAGCGATGCGACTGTCTCTAACAATCGCATTGTACACAACACCATTAAACAGCTTATCAATAGTAATGATCTTCCTCCCGGGGCATCTCGTCTTAGGATTCATGACAGCTCTTTGGGCAAGCCTGTATTCTACATGCTCCCCAAAATTCACAAGATCGAAAACCCTGGAAGACCTATTGTCTCAGCCTGTTCTTGTCCTACTGAACACATTTCTGACTTCCTCGACAGCATTTTTTCCAGCCTATCGTTGAGAGTCTTCCCTCCTTCATCAAAGACACCAATCACGCTCTTACTACTTTCTCCTCTATCCGACTCCCAGCAGACCGCTCCTACCGTCTTTTCTTGCTAGACGTCTGCTCTCTGTATACCTCTATTCCCCACTCTGATGGTCTCCGAGCTCTTCGGTTTTTTCTGGATCAGCGCACTTGCCCTTCTATATCCACTGACACCCTTCTCCGTCTTGCTGAACTGGTCCTTAACCTGAATTCCTTTGAATTCAATGGTCAATTTTTTGACCAAATTAGTGGTGTTGCCATGGGAACGAAGATGGGTCCCAGCTATGCCTGTCTATTCATGGGCCACTTGGAGCATCAGATATGGCAACAATACTCCGGTCCTTTCCCTGGGTTTTACCGCAGATATATCGATGATGGCATAGGTCTCACAGATATGTCTGAGACTGATTTACACCGCTTCATCGACTTTGTGAACTACTTTCACCCCACCATTAAGTTCACCTCCCTCGTCTCCACAGTTTCTGTCAACTTCCTTGACATTACTATTTCTATCACGCCCTCCGGCCTTAATACCTCAGTATACTACAAGCCGACAGATGCCCACAGCTACCTCCTGTATACCTCTTCTCATCCTCGGGCCTGTCGTGACTCCCTTCCTTTTTTCACAACTTCTCCGCCTCCGCCGTTTATGCCAAGACGACGATGACTTCCACTTACGAGCAAATGAGATGTTGGATTTCTTCCGTAACCGACTTTATCCAGAACATGTTCTCACCTCTGCTCTCCAACGTGTGCTCCCCATCTCTCGTCAGGAGGCCCTCATACCTCACCATAAATCCACTTCGGATAGAGTCAAATTAATCTTGACCCATCACCCTCATAGTACTACTGTCAAACAGATCCTTTTCCGCCACCTCCCTATCCTCCAAGCAGAGCCTGTGACCCAAAAAGTATTCAGTGAAGCACCTTTGGTGGCATATAGACGTGACAAGAACTTGAAGGATCTTCTTGTTCACAGCCGTCTCCCAAAGGAGAATGCCACTCACTTTGGCACACTACCCTGTGGTCGGACAAGATGCAACACGTGCAAGTATGTCACCTCAACCCAGAAGGTGTCCTTTCCTAAGGCTACGTACACCATCACTAGTAGCTTCACGTGTGAATCGCGCAATGTCATTTATACGATCATATGTAAACGTTGCTGCAAAACCTATATTGGCCAAACAGGCAAACGACTTGGGGACAGATTCAGCCAGCACTTAAATGACATCGCTCAGCAAAAGTCCACACCAGTTGCCATACACTTCAATGGTCCTGACCACCATGGTCCCATCGACATCCAGGTCACAGCGATCCGATCCTGCTCCTCTGACACTGCCAGCCGAGAACAGCTTGAGAACCGTCTTATACACCGCATGGGGTGTCTAAAACCAGCCGGTCTCAACACTTTTCACACCTTTGTCTGAGGTCACCCTTTCCTCTCTTGCTCTATTTGACTCTTTCCACTCTTATCCTATTCTTCTATTTGTATGCCATATACATTTTTTAATTTCATATTTATTTATCTCCCACTCATTCTGTCCTCTTCTATTTCCAGTCCCCACTTTTATCCCGTTGGGTAGTTTATTGTCCGGTTTCGTTTTTTAGTTTTTCAGTATGTATTGTGTACACCCGGCGGCGGAAGTCGCTTTCTGTTCAGCCACGCGCTCTTCAACAGACAGCGAATTTCGGTTCTTGCCTTCAGGGAAGTACCCAGTTTTTATTTTATTATTTTATTAAGTTTTTTATGTGTCCTATCTAGACTTCACTTTCTTTCCTTTCCTGACGAAGGCCTTGTGGTCGTAACGTAGACTATTTTCTTTGTCTTTTGTCCTCGTAAGACGAATCACCTTTTTTCGATTTTTTTTCAAACCCACCCATTGTATTCCACGTCTTACCGCAGTTCCCGTCAACTTCCTCGAAAGAAAGACAATAACATACATCTTTGCGTTGATTATCGCAAATTAAATCAAGTTACGAAGTTCGATGCTGAACCTATGCCTTTATTAGATGATCTACTTATTAGACTTTCTAAAGCTAAATTCTTTACTAAACTAGACTTGTCGAAAGGTTATTGGCAAGTCCCACTGACGGAACACGCCAAACCTCTCACTGCTTTTTCGACACCTAGGGGTTTATTTCAGTGGAATTTTATGCCTTTCGGGCTTATGAACGCCCCAGCAACTTTCGTGCGCATGATGCGACGAATTCTATCGTATCGTACAGATGTCATCGCATATTTTGACGACATCTGTCTGTTCAGTGATACTTGGGAAGAACACTATTCGGGTTTAAACGAGTTACTATCTACTCTTCGCGAGCATAAGTTAACTGCAAAACCCTCTAAAGCCTTTGTTGGGTTTAGTGAAATCTCTTTTCTCGGTCATCGGGTTGGTCATGGTCTTTTGAAGACAGAGGACCAAAACATTTCGAAGATATTAAATATCTCGGTTCTGAAGACAAAAAAGCAAGTACGTATTCTCTTGGGATTAATACAATTCTATGGAAGATTCATTGATAATCTATCCTCCATTATGGCACCACTTTCAACGTTGTTGAAGAAAGGTTCTCCTAATATGGTGCGTTGGTCCCAAGAATGCCAATCGTCATTGGATCAGGTTAAGAATTTATTCTCATCTCATCCTATCTTAAGACTTCCAACGATTGATAAGACTTTTGTCCTTCGTAGTGATGCCTCTTCCACTGGGATTGGAGCGGTACTAATACTGGAGTATTCAGGAACTCTGCATCCTGTAATGTATATTTCTAGGAAGCTGAATGCGGCAGAAAGGAATTACTCGGTTTTAGACCGTGAATTGTTGGCCATGGTTTGGTCCATTCTTAAGCTACAAAGATTCCTTCTGGGCGCGCATTTCATTATGGAAACCGACCAAAAAGCTCTTACAACTATGCAAAGTAAGGATTTGAAGAGCTCGAGATCTACTCGTTATGCTATTGCTCTTCAACCTTTCCATTTTACGGTGCGAGCTATCCGTGGTTCGGATAATGTGATGGCAGACGTATTGTCTAGATGCTCACATGATTCCATTTAAATCTTATGTCCTAGATCTCCTGATACACTTTCAGACTTATGTCTGTTCTTAATATTAAAATATATATTAACACAATTGTGTCACTAGTTGGATGATGTATATGACTTTAATAAATTTGATTATGTCCATCCATGATATATATCCATTAGATATGCTGATGGTATAGTATTGTATTGCATGATATTTGTATATTGCTATAATTATAGTATTTGACAATTTATGATATCTATGATTGGTATTGCCAGCAACTTAGGTTTCTTTAATGGTACCGCCTGAGTTTGTTTGGCTTAGAGGAAATATTTTCTCTTATGATGGGGGATGATTTTACTCTCTCCAGACGCTTTATTTATGCATCTATTGTACCTGATATTAGGTTCATTTTTTCATGAGCATATAATTGATGCTGGTGCTATCTTGCTCATGGTGCAGTAATATGTTGCGGTCATTTTTGATGGAGTTTCCAACATCGATCTATTGGTTGTAGGTTTTTCACCCTGGTCAAGGTTTAGTAACTATGTCTTGACTTTGCTGTGTCAGGTTGATTAGGGGTTATCTCCCTTGTTTGTTCATTCATTGTGTTTGACCTTTTGGGTCAAAGGTAATACAGTTCTGGGCTATATGCGATGCGCAGTGGAGAGCGCGAATTTAGACTTCCGTCTTGGTGAGTTGTGAAGTCCTGGCTTTTGGGGACGTGTATGTCCATTGTAGTTTCGGGGAGAAAAATCTTCGAAGTGACTGCGTTGTCAGTTTTCCCCATTGATTCTCTGTGCGTCAAGAAGGACGACAGTGTTGTTATTATGTTCTGAGGATTCGTTGCAAGGTAACACCGACCTTTTTCATTACTATGCTTTCGGTGGCAGAATTTGTTAAAGAAGTACCTTCTGTGAGGACAGCTCACCGATCCTGTATGCAGAACTTATACATTGTGCTCAAGATAGCTATGTAAGACTATTTGTCTTTAAACGAACAGAAGTCCAGTGACGAAGAGATATATATGTATATGCTGGTAGATTTATATAAACTTGATAGCAGAGTTTATGCAACCTGCTGATGAAGAGTACACAACTGACGTCATATTTAGGCCGGTGGAATGGCCACTATTCTACAGCATAAAAAGAAGTAACTGGCGTGTTATGCCAAGTTGAACGACGGCCCTAGTAATAGGATTACTTGAGTGAAGGGCTCGTCTTTTGTATGACGGAGTTATGAAGGTATCTGACGCGTTCAGTCAGAGATACCAAAAGCGGCATTATGAACAGTACATGAAAAGAACATAACACTATTGACATGCATACATATATGAATGTTCACCAGCCAGAATGACTGATATGTACCCAGCGATTTCCATTGACATGATGTACGTGAACTTGTTTACATTGACTGTTCCTGTTGATGCTACTGTGTGTTTCCGTCAATAAATGTTTTGAAACGTGCCAGCAGTGTCCAAGCATCCTTGACTACTGCATGTGAGTGTATGGGTTGCATTACACAACATATACGAGCCTAAACACATTCGCGCCTTCATTCGTACCCACACTCAGCTCATCATCTTACAAGTACCACACATCTAACAACATGATGTTTACTGTCTTGTGCAAGTGATCACCTCAAGAACGAAAAAAGACAGTTACACTGACCTTGGTTTTCTTTAACTGCTAAGTTTAAAAAAAAATCCCATAAACGGTTTTTATCATAATTAGTAATCAAAATTAGTAAGATTTTTTGTAGTCATCGGATGCTACAGCTCCCGGTTTATTTGAGAGAGTTGCGAATATGTGTTTTATACGATCGCCAGGTAGGAATGAGTATTCCCTGTTTAAAATGACATCCGAGTGTTGTGTCGTCAATTCCATAAAAAATTCTTCCACATCTTCAATTTTCTATTGTAGATATTTACATATATATGAAGCCAAGATCGGGAGCCGGACACCTGTTATATTTTCAGAGCATAAATTATAAGACGTGTCGTGCCATAGTACAACATACGTAATTAGTTACTTTTTTTTCCCCCTCCAGGTGGTGACCTTCCCCTTTTGTCTGGTTCACCCTGCTGTTGACCTGACACGTGTTTCTAACACCTGGGTTGGCGAGATTCCAGTCAACACTATAGGTGCATATATTGATGTCTACCTTTTGTGTATCATGGGTGGCATACCATGGCAGGTACCAGAATTCATGCAGGAATTCATATTGTTACGTCTTGTTATAATTCATATTTTTTTCCCCAGCAATACCGGTACTGAAATTACAACATCAAGTCATGACTAGAATGAGGCGACGTATATTAGCTTCAGCAAGCCCTTGTAATTGATCACCAGGTGTTCTGAATTAGACAAGCATAATACAAGGGGATCGAGGAAGTTCTAGGTCAAGGTTTCTTAACTTTTCTTGTGCCATCGACCCCTTTAATTGTCCGGTGAAGGCTACTGACCCCTTTGATTGTCCAGTTAAGGCTACGAACACATTTGATTACCCAGTGAAGGCTACGGACCCCTTCTTATAGAAAATGTACATAAATACATAATTAAAATTTTAGCATACAAATAATACATTATATTTCAAAGAACAATCATCAAGCTTACATATAGTCTTACTGACATACAAACACAGTATGTAAAAAGAATATATTTCGTTAAATGCACAAATCTACGTTAAATTTCCGAGTAAAATGTTTTGTGAAAATAACATTCCAATTTTTAGGTTATGTACACGAACCTCCTTGAATCCATTCATGGTTCCCTCGTGGTTCCATGGACCACAGGCTAAGAAACCCTGTTCTTGGCGCATGTAACCATCTAATTCATTAGCGCATTTGGTATCAGTGATTACATCCCTTGCTTGATTTCCACTGGATGACAGTGACATTATATCTACTTTTGGATGCAGAATGAGAAACATTCGACAGTTGACGTCACTGGACTAACGACTATAGAAGAGTAAAGAAATGTAACATGTACAAGGTACAAATAAGATACTAACTTTTTTTTCTTCCTTTCCTGTTGTAGTTGTGTCATTGTCTAAATATCCTGTATTATATTTCATCCAACCCCTCCCCTAAACATATTATTATTATATAACAAGCATGTCCTGCTGTGTGGACTGAAATGCAAAGTCAATCCTATTTTATGGCTCTGAAACATGGAGAACAAAAAAAAAAAAAAAAACTAAAAAGTTATAGACTTTCATAAATGTATGCTTACGTAGAATAGGGAGGGAAGATCCCGTTACCGTTAGACGCCCGTTGAGACATATTTGGGAATATGGTGTTAGGCCCATATTTTCTTGACCATCGGCACACTAGGGGTGATGTGGTCAGCATCACGCCGGCCGCCTTAACCTTCCCAGAAGTTGCTCTGGTACCCAATTGGGGCTGGGTCGACCCAGGAGCCGTTTGCGGCCTAAAAAAAATCCCACATCATCTGGGGATCGAACCATAGACCACTGAGCTAGGAAGCCAGTGCACTAACCACTAAGCTACCGCGGCTCCCTTTCGTAGAATAGAAGGATTGAAATGGTGCGACAAGGCGACCAATGTGGAACTAATGACGAGAAGCAGACGCTGGAGCTGGATAGGATATACAGTGGGGAAACATCTTGATAGCATTACAAGGCAATCTCTGCTCCGGAATATCTAGGGTAAGAGAAAAAGAGGTAGACTGAAAAACACACGGAGAAGAGAACTGGAGACAGAATTGAAAATGTTGAGGTAGACGTAGAAATACTTTGCGCTGATGGCGCGCGACAGCAGACGTGGCATACGTTTGTTGAAGGCCTATGCTCCATGAGCAGATGAAGGTAATTAATGAAAATGAACCATTGAATGAATGAACTGATGTGTCATGATTTTCGATAAATTATCATGATATGTTATGTCAACCTAACGAACTAAAATGTTGACCCCACTTTTGTAACTGGTTAATACAGCGGGAGAAGAGTATGAACTTAAAAGATAGGGCTTGTAATTGAAAAGAATCATTAAGATTATATGGACATAGACAAGTTACGAATACACGTTTTTTAATTTAATTTTTTTTAAACAAACAGCAAAATTAAAAAGTGAGCAACTAACAGAACTATTGGTCCACAAGAAAGAACTGTTTTGTGAAAATGTGTGTGTGTGCGCGTGTGTGTGTGTGCGCGCGCACGTGTGTGTGTATGTGTGTGCGTGCGCGCGCCATGAACCCTTGTGATAGTCCAATCAAGGTTATAAGCCCCTTTGATTGTCAGATGAAGAATTTGAACTCTTTCTTGGGGAAAAAATGAACATAAAAGGGTAATTAAACAATTTTACATTTTAAATTTTACTTTAAGATCGGCTACCACGGCAAACATGGGAAAATAAGAGCCAGGGATCCAGACCTCCAGGACGACCCAAAGTCCGCTGGGAGGACAACATTGGACAATCTTTGAAGGACCGAGGACTAGAATGGAACCAAGGCAGGAGGAAGACAGCCGATAGAATAGTATGGCGCTCTCTCTTACAAACCTCTACACCTCACAGTAGAAAAGGAACAACTAAGTAAAAAGTAACATTTTACTTTATGTAAACGGACCCCCCCCCTAGAATCCATTCATGAACACCCAAGGGATCCATGAACCACACGTTAAGAAACCCTGCACTACAGGGGTAAAGAAACCAGAAGATGCGATCAGGAAAAGATAATGACTAAGAAAGAAGAAACGAAAAAAGTACAAACAACCAAAGTACAAACTTGTATTTTCTTGTTTTACTATTTCTTATAGGCACTCTATCAGCGTGTCCTAGCATGTCGTAATGTACGTGTAGCTTGGGTATCGACGTTGGTTGGTGGTTTCTTCACCCTTTTTCTCGGCATACCACCCATTATGATGGGCATTGCTGGCGCTGCAACAGGTAAATAACTCTCTTCATTGTAAGTAAGGAACGAACGAACTTTATTATCAAAGGGTTAAAAATTGGGCGCGCAGGCCAGTCTAACATTCTGCCTTTCCACTCTCACTTATCTTGCATATTATATCCTTTCTCTCCCACATGTTACTTTAAGCATTAATTTAAAGGTATACAACATTATAAAGTTAATATAACAACATACACTGGCAGTACCCAATCAAAATCACGATTAGGTAGCGTCTCAATTACAAATGGATTTAATTTTGTAGAAGCTGTGTGCTGCGTTTAGATCTGCTTTTTTTGGGTTGGATTATTGGGCGCCAACAACAGTGATCACGCCATGCTCTTGAATGAGTCACAAGATATACATTGTTTCATTCTGCATTAATGTGACCATTCCATTGGTATTATCATTTTCCTGGCGACTTGCAATGTTCTAATGTTTCTTAATCCGGCAGTATCTAATAATTTCTCTGCAGTTGTCACCTTGTCAAAATTTAAACTGATTATTATAATAACAAACATCTTGTTTTCACCTGAACTACTCGTATGTTAGTTTGTTAGCCTTGTTTTTGTGTTTTTTATTGCGACATGTTTCCAGACAAAGACCTTTTAGTGGTAACGTATTCTGTATTGCCTTTATGCCTATGTAAAACTAACCCTCTTAATATTTATGTCTCATTCATTTTGGTACTCTGTTGTACTGCACTCTCCCTCGCATTTATATCGTCATCTTGATCATCATCGTCGTCGTGGTCATTATCATCATTACCATCATCATTAATATCATCATTATACTCACCCATGTATTCACACTATTTCTATCCCCATTCTAGACATGCAACTGTTGCTCACCGCAAATTCTATGTTAGAGATTCTTCTTCAAGTCTGTCGATGGGGTTCAGAATCATCTGATTATACCTTCTACCATTCTTCTCAACGTTCAATATGGCATCTCCACTCTTCTCTCATGCTATGCATTCCAGTCCACTCTATCTCGTTTGTGATGTTGGCTGGCTGTTTCCCATGGGCATGGTGTCGTAGATTTTGGATAGGAGAATTAAGACTTGGGTTAGGTCCCTTCTGAATAGGTTGGAATGAGTGATAGATACAGTGAGAGCTGGTGAAAAAAAACAATAGAATTTCCCCACGTGAGATGATAGGATGTGATATAGAGGCTGTCTTTGAGAATCGAGATAATCTTCTCTCTCTCACCTATCTTCTACGACCGCTTTTAAAGGCGTCAGACAGTCTAAACACAGATATATTTATATATTAATATATCTCTATCTACTCACGGGCACGCACATAAACGTGACGACAGGTAAACACACAGACGTGGGAAAACTATAACAATGATATACAGATAATTGGGATCGAGCTGACCAACGCACTGATTTTTTTTGTTCAAGAGAGATATTTTAATTATCATATCAAAATTTCTCACAACACCAAAAATTACATCAAGGAAAAACATATACAAATAGTCATAAAATTTAAGAAAATGCTACAAGGATGATAGCCCGTTAGAATCTTACTCTAGGTTTAGCCCACAGCCCCGTTAAGAGAACAGATGATGGCCCAAAGAGTTATAGATACGTAGGGTTGAGGCTAAGAGGTTTCTTTCTTTCTCGTAAATGTATGGACAGAGTTGAATAATCTGATTTAGCCTAAGAAAAAAAGAGAAACTCTAGCCTTTGTAACAAATTCTGCAGATTAAAAAAAGTTAAGACAGCAAATGGGTGACAATAATACCCCGGTAAAAAACAACACTCTGACCTGTGTACCCTCATTCATTCAGCCATGGCCTTGCTCTCACATACATATACTCACAACTTTGCTCGTTGCCTCTGGGAACATAATAATTCTAGGACCTTCACACAGACCCGAAAATGCAGTCCTTCACCAAGAAATCCCCAGTTCCAAAAGACGTACTAAACTCTCAGGGAACGATTCCTTGGGTGTTCTAATTTTTCGAATGTCTGATTAAGTCACATAAAATATTGTCCAGGCACGAAAGTTAGCAGAGCACAATGTCATTAGCTTTGGTTTCTAGAATTTAAGGAATGTCAGATCGGTGTCTACTTTCAGGAAGTTACTATATTTGGTCACCACAGTACTAGTCAAAACTCTGTCGGAATGTTTCTGATCTTTGCTTGCCACAACGGGCTGAATTGTACTGAAGAGTTATTCTGGAAGAATTAATTCTGGCGCGAAGGCCTCTTACTTCATTTAACTGTTACAGTTCAGGTAATGAAAGTGATTTGTTTCTTCCCAAATAATGTTCACGTACTAGAACGCTGGTAAAGTTGGGTACCACCGTTTCACTATATAAAAGAAAGAACACATATCAAATAATTTTACAATATGTACCCACTATAACTTACATTATTAAACCGCAAGTGTACTGCTTGACTGATCATTTAAATTTTCCGGTGAAATAAGTTATAAAATCAATCATCATGAATTCAGGAATATCTGCGTATTCCGTCACTATTCACTGATGTCGCATCTAGCATTTATAAGTTTGATAAAAATATTCTCGACTGAGTATTTAGCAGTTAAATTAACTTCATTATAGCTACATTATTGTTTAGTAAGCTAAGATATAATTTATTATGTATTTCCACTTTAACTCGTCGACTTAGAGAATATAACAAACTATAAATTAAGCACTCTGTTCAAAAGAAACTTGTTAAAAATGAAATAAGCGACTTAACACTTTATCACTTCACAAAATACTAGATATCTATTATATTTACCTCAAACACAGCACTACGGTAACACCACGACTAGGATAATTCACTAGATAGGTAGTTAGAAGCTCGTCACAAATCTGACGAGAACTATGAAATTCGCTATAAAGCTTCATTCACTAGCACGCGTGTTCCATCTACTGAGATGTTGGAGACTGAAATGCAATCAGATTTCAGCTCTAGGGTGGATATTTGAAAACAAGGGCAAACAATCCCACATTTTCTCAAACTCCGAAATCATCTCCCCTTTACGTGTACAACACCTTACATTTAACATTACCATTACTAGACGTCTTACATAACTGACACTTCTGCGTTTCCCCACCTCGCGCTGACCAGGCCAATAGTGGGTGCCGTTTGCCGCTGCTATTCCCAGACAGTTGTCTCGAACTGCGACTAAAAGGTGTAAATTATCGCTCCTACCTGAGCGTTTGGCCGATGCAATTTCGTTGTGACCGGTGAAAGATGCAGACAATTTGACACCTCTAGGTCTAGCGAAACGAATATTCACAGCCTATATCGTCCAGTACGGGGAATGCTGCCGACTTAAGTCTGCTCTATCGTGAGATAAGCGAAAGTCCCAGTTTCGTTTTCACTGACATCTACGCAGTGGAATTACGTATCCCAGTATGAGAAAAAACAAGGTAAAGTTTTGAGAATACTGAAGAGAAATATTTTTCGCACCCGAGTGATGCGAAAAATACAGGAAAAACAAGTACGGAAAGATAATAAAATAAAAGGATTCGGGTGAGAGAATAGGAAGAAGATCTAGGTAATTTAATGATCAAAACCCACGTGACAGGACGTCCCCCCTTAAGATATGGAAGCACTCCATGTCTACGTTATGGAATTAAATTTCCTATAACCGTAGCTTCGGGGTATCTGTCTTCTTCCCTCTCATCTTCCCCCTCCATCTCTGTCCAATTCCTACTCAAGTCTACTCCCGACGTTTTCCTTCCTCTGGAATGTCTCCCATGCGCGCTTGAAAGAGCGTCGCCGCTTCTGACATTTTTGAAAGATTTCTTGTGATAGCGGTGGAATATCCCTGCCACTATCCTCATCTTCGTCAGCTCTGGCGATCGTCAGGAGATGGTCGGAGGTTGGCACTGGTCTTTCTAAGTATCTCTTTAAGAGATTTAAATGGAAAACCTTCTCCTTTCCTTGAATAGAGATCTGGTAGTTAGCCTTAGAAATCTTTTTCAGGACGGTAAACGGCCCTTGCCATCCGATCCTCAGTTGGTTGTTCTCGGTAGGGAGTAACACCAAAACTTTCTCTCCTGCTTCCAGTTCTCTTTCTTTCGCGACTTTCCTGTATCGGTTAGCGTGCTTTGTGCGTGCTCGCTTAAAGTTAGTCGTTGCTAGGTCCCATCCTAGTTTCAACCTATCCTTTAAATCCGATACGTATTTACTGGCTGAGACGACTGTCTCATCCGCCTTCTGGTCTGTCAGCGACCAAAGTAAGGCTTCGAGCGGGCCCTTAATGGGTCTGCCGAATAAAAGCGTAGCTGGCGGAAATCCTGTGGAAGTATGAGGAGATTCTCTATAGCCAAATAAAGCTGCCGGAATGCAACAATCCCAATCTTCAGGTTTCACTTGTGCCAGTCTACTTAACATCATGGTGAGGTTTCCGTTAACACGTTCCACGAGCCAATTTCCGGCCGGAGCATAAGGCTTCGTGTAGATGTGTTTGGTCCTCAAGATCTTCACGATCTCATCCATCAACAGGTTTCGGTATGGGGATCCGTTATCCGTCAACACTTGCTGAGGGAATCCCAACCGAGTGAAAATCTGCACGAGGGCTTCTGCGACATGCTTGGCATCTGCGCATGTTAGCGGTATAGCTTCTGCCCATAAAGTGCATGTATCGACTAAGGTCAGGATGAACCTGTTCCTTCTTTTAGTCCTTTCGAAAGGCCCTAAAATGTCGATCACAACCCGTTCGAATGGTGTTCCCATTATTGGCATTTCACCCAAAGAGACTGGGGGTGCCGGTTGCTTGGGTGGCACACGTTGGCACTGGGCACAGGATTTGACATATCTGATAATATCAGTATTTACTCCTGGCCACCAATAATGAGTGGTTATACGTTGGTTTGTGGCGTTCTGTCCCATATGTCCGCTGAAGGGAAGAGAGTGCCCCATTTCTAGGATTTGGCTTCTGTACGGTTTCGGTACTAGGAGCTGGTTGTAACCTTGGTCAGGCTTGCCCGTTCTCCGATAAAGTACGCCATCCTCAGAAAAAAATGTCCCCGTGCTGTGTGGGTTCCTTAGCCATGGGCAGTTTCCTAAAGCAGGGTGCCAAAGTAGGGTCCTTGTATTGCGCTTCTTTAAGTTCCATGGGTAACAAATTAGGCGCAGGCTCCCGTTCCTTCTTGGTTTGCCCTCTTGTAGTTACTGCTGCCACAATCGGCTCTTCCGGTTTCCCAATACACACGTATCTCCCGCCAAGTATGACTGGGTAGATGGGATCATCCATAACAGCCGCTTTGATCACCCCTCTGACAAAGTCAGAGTGTATCTCCACCAATGCGATGGGAAGCGCTGTAGGTGCATCACTCTTACGAACTCCACACAGTTTAACGGTTTCTTCTGTCTCTTGACCGGGTTTGACCAGGTTTCTGGCAACAATGCAATCATAAGAAAGCCCCGTGTCAAATAAGCAAGAAGTTTGAGAACCGTTCAAAATAACAGTACCTCGCGTTGGGGGTGTATCCCCAACAGGTTGGGAATCACTGTCAATAATTCCGCCTTGCGAGACTGTCAATAAGCATCCGATGCGTTTAGGCTCGGTGTGCTCGGTCTGATCATATGTCCCGTGCTCAGGGGTTCTCCCTTTGCCACCTTGTCCTTTCTGGCCACGCTGCCATGTAGGGCGGTCGGGTTGATCAGACTGTTTGGGGTGGTTGGGGTACTTGTTTTTGTAGAACTTGGATTTTTCAGGAGGGGGGTTTTGAGGTCCAGTTTCTCTGTGGTTATTCTTATTAGAAGCCTGAGAAGATTGCTCTAGGTTATGTTTTCGGAAATGCTCCTCTGTCGGTTTCCGCTTTGTGGCCGGTAGTTCAGCCGGCGCATTGTGATAACGCTCAGACTTTTCCAAAATGTCTTCAAGTTTTTCTGCCCCCTGCTCAGCGAGAAATCTCCGGGTATCAGCAGACAAAGTGTTCTTTATTTGTTCTGTTAAAACAAATTCCTCAAGACCTTCATAGGTAGAGGGGAGCTGCAAAAGCTCAAGGCACTTTGTTAGATATCCCTTTAGACGAGATGAGAACTGGTGAAAAGTTTCAGAATTCTCTTTCCGGCTGTTGTGAAACAGTTGCAAAAATTTGCGAGCGTTCATTTCAAAGCGCTCCAGTAACGCTTTCTTCAACAGATCATAGTTGTCTTGTTGGCTGCTTTCCAGCTTAGAATAAACATCATAAGCAGAACCTTTTAGGGCCTGGGAAAGTTTCATATTCCAACGCGACCTCTCTAACCCGTACAGAGTTGCAATTTTCTCAAATTTTTCTAGCCAAGTGTTAATCTTCTCATTAGGACAAGGGAAAGATTCTAGCGGAAAAGACATCGCAGAGAGATGAGTAGATTGAGTATTAGAAGGATCAGTTAAGGAAGAATGAGGAGAAGACTCTCCATTGCTGGAGGTAGAGGCAGCACCCAAACTTTGGACTTCTAGAGCCTTAAGAGCCAACTCGTGCTGTCGTCGTTGCTCATTTTCTCTTTCCAAATGCTGTCTCTCCTTCTCTCTTTCCTCATGCTGTCTTTCCTTCTCTCTTTCATTCTCTCTTTCCTCATGCTGTCTCTCCTTCTCTCTTTCGTTCGCCCTGCGAATTTCCATTTCCTCGTCCATTTTCTTCTGCTGCAAAGCTTCGGCTGCTTCTTCTTTCCTCCTTAGTTCTTCTTTTTCCTCTTTAGCTTCAGCTGCTTTTCTCTCCGCGTCATATCTCTCGAGTTCGTCTCTGACAAATGCTTTCGCTTCCTCTCCTTCCAGTCCCTCTTCCATTGCTTCCTGTCAGAGCATTTGTCTCAGTTTCGCCCTTTCTGCCATAATAAGTCAGTTGCTGAGACGTAGACGAGAAAAAGATAAGAATAAGGATTACACTGGTTCCTACCACTTGCGAGAAAAAAATTACAAAAAATCAAAAGATGATATATTTAACGCTGGGATACCTCCTCCAAAAATAAAAATCTAACTATCGCTGCTATTAATCGGCAATAAAGCACCTGATGCAAAACACGACTACGCCAACTAAATGGTAGTTAAGATTACTTCTGAAAAATAAGTTGCTACAGTGGAAAACACAATGATTATAGCAAAAATTTCGGAGAAAAAAAAAATCCTCTTTATTTTTAATCCACTATCAAGTTTACCCCTGAAGACAGTTAGGGTGAGGGAGGCAATTAATCTGGACAAATAGTCCGAAACGCACTCCTTAACTTAGTTCAAACACCTTCCTGCTTCAGAACCCTTGTGAGTGTTATACACTCACAAAACTTTACCAGCGTTTAGTATTACAAAATCATTAATTAACATGTATTCCGACAAAATCAACCTGTAAACCAAATGTATAATGTTCAAATGCTGTGGAAAAAAAAACTTATCAGTTTGTGTGGTCAGCACGCTCGTAAACAGATCGTTAGTCTAGGGGATAAATTATTTTTAAAAGATACAAAACTCACAAGACATCACACTCTTACTCTATATCAGAATAAAGAATCTTAAGTTCAAAATCCAGATAGACGAGTCCACATTTGTCGTACTCGTCTTCCTATTCTAAGTTCAAAAATCCGTCGGGCGAGACCACATTTGTCGTATCGCCTTAGGATTTTGGGTTCAATTCCCGGTAACGAGCGACCATTTGTCGTATCGCCTTAGGATTTTGGGTTCAATTCCCGGTAACGAGCGACCATTTGTCGTAGATTTTGGATAGGAGAATTAAGACTTGGGTTAGGTCCCTTCTGAATAGGTTGGAATGAGTGATAGATACAGTGAGAGCTGGTGAAAAAAACAATAGAATTTCCCCACGTGAGATGATAGGATGTGATATAGAGGCTGTCTTTGAGAATCGAGATAATCTTCTCTCTCTCACCTATCTTCTACGACCGCTTTTAAAGGCGTCAGACAGTCTAAACACAGATATATATATATATATTAATATATCTCTATCTACTCACGGGCACGCACATACACGTGACGACAGGTAAACACACAGACGTGGGAAAACTATAACAATGATATACAGATAATTGGGATCGAGCTGACCAACGCACTGATTTTTTTTGTTCAAGAGAGATATTTTTAATTATCATATCAAAATTTCTCACAACACCAAAAATTACATCAAGGAAAAACATATACAAATAGTCATAAAATTTAAGAAAATGCTACAAGGATGATAGCCCGTTAGAATCTTACTCTAGGTTTAGCCCACAGCCCCGTTAAGAGAACAGATGATGGCCCAAAGAGTTATAGATACGTAGGGTTGAGGCTAAGAGGTTTCTTTCTTTCTCGTAAATGTATGGACAGAGTTGAATAATCTGATTTAGCCTAAGAAAAAAAAGAGAAACTCTAGCCTTTGTAACAAATTCTGCAGATTAAAAAAAGTTAAGACAGCAAATGGGTGACAATAATACCCCGGTAAAACAACACTCTGACCTGTGTACCCTCATTCATTCAGCCATGGCCTTGCTCTCACATACATATACTCACAACTTTGCTCGTTGCCTCTGGGAACATAATAATTCTAGGACCTTCACACAGACCCGAAAATGCAGTCCTTGACCAAGAAATCCCCAGTTCCAAAAGACGTACTAAACTCTCAGGGAACGATTCCTTGGGTGTTCTAATTTTTCGAATGTCTGATTAAGTCACATAAAATATTGTCCAGGCACGAAAGTTAGCAGAGCACAATGTCATTAGCTTTGGTTTCTAGAATTTAAGGAATGTCAGATCGGTGTCTACTTTCAGGAAGTTACTATATTTGGTCACCACAGTACTAGTCAAAACTCTGTCGGAATGTTTCTGATCTTTGCTTGCCACAACGGGCTGAATTGTACTGAAGAGTTATTCTGGAAGAATTAATTCTGGCGCGAAGGCCTCTTACTTCATTTAACTGTTACAGTTCAGGTAATGAAAGTGATTTGTTTCTTCCCAAATAATGTTCACGTACTAGAACGCTGGTAAAGTTGGGTACCACTGTTTCACTATATAAAAGAAAGAACACATATCAAATAATTTTACAATATGTACCCACTATAACTTACATTATTAAACCGCAAGTGTACTGCTTGACTTATCATTTAAATTTTCCGGTGAAATAAGTTATAAAATCAATCATCATGAATTCAGGAATATCTGCGTATTCCGTCACTATTCACTGATGTCGCATCTAGCATTTATAAGTTTGATAAAAATATTCTCGACTGAGTATTTAGCAGTTAAATTAACTTCATTATAGCTACATTATTGTTTAGTAAGCTAAGATATAATTTATTATGTATTTCCACTGTAACTCGTCGACTTAGAGAATATAACAAACTATAAATTAAGCACTCTGTTCAAAAGAAACTTGTTAAAAAATGAAACAAGCGACTTAACACTTTATCACTTCACAAAATACTAGATATCTATTATATTTACCTTAAACACAGCACTACGGTAACACCACGACTAGGATAATTCACTAGATAGGTAGTTAGAAGCTCGTCACAAATCTGACGAGAACTATGAAATTCGCTATAAAGCTTCATTCACTAGCACGCGTGTTCCATCTACTGAGATGTTGGAGACTGAAATGCAATCAGATTTCAGCTCTAGGATGAATATTTGAAAACAAGGGCAAACAATCCCACATTTTCTCAAACTCCGAAATCATCTCCCCTTTACGTGTACAACACCTTACATTTAACATTACCATTACTAGACGTCTTACATAACTGACACTTCTGCGTTTCCCCACCTCGCGCTGACCAGGCCAACAGTGGGTGCCGTTTGCCGCTGCTATTCCCAGACAGTTGTCTCGAACTGCGACTAAAAGGTGTAAATTATCGCTCCTACCTGAGCGTTTGGCCGATGCAATTTCGTTGTGACCGGTGAAAGATGCAGACAATTTGACACCTCTAGGTCTAGCGAAACGAATATTCACAGCCTATATCGTCCAGTACGGGGAATGCTGCCGACTTAAGTCTGCTCTATCGTGAGATAAGCGAAAGTCCCAGTTTCGTTTTCACTGACATCTACGCAGTGGAATTACGTATCCCAGTATGAGAAAAAACAAGGTAAAGTTTTGAGAATACTGAAGAGAAATATTTTTCGCACCCGAGTGATGCGAAAAATACAGGAAAAACAAGTACGGAAAGATAATAAAATAAAAGGATTCGGGTGAGAGAATAGGAAGAAGATCTAGGTAATTTAATGATCAAAACCCACGTGACACATGGCATATAACTTTGTCTCTTAAATCTCCATTTGTATTTGGATGCTGGTTGGTTCCCTGTCCACAGAGCTTTGGTATTACACTTGACTGTTTGATACAGAAGTTGTAGCAGAGACATCTGGTGGTAACTGTCTAAAGTTATGATATTACACTTGACTGTTTGATACAGAAGTTGTGACAGAGACATCTGGTGATAAATTTCTAAAGTTTAGACTTTGATTTCTTGCTCATACTTTAATAACTTCCTTCAGTCATGCTATGGTAATGTGTCCTTGAGGTAATAGCTACCGTCTGAGTTTGTTTTGTTTGCCTTGTGCTCCTTTCGGTGTGTTCTTTTCTCTTCTACTCATTTTCGCCCGATTGGAGGTGGCGTTGTAGGGAGCATCGCCACTTGGTGCGTGTGACGAAACGGGGCAACCTCCATCGATCTTTGGTTTTCTCCGTCAGTATCGGTACATTTGTGGTACTGATTATAGGTGCTGTCAATTATCGCACTTTTCTTTCTTTCTTTCTTTTTCTGCTAAGTAGCAGATATCTGATTTCATCAAATCGCCCTGTAGGTGATAAATGTCACATTTGCAGGGAGTGCTACCCAGATTTGTGGTTATAGGCGCGGCCGACTAAAACTTACATCGGTCTACGCTATCGGCTTAGTTCACCGATTAGACCCGGTGTTTGCGCACTCATACGACAGATACCGAGATGCCTGTCCGTGTGTCACATGAGGGCAGACAAAATGTGATGTAATCGCTTCCGGTCACTTGTTTAAAAAAACAGTAATCATGGATTTAATTACATTTTAGACAATATGAGTCTACACATGTGTGTGAGAGAGTGTATACAAGGCATCAGATGTCCATATATGGTAATACGTGACTTTTGCAGGCTCGCACCTTATTTCACGTGGGAATATTTTGAAATGTCACAGCCTATCCTGCATGATTTGAAATGATTGGATCTTTCTGATTAGATTCATAACATCACTGGAGGAAATATAGGCTGATAATCTCACAGTTTTATTTCTCTGTGATTTGCACGCTCGCCACGACATCAGAACTTCGCCAGAGCAAGAACTAGATTCATAATTCCTAATTGTTATCCGGACCTTTTATTGGAGAGCCAGATAAGACTTATGAAGCACAGGAAATATCTTTCAAATTTTAATAAGGAACAACCGGGACTAGGAAATTGAAGAAACACGGAGTCAGAAAGGGCAATCTATGTTAAAATTAAAAGACATCACAGACACGTGTTGTAAGAGAACGATTCGTCTCTTTTATTCATCTGTGCGACAAGTCTGTACCCAGGATTGGCATATTGGTGGTACCAGCAGAACGTACTATTTCTATAACAAGACGGGATCAGTGGCCTGCGCTTTAAGACAAAGAACACTGTGTAGTCTTTCCTTGAAGTTTCTCGGAGACGAGCTACACCCGACAACCTTGACCAGAGACGAGTGATCAGTGTAAAGAGACAGAACCGCCATTAGCAGCTAAGATCAAATATATGCTGCCATCTTAACTTTCTTACCCTTTTGAATTCTCCAAATACGAGGCTGATAGCGTTTCTTTTCACATAACTATTCAAATTATTTTCAAACTGTAAAACACTTAAAGTGATTATTAAATTTTGTTATTTGTAATGTTACAAATTTAACTTCACTTTGATCATTTTAAAGTTACTGCATGTTTGTCTCAGTCACTTACTACACACATTCTAAACAGAGCTATACTTGAATAAGAGAATTCCACTGAGTAAATCAGGGGTGGGGGCTTAACGAGCTGATAAATAAGTGCTTAAATTCTTCACCAAAGTGGTCGGCAGGTTAAAGAATTCACGTGCTTAGCGACAGCCAGCTTTGTTTTCGCTTACCTGAATTTTCTTGTGAAGACTCCCATGTGATAGAAGCTTTACTACTCTTCTATCTACATTTCTGCCAAGAGTAATCTTGTGTACAAATAGACTCCATTGAAGCCTATATTAGATACTCTTGAGTTTGGTCACTGTTGGACCACTACTGCAAAGCAGGTGAGGCAATACCGTCACAGTGCGGTCGTCAGCTTCATCCTCCTAGGTTGCTGGATTTATGTCCCGTACCTTTCATGTCTCTCATGAACACATCTTTGAACCTTAGCTGCGGTTTGCACTGCTGTTATTTTGCCATCTGCCAGTTTTCATACTCTAGTTTACAATATATTCTGCTTAAAATACTCTAATTCTAATCTAAAATATTCTCGTATATTGGCAATACACTCGTCTTAAGAAAATTCTCATGCATTTATTTCTGAACTTTTATACTTATATTCATTTTATGGTTTCCCAAACTATTATATTATATCGTACGTAGGTTTCAATATTGATGTTTTTTGGCCCTTTGCAATATATTTTTACTTCTTAATTACGATTAAATAATGTAAATGCGGGTATATTAGTAATTGAACAGTTACAATGTTGTATTTTTTTTAAAATATTATTTATGTTATTTTGTTTTTTACATTACTGGTTTTAAAAGGGGGGTTTGGGATGTCAGGTATTGGTAGTACCTCTGGTTAAGGAGCTGTCATGCCCTTTTCAGGGCAGCTCGGCCACCTTTGGTCCAAACCTGGCATTCAGCTCTCACCAGTGGCTCCTCGTAGCTGTCAGCATGCGACAGCGGCCACCCCCCGGTAAACGGCTTTGACAGGCCGGCTAAACTAGGTGAGGGTAGCCGACTGGTTATAAACCTTCGGTGAGTTAGGGTCTGCCTACCCATGCATGCGAAGACTGGATTCGGTAGACTGCGCGGAAGAAACCACCTGTTGGTTCAACGGGCATGACGGCGATTACCAGCAACGCGCTGTGGAGCATAAGGAGCATGGCGAGGCACGTAGAAAGCCATGGTCATCCACTGCACCTGACTTCATCTCCAGTCGTCTTGACTTGTCTTGCCACTGGATTGAGATGGACCCAGGCGAGAGAGTGAGGTCGACGAATTGCGCAACACTTCCTCACTTTAGTCCAAAAATCACTGCGCAAGTCACACTTTCATCCACTCATTCCACTCATCCATCCCACTCACAACAAGTCCTGTGGCGAATGGGCGAGCGGCGAAGCGGCAGGCGTGGGTACGCTGGCATTCGTAGTCGCAGACCTACACACAGGCGGCTCAGGCCATATGGTCGTCTTCCACTGATCGGAGCAGCAGTGGGATTCGGCAGCCCCCTGAGTGACTGAGCAGCCCTCTTTAGGAAAGCACTGCTCACCTCCATGGCATGAGGAAGGGGCTAGAAAAGGTGCCCTAAACATTGCCTGTCTCCACCATTACCATAACCAGCTTACCGCGGTTGTGGGTACCCTACCTCAGCGGGCGACACATAAGAAAAAGAAAGGACAGATTTTTCCCCCTCATTCTAGGCGCATGGAATGTGCGCACTGGATATCTACGCGCTCGACAAAGACTTTAACACAAACAGACCCCGAGAGGCGAACTGTCCCTGATTGGGAGAGAAACTGGCCAGATACAACATTGACATAGCAGCAACTGAGTGAAACTCGACTTTGCAGGCGAGGGCCAACTTTGCGAAAAGGTGCAGGTTATACATTCTATTGGAGCGGAAGAGGAACTGAAGGAAAGACGAGAAGCAGGGGTTGGATTTGCAATCAAAAACAGCAAATGATATGGGCAAGCTTGTTAGCGGACGGCCCCCAAAGGGAATCAATGACCGACTCATGACGGTCAAGATCCCTCTGTTCTATGGAAGAAAACATGCCACCATCATTAGCGCGTATGCACCAACTATGACAAACCAGGATGATGTCAAGGATAAGTTTTACGAAGAACTACATGCAGTCATTGCATCAGTTCCTAAAGCAGATAAGCTCATCATTCTTGGTGACTTTAATGCAAGAGTAGGCTCAGATAACATCTCCTGGAATGGCACTATTGGTAGGTACGGCGTGGGTCGCTGTAACAGTAATGGACTTCGTCTCCTCCAGACTTGCGCAGAACATGACCTCCTTGTCACCAACACCATTTTTTCGACTTCCTACCCGCAACAGGACCTCCTGGATGCACCCTCGCTCAAAGCATTGGCACCTAATTGACTATGTAATTGTTAGGAAGAAGGACAGGCAAGATGTCCGGGTGACCAAGTCCATGTGTGGTGCCGAATGCTGGACTGATCATCGCCTCATTGTATCTAAACTTAAAGTTCGTATCCAACCAGCCAGGCGCCCTCAGGGGAAGAAAACTCAAAAGAGGCTGGATGTCACCAAACTAAAGAAGACAAAAATTAAACAGTCATTTACTGACACCTTAGAAGACCGTCTCAAATCTATCTCGCTAGACGGCCAAAGTGTGGAAACAAATTGGGCAGCTCTAAGTGAGCAGATCTACAATACTGCTACAGAGGTCCTGGGTCCTTCCATCAAGAAACAAAATGACTGGTTTGATGAGAACTCAGATGATATAAAGCAGATGTTGGCTGAGAAACACCATCTCCATAAAGCATATTTAAATGATCCAAAATCTACATCCAAGAAAGATGCCTTCAACAACATGCGTAGAATCGTCCAACATAAACTACGAAAGATGCGGGATTCATGGCTGAGTAATAAAGCAGATGAGCTCCAAGGCTTTGCTGACAGCCATGACGTGAAAAATTTTTAACCTTGCACTCAAAGCGGTCTATGGTCCAATGTCATCAGGATCATTTCCCCTCCTTAATGCAGATGGCAAAACACTAATAATTACTCGACAAGGTAAAAAATTCTCCAACGCTGTGGTTCGAACACTTTTAATAATATTCTGAACCAGCCATCATCTATTAACGATGAAGCCATCAACCGACCTGCCCCAAATTCCTATAAATGATAACACTAGATGATATAACCGACTCTTTGGAGGATGACTCTCAAAAAGCGATTCGTCAACTTTCTAGTGGAAAGGCCCCACAGGCTCCGATTCAATTCCTGTTGAGGTCTATAAAGATGGCGGTACAGTTCTGATAGAGTAACTTCCACATGATCTTTCAGCAAATTGTGGCAGATGGTGAAACCATCCCACACAATCTCAAGGATTGCGTCGATTATACATCTTGTACAAAACGTAAAGGTAATCGCCAAGACTGTAACAATCATCGAGAGGCATCTCCTACTATCAATCGGCTGGGAAGATATTTGCCAGAATACTTCTTAATCGCCCTTACAGGCTCATCTTGACAAAGGTCTTTCTACCTGAAAGTCAGTGTGGATTCCGGAAAGAACGGTGGAACCCACCGATATGGTGTTCGCTGCAAGACAGCTTCAAGAAAAATGCCAAGAACAGTCACTGTGACCTGTACACAGCTTTCATCGACTTCTTGACAAAGGCTGTTCGACACGGTCAGTAGAGAGGGTCTATGGAAGATCATGGGCAAAATACGGGCTGCCCAAAGAAATTATCTATCTCATAGTGCAGCAGCTGCATGATGGAATGCAGGCTAGAGTTCAGGGGAAAACGGTGAGCTATCGGAGCCTTTCCCAGTCTCAAATGGAGTTAAAACAAGGGTGTGTGTACGATTGCACATACCGATCGCTCTTTTCAGTATCATGTTTTCTGCTATGCTGACTGATGCTTTCAGAGACGGGGGACACAGGAATCGACATCAGATATCGTATTGATGGAAAATTGTTTAACCTTAGGAGGCTTCAAGCAAAAACCAAGGTCAAATCACACACCATCAGGGATCTTCTGTTTGCTGACGATTGTTGTGACCCTCGCAGTGTCCTGGCTCTTCTCAGAGGCTATCTGCAGCGTAGTGGCGTTGATAGATTCTCCGAAAGCCTGCTCCTATCAACTTTGGGGCTTACCATCAACACGGGGAAGGGGGGGAAAACAGAAATCATGTACCAACCAGCTCCTGGCACAATTTATACTGAGCCAGTCATCGAAGGGGGTAAATGGGTGAGAAACTGAATGTTGTGAACGGTTCACATACCTTGGTAGTTACAAGACATTTGGCAGACTATACACCCAACGTTTGGCATCGAAGTGGCATTAGTCTACAGACAAAGCTAAGTTCACCATAGCGCGGATCTTCCATTTCTTCTATTATTCATGTGTATTAAACATGACTGTATACAGTGCCACTTAA